>JAODUP010001872.1:0-23552 GCA_025642065.1 Paralvinella palmiformis
TGGCTGGACGATGTTCTGAATCTGGCCAATATACTGTCTTCGCAAACATCGGTTTCCTAAGTACATAAAGGTCATTTAGTAAAGGTGATGCAATCATTATAAAACGAAAGTTCGTATCTGAACGTCGAGACCAAGGTAAATGATTCGTAGTATATTCAAGCTTAGTTCTTTTTAGAACTGTTTTGCTGATTTCGTTTCCTTTTTGTTATGCATTGAATCTTTATTATAGTAAAGAATATATTTGCGTGTGGACATAGCGTGTTTTACAATATAATCACTGAACGAAATCCTACCGGAACTAAACAAAATTAAATGAATACCCAAAACCCTCTTAGCTACTGTCCTCAGGAACATTTTAGCCTGCGTTCGGTAATGTTTTTATTTCCTGTCCTTTCCCATAACTACATACGCCAATACAAATACACAAATCTGGGAAACTAATAAATTTCAAGAGACATCTAGCAGCATACCATTAGCTTTCCAAAAATGACAAAATTGAAATAATAATCAGTTATTTACTGAAAACAGATACATGATATCTGATTTTGGATATCTTAATGTTGACTGAAGGACATCATGGAGATTTTTAAAGGTTGAACGACATATATCTTCTAGGCAAATATTATATGCCGCCCAGGTCATAGGTTAGATATTTGATATATAAAGATAAATACTCAGTTAACACAGATAACAGATACTTATGCATCCCTGTCCGGGGCGTATATTAAAAGTAAAAGTGTTATATAAAATTTCAAATTTGAAACCAAGTGAAATTGTTTCCAAACAACATTTGATTCTATTTGTTGGTCGCCGATGTTTTCACTTTCCTTTTGACAAGGGTGTACATACTAATGCCTTTGTGCATGCGGCTTAAGTATTAACACAACTGATAAACGGCCATAGCGTAGCATGCCATTCATATGACTTTGTTTGTATACAAATGATAACAGGTAACTATTTACTTTAGATACGATAAACCGTTGTAATGTCCAAGTATTATGCGCTATGCACTGTAAAGAGATATCAGAAACGTGTATATCGATAGAGATTGGTACAAATCACAAGACTGTAATACGCTATAAACGAGCGCGTACACACGCAATCACAAAGGGACACACAAGCCAAGGACGTGAGTTTTTTCTATATTATAAGTAATTACTTTATTAATATATATGAATTTGTTTAATACATAGCAATTATAATCCCTATATATCAGTTGCTGTATCGGCGATTTGTCTGTCACCCCTTGTACCTCTATTATAGGTCATATATATCATTCGGATAGGAGTTTTTATATAGAACCCTCCACATCTAACTGAATATACATTACGAAGCTAAATATTTAAATATATGAACGTTCAGTAACTACTGAAAATAAACGCATGAGGATTAGCTCTTGAGTGAAAAGTAACAGCCTTTCGTTCTCGTCCACGATAATACATGGCCGTTTTGCTACTTAAGTCCTCTTTAGTATGATCATTTGGCTACTTCTTTATACCTACTAAGTATACGCCTTACATGTTTGTCACAGGAACATCCTCTTTAGGAGACAAAATAAGCCGTTCCAAACAACTACATGATAATATTACAATGCCAATAGTGGCGATTAAAACTATGGAATTATATCGGTGGGAGTTCTTGTCATTTATGTGCGTGACATCATTGTGGTGGTTTCTTTATTACTTGAAATAAGTCTTCGCATAATAAGGAAGTGCATCCACTGGGGTCACAACTATACAAATTAACCTTTGCGGTGGATGGCAGGTCATGGCGAGCTTAACATCCGGTATCTCAAGGTCAAGCCACACTTTATTTGACGATACCGTAGTATAAGCTGCCGTATGAATATATATATATGTGTGTGTGTGTGTGTGTGTGTGTGTGTGTGAGTTTATATATATATATATATATATATATATATATAAAAAACATATTTGTGTGTGTAAATGTGTGTGTGAGTTTGTGTATGTATATATATATATATATATATATATATATATATATATGTGCGTGTGTGTGTGTGTTTGTGTGTATGTGCGTGCGTGCGTTTTGGATGCATATTGATCGCTAAGTGAACGTCCATTCACGCCTAATTTAGCGTCCCTAAGTATATGCAGTTAGGTGTGGTGGGATCTAAATTAAAGCGCCTATCTGCTTCATCTATTTGACCCATGTTCGAGAACAGCTGATGTCAGGCAGATCTGCGATACGGCGAATGACACATCGGGATTATAATAGCTATACATTCAACAATGTTCCTATATCAGTGTAACCTAATTCCTAATAATATGGGAAAATGCTCTGTCCGCAGCTTAATATCCGTGGAGATACCTGCCGAGTAACAAACGACTCTAGTAGTATACATCCACCAAACAACATTGTATCAATGAATAGGTCGTTTAGCCAGACAACATAAGAGGACAACAATATAGATTATACACTATACCTAGTAAAGCTAGTATAATTAAACATGTGGTATTAACGACATAACTTTCTTACATTGGGGTAATAAGGAATCTAGATCGAAATAGGTCTGATGTCTAGAACGGGCAATGTGTGTTTTAGGATACAAATAGAGAGGCACAGGCACAGAACATCCACATATCTAAATACCCTTTGAGACCTCTATATTTGTACACATATATCTAAATAAAACAAATATAAATATAAAATGTTCTATACTTCCACATGTGGATAAATATATGCGTTGACCTATACATGCGTTTTGGCTACTCATCAGCCTGTGGGGAATAGCTAATTCGCTTTTCGTACGCGACAAATATGCCACGCTCACGCTCAAAGGTAGCCTATGCATAAAACATTTCAATGCCACAGATACTGATCTCAGCTCCATTCTGGGTTCGATTAGCTAAACAAATCCTGGAAGGCTACACACTACCTATATCAACTATACGGACATAGTTCCGACAGGTTCGGCATCGCCAAGTTGTTTAATCGGGGTGAAAGCCTATCCATTTAATGCGCTATTGGCGCGCCAACGTACATAACAATTCCAGTTGAACACACAACAAAAGTGTATCCTATACACTAATTGTGTAGCCCAACGAACATAACAGTTTTAGTTGAACGCTAATGTGTTACTCGATCAGGATGATTAGAAACATAAATGTCGCACTGTTAGTTTACGTGTTCGATATGGAATGTTTGATAAAATATGTAATAAGGGAACTGTCGTATCGTATTTGACATATCAAATGGCAGTATTTAGAATAATTTCTTGGCATCTTCTGACTATATTTATAGGTGCAATGCGCGAGCTTACTAGTTATCAAATACCTCTCAGAGAGGTCATACTTATAGAGCATCAGTGGGACATGTTAATGTCATAGCGCCTTTACAATCAACACAGATGTCGGTTCCGTTAAATGTGAAAAAGCATGTCTCGAGGAATTGATCCAGTCTAGATTGATCACCATAATTATCACACAGAATGACACCAAGGCAAGTCAATCTCAGTTCTAGTAGCTACACACTGAATTTTTGTTGTCATCTACCGTAAACCATGCTATGATGTTTCCTTTGAGCCTAATCTAAGACCCTAAAAGTACATGCAGTAGAAAAGGTGATTGTAGCTAATTACTGAATAATGAGACCATACACTCAGACCTCAATATCATAAAATGAAAAGAGGCCAACAAATATCACGGTACTTACCAATAACGATAGGAACGTTCTCTTTAGGAGACAAAATAAACCTGGTCATATTACAATACGAAGGGTGGTGAATAGAACTTTGGGGTTATATCGGTGAGAGTTCATGTCGTTTATGTGGGTGACATCATTGTGCTGGTTACTTTATTGCGTATAATAAGTATTTGCATATAATGAAGTACATCAACCACGGTGGCAAAAAATATAACTGTACAAAAATATTCGCTTTGCGTTGGCTGGCAGGTCAGGGCGAATTTAGTAACTTCCGGTATTGAGATCAAGCCACACTTCACTCATCTAAGGATAGCCATAGTATCAGCTGCTGTTTGAATATATATATATATATATGTGTGTGTGTGTGTGTGTGTGTGTGTGTGGTTGTCCGTGCGTGTATGTCTGTCTGCGTGTGTGTTTGTGTGTATGTATGTTAGTGTATATATATATATATATATATATATATATATATATATGTGTGTGTGTCTGTGTATGTGTGTGTGTGTGTGTATTTGTGTATGCGTGTTTGTGTGTGTGTGTCTGTCTGTGTGTGTATGTGTGTGTGCGTTTTTTTTTTGTTGCTTTGTATAATAAGGGATATGCATAGATAATCTTGAACCGTGAAATCATACTCAGGACGTTTCTTCAGGGGACTGAATCCAGAGTAGCGACTTTTCATGCTGAGATATGAGTGATGCCTCACCAGTCACATTACAACATTAATTAGGGATGTTTTTTATATTATCTGACGGACCTTATATCATGTTGAAAACGTGAATTCAATAACATAACGTTGCTGTGTAAGGCAGTAGTTAGACTGAATGTAAAATTAAGTAAACTTCAATATTTACAGCTCGATAATTAGTTGTTACTGGGTTAGTGATTCCCATATCAATCACTTTACGTCGCAGAATAAGGAATGTATTATGGCTTCGTAGTTCAAACCCGGAATTTTAATCATTTCGGCAAATAAGGAGTTTTATAATAGTTATTTTTTAAATGTTGTAAATAATAGATTGGTTTAGTTACGCCTAAGCATAATCCATTAAATATTGGCTACCACTATTATTTACGTTGTTTGCTTCCCGTCTCGTATGACTAATATCGAGTCAAAGCACTTCAAATCAAATCCATTAAATACAAATTGTCAATCACAACTGATATTATTGTTCATCCCGGCATCGTATCAAATGAGTGTGATATTTATTTTGGATATTTGTCATTCGCAACGAAATAATATAGTTACGAACGAAGATATTAATTAATTTGAGTAACATTCTTTATGCTTTATTAGTTCCGAAATGAACAACGAAAGCTGAGACAAATATAATTGGATTGTCACAGTATGTTTCATATGTGCGAGTGATTCCCATTAAATATCGTACTAGATAACCTTTTTCAATTGTTATTTAAATAAATGATATAATTGTTTAATGTATTATATACAAACACTTACTTCTGTACCAGCCATTTCGGCTATACATACTTGTAAAGCTGTATGTCCATATCATGCATACTATGTTCCAGTAACAGCAAGCGTTTATCAAATGTTTAGCTATTATATAGTTTTATCAACTGTACTTTTCAGGATATAACGCCTTCAAGCTGCAACCATTACAAAACAGAGTACATGTATTGGATTAGTGGGGATTTGGGTTTTGTTTGTTTTCCGCCTCACTCAAACACTCATACACAAACACATATGCCACATCAAAATACAGCAAGCTGCAACAGCATATGCCTCTATTATGCCACACAAGACCCTGACTCAAAGATTTTGCAATTTTAGATGTTTGTATAGCCAGTGTCATCATAGTAAATAGATTGATATTAACTCCATTGCTTTTGATAAATTAAATGATGGAATACATTGGAAAGATTGGAAAACCTATTTCGTCTCCCAGGTGTCTTTTCCAGGCCTAACTAGTTACATAAACAATCACTAGTTATTTCATTAGATGGAGCTCTATATAAACTTTTTTGTCGTTTCATTTACATTTTGAATAAAATGAAGTTGGTTGATAAATCATGATAATATCTCCTTCGTCTTATAACAGAGGGCGCCTCCGTGGTCTAGCGGTAACGTGCTGGACCACAGATCACTACTACCCGTTTTCGAATCCCGGCGTGGGCATATCTGAAGGTTGTTTCGTCTTTCACTTCGTCTCATTACCTTTGGAAGTCGCTCGGCCCATTTAGCCTACCTTGTGCACAAAAGTGGCCGTAAAACATCAATCATCATCATCTTATAACAAAGAAACGAAGAAATATATACAGGTATATCGATGCTCCCAACATAAAATACTTTGGTTACTCCCAAGTCACGTCTTGTAGCAGGTGGCTCTACTTCTTTTTAAATACCTGACCCTATTAAAACAGGATACCTTACACATTCCGCGCTACATTACCTAGGATCGTTAATCTAATCGGAAATTAAAATTTTCTTTTGCACTAAATAAACCAGTCATTATGATTTATAAAAACATTAACAAATGTTATCATGTTGTTCATATTTGAATAACTATCGCTTTACCTAGTTTGTACTTGGCTGTTTTTATTATTATTGTATTGTTATTATTAGTATTATCATTATTATTATTATTATTATTATTATTTCTCATTAATAATAAGCCAACTACTTCACATCAACATATTCATTATAGCACCAACATAATTGAATAATAATAAATACTGGTACAACCCACATACTTTAGCTTTTTAAGAGTAAGTAAAGCAACACAAAATAAAATTTCTGGAGATTATTAGAATCTGACGACTCAGATAAATCAGAGCATTGATCTTTAATATGACGAACTTTTTAGCTTTAAAATATGTTTACACTTTATCAGGTATCGTAGGATTAATTACTGGAGGTCGCTGTACGAAATTTGAAATTTGAAACGGCATAAAGACTTCGGCAATAATAACATGAATCACAGAGAGAGTCTGTATAAATTATGCTTGCACACAACATTACAATGACCGGTAATCTTCAAATGAAAAGGAAATCCTGTAATCCAGTTAAACAAATATTTAAAAAGAAATTGCTTTCCTATCAGTATACGTGATATACATAGATACATATGACATATATTAATTGTATTTAAGTTGTTTAGAAATAAATAATTAAAATACATAATGAAAGTTTCCGTTAGTGATATCAATCTGTTATCAAAAATATATACAGTATTTGACAAAACAGTTAGAAAAATAATTGCATGATAATAATAATTTCATATGCTGAATATCATAACTACACCTAGCCATACGTTCTAGTAAATATAATGTACATATACACCCAGATAACCATATTGACAGACAGCAAGCCAGACATTATGTTACAGACATAGAGAGATATACAAAGAAACAGAGAACAGCAATGTTTGTATTTATGCCTATATAATCTGAGTTAGGTTGAATAGGTTAGAGAGAGTTCTTTGAGAAACGATTCAGCTCATATATGAATAAATCAGGTTCAAACCAACAATACAGCACAATATTCCAACCACTACTTTATCGACATAACTACCCATATAACTGTACAATAAAATTGAACGATGGAAGGAAAACAAGTGTACCAATAAACATAAAAACAACCTGGGACACATACATGCACAAGAATAAATAAGTATATACACACACGCGCGGGAGCGCGCGCACGCACGTACACATACACATACTTACAAATACACATGCGCGCATACAACAAGAACAAAACACACACAGAAACACATAGAAGCAAACACACACTCACTCACACACATACACGCACTCACATATACCCAAATACAGGCACTCACATGCACACACCCAAACACACAACACAATAAAAGCACCTACCCAAAGAGATGCATACATATGCATTATAATATACAATTTTAACCTGGTCGTATGATTAAACCGTTATACACTATAACATTAGACTGCTGAAGATGAATGATCATTAGTGAAATATGGTTTAGACAGATTTGACTAAATATAATTTTACTATATAAGATGACTTATGTTCCTCTTTTCCCGTTTGTTTGCTTATCGGTACCAGTATTAACCATGCTGATGGATATGCATGCATAAACGAAAACGAAAAACACATTTATATATGTGCATGGAAACACACTCATTCGAAGAAGAACAATATTTTCTTTTATTCAATTTAATAATTTCCGTAAATTATTGATTATGCAATGATTAAGCAACAATATACCATTTAAAATTAATCGAAATTAATACATTACTACTTTATTGGAATGATGTAGTGAAAAGTTTAATTCAAGGAAAACAAGGTCCAACTTTATGCCTATCTATCTATTTACCCCGACTTCTCTCTCTCTCTCTCTCGCTCTCTCTCTCTCTCTCTCTCTCTCTCTCTCTCTCTCCCTTCTCTATTTTCTCATATATATATATATATATATATATATATATATATATATATATATATATATATATATATATATATATATATATATATTAACACAAAGCACATGCACGAACATACACACATACACACAAACAGGTGCCCGCGTATATATTTATTTTTTCCCACACGAAAACATTAACTCGTGCATGAGATGTATACAACTTTACAAGACGTACTTGATGTTTGCTATGATAAGAAAATAAATTCCCAGGTTAGATGTTTTGGGCTTTACAGGAATTGAATTTACTGCTATAACGTTCAATCTGTAACATATTCCGTAAACGTTTAGCCATGTTCTCATCCTTTCTATTGTATTTATTCAATACACGTTGTAATAAGTTGTTCAGCGGAATACCTTTTCAGAGTGTATATCATCAATTTAAATAGCATATTTAATTTTAAAATATAAATTCTGACAAGCAATCTCTGATGTGATTATAATAAATTGTGACTACTGAATTCTGACAAGCAATCTCTGATGTGATTATAATAAATTGTGACTACTGAAACGTGATTCCGCCAAAACAACTGCTAATACAATACACAAAGACCACATTAAGAGATGACAATTTTGGAAACATAGATGTCTTGTGTACAACCTAACAGAGTTTTAATATTTTACATAACTCCAGGCATATTATTATTATCATCAAACATGGTGTGGAATTGTGTGAAAGTCATTGATTACACAAAATTTTGAAGTTTATGATCCCTACCGTTGACATATAAAAGGCAGAGCAAATTATTTTGTAATACTTTATTACATTGATTGGTCAAGATCTAAGTAGACATTCTAAAGCAAGGGAATGGATAGGATAGTCGGTGACAGTAAGAAGAACACCAATAACACAGTTCAAGTTAATACTGTGTTTACAGATTATTTATTTACTTTATACAGCTGGCGTGAATCCAAAAGCCTCGCTAAATTAAGTAATAATTCTAAAATTCCTCTCTTATGACCTTTTGACCGATAATTACAGTCTTGAAAATATGGAAATTATATGTCGTCGACTATTAACGACCCAAAGTTCGACTTATCTATTAAGAGTTATACCTGGTCAATAACACACAATATAATTGTATACTCTGTTTATAATATGTCGGCCATTATTTTAAATTGTCCTATTTAAAGCTCGAGTTAGCCTATTTCAGTCATAAGTATGCTCAGTTTGTAGAAATTTAGGTTAATATCTAAAATAGATCAATGTCAATGTGTGATGGAAGCTTTAACTCTTATCCTGCTAATACACCAAACGAATAACGTTCATAAATATCCTACATATAAAGGTAATACATTCCAAATGAATATGATTAGAACGAAGATAATTACAATTAATTATTTCTGCAATTTCACAAGTGACCTATGCCATAAACCCTCTAACTGAAGTATATAAATCCGGATTAGTTAAATCGATATTGGTCTTATCAAAACGTCTACAGCAACATAAATTATAATTAGTTGATCAAAAGTAAATTCTATATCTAACAGATTCATGGTCATCATATTCTGAGAGTGCGGAATTTTGATGCTGGTTTATGAAAGGTGAAATAAGGATTTGAAAAATGTCTTCAATTTCCTGTGTCGCTTTTCCAACTACCAGTTTTCAAATTGTATTCCTTTATCGCGTCTTGTTTAAGCTATCCGCTAAGATCAAAGAAAGACGATTGACATTATTACAACCACTAGCCGAAAAGTGACATTAATTATAAATTAATCTCAATTGTCATACAGGCATATTATAGAGAAATGGTTCTTAGTTATCATATTATTCAACAACCTTGAGAGCTATTAATGAAATATTAAAATACGTATTATCACTTCATAAACGCAACAATTATGAGTACAACATGTACGCACGGTTGAATACTATACATAACGGTGTACTTACTTAAACATATTCGCCAAACATAAACGTCAAGTCATAGTTTCCATTTCTTAGATACCAAACATTTAGTAGATGGCTCACATTCGGCGGAGTAAGTGCTTTCATCAATAAACATGTTTATGGTGTTCGTTTATATGAGCGATGCATAATTATCTCTAAAATATTCGACACAGAACCTGTCTGATCATATTTTCTAAATTTAAATGGCGTCATCTAATATGTTTCCTTGACAACGATATTTATTCCTGTGGCACCCTGTCCTACACATGTTATGCCATATCCCAGGAAACTTATATTGAGCACTAAGGTCATGGGCCGATATATTGTTGTGTGTATCATTGATACAAATAAGGATATCATGAACCGCATACAGCCCTGTCTTTAATTTATTGCGTGTAACTTATTGCTCAAAAGAAGTTAATATGTTACTTAGTCATCGTATGATGTGTTAAAATGGAGGCCACAATCAGCACAATGATAGGTAATACAAATGATATTCACCCTGTTTATGACATAATCCGAACATATTCTAATCACAAAACACTATATTAGAATAACAATAGGAGCCACCAAATGTGTGTCCTCATGTGAATGTATAGCTCTACCTTTGGAATGTGAGGCTGGATTCTCGCTCCTCTGTGTAATGAAGGACACAAGACAATATCGCTAATTCTCTGCCTTCGATAAAATTACAATACCATTGATGTCTATTGAGAAAGTCTTTAATTGTTTAGAGCACAGCTATGAGTCATTATGCATTCATAATGTTTTATATATATATATATATATATATATATATATATATATATATATATATATTGTCCCCCTCTCTCTCTCTCTCTCTCTCTCTCTCTCTCTGTGTGTGTGTGTGTGTGTATGTATGTATATATATATTTATGATATATATGTATATTATATATATATATATATATATATGCTGCGCTCTAAATTTGTAAGTTGTATATTCGAATACAGTTTATAAGCTATGAATACAGCTTATAAGCTATGATAGTTACAGTTAAGCACCCAAAAGGCAAATCCTCTTGTGGATTAAAATTACAATATAACAGAAATGATCAGCCTTGGCTGTAATTTCATAGTTGAAAAAATCTATAACATGGCACTCAATGGTGATTGCTAATTTGACTCTTTTAGCACATATGTATTTGAGATAGATACATTTCTTGGTCTGCAATTATATTATTATTATTTGTATTATCACCATACCCATATACAGTCCAATTAGGATTTTGACTGCAATCAAGTCAATCTTTAAATGACAAATGTTCTCTAGTAAAAGTTATTACATTTGCCATAAGTTTAGAAATATAGAAGTATATATCCCGTGTATCATTTAATGGGGTTGGCAGACTCCGAATGCACTTCTAAGCCTATTTAGTTCTGTTCGAGGATTCTCCAGTTTTTTATTCAGATTTAGATTATTATCCAAAGGTTATTATGCCTCTGTGTAATTAAAACAACGATACGCATACACGTGTATTCCTGAGTCAAATAAGGTGTTATTCTAATCTAATTTATGAATCGATTCACTTAAAATTAAATTCCTCATTATAATAATACAATTAGTATCTGGTTAATCTTTAACTTTCTCTTCTTCTATAACAGAACATTTTTGGATTATTCCTCTATTGTATCGGAAAAACAATTCTTTTCTCGTCAATTCACGAAATGCCGATGCCTAATTAAGAAATAACACGAAAGCGTCTGATCTAGATAATGAACATTTTTTGGATATTGAATACTTATGCAACCGACATATAATGGATGACATGTTAAATATAACTGAATTAGTCAAGGAATCTAACGAGGTAACATTTAAAACTTCTCTTTTTAGATATTATCAAGCAATGGCCAGAAGATTAATTACCACAAGGAGATCGATTTTGTTGGATACGGGTTGTGATTAGTCCTGTTGTCACCTACTCTTGAGAGGATATAATTCTTATATCCAACAACTTGAATAAACAAGTTGAATTGAATATATTATAATTACAATGTGGTATATTCCTAATGTGCGTCAATAAATCATTTGAAAACGTACCAGGTACAATTTAATCTGTTACATATTCACGAGATTCTGTCTAGTATTATATAAAGGATCTTTCGCCTTGTTATTCGTCGTGTTATTTGCCATTATATTGTTACTCCACAATCCAATTTTCATAACACATCCACACATAAACATATACAAACACATACAGACATACTCACATTATACCGACATACACATGTATGATTTCATACATCTTTGTCTTTACAAATATAAATGGATTTGCATGTTTATATATGTTCGAGTGTCCATCGTAATTTTTAATTTATGTCTGTTGGTGCATACGTGTATGAATGTTCGATTACTACTCTACTAGAGCATACCCCTCAACAAAAGTTATTTTCTGGTAGTTTCTCTTATAACCAAAGGAAAGTTAGAAAAGCCATTTGCAACAAAACACCGTTGTCACACACATAATTCAGTGTTTAATATTTGTATATAAACAGAAGAGGTTACTCTTGTATGTAGTTAAGTAATTGTTAACTGCCGAAATAACTCATCTTTGCTATGTATGCCCTCTTCTGATCTTTCTGCATGTTTTGGAAACTTCAAAAATATAATTATAGGTCTTTGAAGTGTGAAACCCATTTGCGCTTTCAAGCTAAGTCTTTTGAAATTTATAAACTAACTTTTGTATCTGGGGGATAAGTGTTCGTGTAGCTATTATCTACCGATTACACACCACTAAGAAAAATAGTATGAAAGAAGCAGATTTCTTCAAAGAATTTTCGGGATTTGTTGACTTACTTGCTACCAATATTGGCCATCTCTTGATCTTGGGTGATTTCAATATACATTGAGATTGCCAGAGGAATGCAGATACCAAACAACTTGCTGACATTCTTTGATCTGCCAATCATAGGCATCATATCAAAGAAAGCACACACATACATGATCACATCTTAGAGCTTGTCACCTCCCGTGATGAGGACAATTTGATTAAGGTTGTGTCTGTGTTTTCCATGCTATCTGATCATTTCCTTGTTAACTTTAATGTATATTTACAGAAACAAACTCTTAAGCAAAAGGTATTTCACTTAGAAGAATTAAGTCGATTGATAAGGAGGCTTTTCTTGTTGGCCTGCGAGTGTATGCTTTTGCATAGGATTCACCTGATGATGCGGACCATCTGATGGATATCTATGATATTACATATAGAGACCTTGTGGATGAGAATGCGCTGTAAGGACAAATAAAATGCCAAGAAGACCAATGCTGCCATGGTACAATAAGAACATACAAGCTGCAAAGAGACACAGAAGATATTGTGAGTGGTTGTGAATCAGGAAGTGTTCATTGTGAAATTTTCAAGATCACTACAGTTCTAGCTTAAAATACCCTTGCTTCTACTAATCTGATTATTATAATAACAATATCAAAGCAACCAAGGGAAATCAAGCGATTCTTTTCAGTGTTGTGAATAAAGTAGTACATACAAATCAAACGGTCGTTCCAAATAATATCAAGTCAGATAAAGAGCTGGGCCATTGTTTTAATAACCTGTTCTGTCACAAAATAATAAATAAACATAGTGGGTTCCATTCCAGCACCTTTTCACACGGCAAGCTACTGATAGAAGAATCCTGCATAACCATGATCGATACATTTGAGCCTTTTACAGAGACGGATATCAGGTAGGTACTGGAAAGGTCATCTGGAAGTGGTCATATAATTGAAACAGGCTTAGTTCATGCACAACATGATATTATGATGTCAATTGATCGAGATAAGTCAGTAATACTTGTTCTTCTGGACCCGTCGAAATCATTTGATAAAGGTGACAATAATGCATTTTTCTCAAAGTTAAAATATATGTTTGTTCTGTCAGTTAAATTACGTGAATTAGTTCGATTCTATCTGGATCAACGCTCCCAGAGAGTATCTGTTCATGGTATATCATCTGACATTCGTTTTTTTGTTTGGTATTTTGTCTACCACTTGGTTCAGTTCTTGATTCTCTGGTTTTCACAATGTATACCCGACCTCTTGGGATCATTGCGCAAAGATATGTGGTTAAATACATGTTGTATGCTGATGACACACAGCTGTGTATATCACTGGATCCTGACAATGAGTTAAATTTCTCCGCTTCCTTGAAATATTTAGAAAATTGTATTCCTTATATTCGGCTATGGATGACTCATAATCTTCTAAAACTAAATAATACTAAAATATATATAATATTTTTGTATCACCACATTATGTTAATTCCCTGAATAATTGCTGCTCAACGCAACCTGCCGCTTCTAGGTGAGTAACTGATAAATGTATTATATTATTATTAACACGCATGTTATGGATTAACAATGTCCTATGCCTTACGTTATACTGACCATTTGATGAAGTATTTAGAAAATGTACTTAATATGTCGGAGTAGATCCTTCTAGTAGAAAAGAAAATGTCACGGAGTTTGTTTAATTGCCAGATATGGAGTATACAACAAGAATAATTATTAAGGAAAACCGTATCGTATTTGATAAATGCAACCGGATTATTTAGAATATTTTCTAGACATATTTCGACTCTATTTATAGGTGTAGTGATTTACTCGTCATCAGCTATATCTCAGGAAGGTCATAATATAGAACACCAGAGGGACGTGTCACAGCGCCGGCACAAACAACACAGATGTATGTTCCATTAACTATGTAAAAAAAAACCTGTCTCGAGGAAATGATCCAATCTAGATTGACCACCGTAATTATCACAGAGAATGGCACCAAGGTAATTCAATCTGAGTTCCATCTTATACTACCGGACTGGTGTCTTTTATTGTCATCTTGAAGCTTCCAGACACATTTAATTGTTGTCGTCTTCTACCATAAATCATGTGCTGAGATGTACCTTTGGGCCTAATCTAAGACCCTAAAAAATACAGCTTCTTTCTACATGCAGTAAAACATGTTTTTGTATCTCATTATTGAATAATGAGATCATACACTAAAACCTCAATATCAATAAAGATAAGAATATCTTTTTAATGAGAGAAAATGAACCGATACCACCAGCAACATATGGCGAAATGAACTATGCAATTATAACGGTGGGAGTTCATTTCACTTATGTGCATGGCATCAATGTTGTGATTTCTTTATTTCATATAATATACTTTTGTATATAATGTAGTGTGTCCACCACGGTCGCAGATATACGAGTTTGCAAGGATGCACACTTGCGTGGGCGGGATAGCAGTTCATGTCGAGTTCAGTAACTTCCGGTATTAAGATCAAGACATACTTTTACACCTAAAGGAACCCGTAGAATATCTCAGCTGTCGTTTGTGCCTAAATAATTAATATTCTCAATAAATTATTAGACACTGCACACACACACACGGGTGTGCGCGCGCCAACACCCGCGAATACAGAAATCGTGAATTCTAAAGTCAATATAATATAACTCTAACGAAAACTTGGAAAGTATCCAAAACATGTGCTAACAGTGCATGTTTTACTATATAATCAGTATATTACGTCCTTCCATAATTTAACAACACTACATGAATGGCATAGGCATCTTAGCTAAAGTCCTTAAGAACGTTCTTCTCTGCCTTCGGAATGCTTTAATTCAAAATATCCATATGCAAAGACCCTCTTAGCTCATTCCATTAGGAAGATTATTGTCTATATTGAGTATTGGATTAATTTCAGTTTCCTTTGTATAACAGACATACAAAAGAAAAGCCAGACTATTATTAGGTATAGGAGAATCTCGCATCCTCCAACTAGGCTTCACACAAATGAGAGTCAACTGTGTACTGATAACTGTTACTAATGTGATGCACCTTTGTATGAACTAAAGGTTTTGAATGACATTTCTCTATGTTTAAACGAGCATTATATCTGAACGTATATCTGATTATCTAAATATCCAAATATCTAGCATCAATAAATCAATATATATATATATATATATATATATATATATATATATATATATATATAATGTTTATGAATGTGCGTATATATGTGTTAATGTGTGTGTGTATTTTATGTGTGTGTGTGTGTGTCGTATGCCTTCGATTTTAATCTAGATTTCATTACTGATAACATGTTTTGTTTATTTTGGATGGCTTCTTTTAACCTGTGGCTGGCTTTTCTGGTCATGTGTCTAGTATGTCTACAAGAAAAACGTACCGTGTAAAATTTCAGATTTGATATTACGTGAGTCATGCTCCAACCAACATTTCCTACAGTTGGTAGAACGGAGAAATGTTCGCTTTCATGTTGTCATGGGTGTGCGTGACTATGTCTTTCAGCATGCCGCTTATGTATTAGCACACATAATGCAAGGCCAGTTTACACGATGTCATTCACATGACTTTATTGGTAGACTAATGACAACATTTGTAACTTTTTACATTGGATGAGATAAGCCATCATAATGTTAAAGCCTTAGACATTATTCCAAGACACGTTTTATAAAGAGGTAATTAAATCTATCCGAATTACGAAGATCAACAGATACATACATTAAGCACGATTTCGTTATTCAATAATTATCAACCTTAATATCTAGTTTTTGTAAACCGTTATTCTTCATCCCATCAGTTGAGTTATTAATCGCGATTATCGTCATCTATGTCTTTATACTAAACTTCTTTATTGGCCTTATGTTTTATAGTATCATATCATTTTATTTTAAATATTTAGTCTTTGTTGATGCAGTCTTACAAATACCATATTAAGTTATCTCCAAGCGTGGAGTCGACCACCAATTATATCATTTTTCACCTTATTAAACAGCACTTGCTTAGCCTTCAATGATAACGTAATGAATACAACATGTGATGATGGTTTTCCTCACGGGGTCAATTATATACCGCTACGTAACCCATAATGTACATCAGCCAACTCAGGCTGGAGTATCACCTGTGGCTTATGGTTATCATGTAATTCTAACATTGTGCTCTCAGTCGGGACTTCTATCTGAAGCTCAAACTCTTCATCCAAATCTTCACGTTTCCGGATCCATTTCTATAAGGTATATCTTTTACCACGAGATCCAAATATTGTAACCCCATCTTGACTGACACCATTGGTAGACATGAATGTAATACTTTCATTCAATGTTGGGAAACCCTCTTGGCATGATCCGGAATATCCATTGGTCTATTTACAATATTGATTCCATGTTGTGTATGTTCCAGGTATATGTCCAATAGAAAAACTGGTGGAATATAACCTCAGGTAAAAATAAATCAGAGCCATCCAGTTGAGATTCTAAGTCAGTTGAATACTTCCCGGTTATTACTCAGCAAGACTGAATAACGAATTAAATGCGAATTAGTACGATAAATCATCCAAAGGCTGAAACAATAAATCAATTAATTAATTAATCCAACAATCAACTCGACGTTATTCGACGTCTTCCACTTGATATAACAGTACATTAATGGAAGTAACAATACTGTTAACGTTACCATGTTACAAATGATAATACTGGAGTTTTTCTGTGGGATCTTTGATTCCATTATTAAGTTTAAGTGATTATGGTAATCTGATTGGTCGGATAGATTCGAAACGATACGTGTTACAATAGTCAGGCCCATAACGAGACCCGTATTTAAATAAGAGTATGTTGCATAAACAAGTTATATCGCTCTTTTCATTAATACTAGGTGTACACACACACACACACGCACGCACGCACACATACACGCATACACACCATTAAACCACACGCATGTATTGTTTACTGCGAGCTGTAGTATTAATTAGTATTTGTTGTGCACGCCTCCCCTTTCTGAAAACAACATACTTATAGCCGCTTCCGTGTAGTCGTGACCCATTTGTCACGTACCAAAAGGTATGCGACACAGGCTAATGAATAGCCCAGACACGTGTTTAGGTTTTTTATGTACAGCTGTGCAGATGTGTAGAGGATTTTTTATTTACTTGATGTAAGTATTGTTTCATTGATGTATAGGTTTATCCATGTACAGGTCTTAAAGTATGTTAGGATGTTGATGTTCTGAGCCAGTGCCTCTATATATGTATCCTAAAACACACATTACCAGTGGTAGACGTCATACCTTTTCGATTCAGATTCCTTATTACACTAATATAATATAGTGATGGTGTTTTATTATATCACCGTAGCTATGTAATATCTAGAATCTGTATTGTTGTCCTTTTATGTAGGCTTGTGAATGACATGTATACTCACACAATGCTTTATGGGTTTATACCCCTGATGCGTTAGTTACTCCGGGATACATTTACTTGGGTATTAATCTGCCTGTAGAGGTTTTCCCAAATTGTAAGCAATTACGTGTCACTGGCAAGGGATAATTGTTGAAGTATAGTTAGTATAAACCCTACATTTCACTCGCAGGATCGGATATCTGTCTGAAATTCGTTTTTCTCCATACGTCAAATATATCAAGCAGATTGATGTTGTAATGTCGATTCCACCACACCTTACTGCATGTACTATGGCACATGTATTGTTCCTACGTATGCATAGATCTGTGGGTGTCTATTATATTTCATATTTATATTGAAGTATATATTTTTTAATTTATGTATAGATTCAAGGCGGTATTGGTTTTAAATTATGTATAGGTGTTCATATTCTGAGCCAGTACCACTATATATGTATTATAAAATATATACAAACCGCACATATATCCCACCAAACATAATTGCATATATCAAGGGATGCT
Organism: Paralvinella palmiformis; assembly: GCA_025642065.1. NCBI lineage: Eukaryota > Metazoa > Annelida > Polychaeta > Terebellida > Alvinellidae > Paralvinella > Paralvinella palmiformis. Next base: position 18,709 of record JAODUP010001872.1, read on the forward strand.
AATTTAGATGTGGATGAACGTTCACGAAGTGATGAACGTGAATGTATGAGGGTTAACTGTTCGATTTTAGTAAATTACAGTATCTACTCAGAACTGAAGCGTTATTTCGTTCTAGTCCAGTAATACTATGCTGTTGACTATTCATATTTTGTTTTGTTTTTGGAGTTAAGTCACTTGTATGCAACACAATTATCCCATTGTTCAACAAATTGTTAGGTTCATCAACACGCTGAGAGCCTATACAACCCTAGTATATATATATATATATATATATATATATATATATGTGTGTGTGTGTATGTATGTGTGCGTGTGTGTGTGCGTGCGCGTGTGCGTGTTGATGTGTGGAGGTGTAGATTTTTGTATAATTAGTTTCAAGTATATATATTTACTTGTGTAGAGATTAATGGATGTACAAAGGTTTAAGAATGTGACAATGTTGATGTTTTTAGCTACAGCCACCAAATATGTATTGGCTAATACACACACTGGCTGTTGCAGAAGTGTTGAATACATAGCTATTGTAATCCCCGCGTACCATTCGTGGTATTGGAGATCTGCTTGAAGTCTGGTGTTAACGATAATATGTCACATAAATCACGCGGATAGGTGCTTTACACCTAGCTGCCTTGATTAAGGGAACTAAGTACTTCGTATGTAATAATTGTTCTGAGGCATGTTTTATGACGTTTTAAAATACTAATAACGACGAAAATATTTATAATGTTTATTTAATATATCACTAGCAACCAGTGTATTTTGATCGATAATGTGTAGTCAAACTTGTATGGATTATCCATGACTGCTTGTGAACTTACGTGTAGCTACTATTGTCACAGGAAACAATAACTACAATTTTGCTATTTCATTAGAGAATGGCAATCTATATATAAAAAAGGTGGTCATTGATCAATAATTCGACCGAATCTATATTACATTTTCCAGTGATATGCAGTTAGTTATACAGGAAGATGTACATACTTATAATTGTGTAGATGCTAATATTTAAGAATACAACGGATATAGTTTATTCGTTCAATGAAATACTATTACATGATAGAAACAATGTAAATTCATGGCTTGAAGCCAATCTTTTGAAGGTAAATTCTGACTAAGTTTAAGTTGAATATATAGAATTTGGCAAACGTAATCATATTGATAATTTCATTATCAGTTACAGCCTAATTATATTTCAAAATCATGTCAAAATATTAGGATCATATTTAGATAATAAAATAAATGTTAACGAACATGTATCTAGGCTTTGTAGCAAACTTGATTCTATATCAAGTCGAGCTCTTAGAGGATCTGCAAAACTGTTGCTGTTCAGTAGTTTTGTGGAATGCTATTTTAAATAATGTATCACATAGGACCTTTGCTCAAATACTTATACATATAAGCTTGAAACATCCACAAAGGGTTCTGAGATTCATGTCCTTATATTTTAAAGGTTCTTATGGTACATAACTGGATAAGCGCAATAAAAGACCACTGCATAAGTTTATTTAAGCGGTAAATAAACTATTATTCAAATTGTTACTTAAATCAGGAAAAACAAGTTTTTGCCTTAATTAGGAAAGTAAAGTATGCATCCAGAAGTACGAAACATTCACATATGGCAAACAGCGATTCAAATAAACAACCCCTTTTAATTGGAACAAAATGTTGATTCAAAGGTTTTTATTACTAATGCTATCTGGTAATATATTATTGACGATAAATAAACATTTCTAACGCTTATTCTTAATCGAAATATAGCAATTCCCGTGTAAACTACCCGAGTACTTGACTGAGAACCGGAAATAAACACTCAACATACACTCAACATTTGTTCTTTCATTTTTCTCTAATTTTACCGGTAATTAATTATACTTACAATTAAATATTTAAAAACAAATCAGTTTGGAGTTAATTGTTGTTTGAATGAAAGTATAACACCTGTGCCAGCGCCTTAACTATCTTTATAAAACACACATACACATACACAAAGCACGACGCACACGCACACGCACACACACACACACACACATACTATATATATATATATATATATATATATATAATGATTAGTGTTTTATGGTCACCTTTATGCACATGGTATGATAAATGGGACGAACGACCTCCAAACGTAATTAAGCGAAGTAAAAGATGAAACACCTTTCAGATATGCCTGCGCCGAGATTCGAACACAGTTGGTAGTAATCTGTAAGCCAACACGTTACAGTTAGACCGTTGAAATACTGATACATATTGTGTGTTTTGTGTAAGGGATGCATGTGCGCATATAGTTTATTAATTGGTCATTAAGGTAATTTCACCTAAATCGCGCCAGTCCCTAAAGCTGGCCACATTTGGTGGTCCAGAATCTGTTATTTTCTCCTTAATGATACAATCATTTCGACACGTGGCACATTATGTCTTCACATTGTGTTTTGAATTAGCACGCACGGTAAGTTTAGGTATGAATATAATAATTTTACCCTACAGTTTCACTTTTAAAGTTTTCTCAATCGTGCCACTAAGTAAATAATATATTATAGAGCACAAGTGGGCACTTATATGCTTCAACACGCTTAGAAAACATCTTTTTAAATGGGTTTTTGTGTGAAAATATCCATTTATGTCTTTCTATGCTAGATTGTGTATGTATATAGGATTAGGCCTGTGGCCGTAAAACATCAATCATCATCATCCAGGATTAAGTCTAAAATGTCTAGGTGTGGATTAATATCCAAAACGTGGGAGTGTATGTCTGTTTTTGATAATTAAAAATACCACTAGAGTGAACGGCAATAATGGAGTAAATTCCAAGGTTTTAAAATGTCCATAATAGTCTATAATAAGCAAAAGGAAATAAATTGATACATTATAAGTACGTACTAAAGTGACACGAGTAATTACCAAAAAAAAACAACAACACTGTAGTACTCACGTTATCAATAGATTAGATAATCATATTATGCCCTGTGATCGTTTTGCTCTAAGTTGATATGATATAGGTATCTGTGGTATGTGTTTCATTTGCTGAATGTAAGTCACACATTAGCGATATAAACTGAATAACAATTCCTACCCACATTCAAAGCCCACGCATACTAGGCGTTAGAACGAGATTGGCATGGTAGCATAAATTCAAGCAGCCAAGTCATGCAATATATCCCAGCGAGCAGCCCAAACCATATTTAATGTAACACGCCCAATACGTCAAACCTGCCTCAATAAGTAGGCAACACTTGATTCAAAGCTCGTAATGGTATCCAGGTTAACTTACCAACAGGAGAGAAACCTTGTTGACTATGCATGTAACCGCGCAGACATGAGGGCATGATTCGTCAGGAAACATTCTCTGTTATTTACTGGAAAGTATGCGAATGGGTATGGTGTGACGTTTAAGGGTGGAAAGCCATCACATAGGTAGTGGTGTGGAATGCTGAAACTACACCATGATCTGAATTTAAGACAATCAGAACCAACAGCAACTGTTCTTTCTCAGAGAGGGTTGGGAAATCATACTTCGAAGCAATGCGTCTAACATTGGTTAATCACAAAATTTAGAACATGGATGAAACTGTAAATGTCTCTGGTCACAAGCCAATGAAGTACTGGGTAGATCTGATACGAATTATCTGTCCAGTAGGTCAATTGGAAACAAGGAAACGATTAGAGTTAGTGCAGCGGTTAATGGTTGATGGGGGGAAGACACCACCACATATGATACCTAAGGGGAAGAAAATTCTGGCTATGAATAGTTTTGAGCTTGATTCTACTCCTGATGGCACGACCTGGCTTATTAGCGTCAGCGGATAGACAAAATAGCGAATTGTCAAATTATGGTTTGAGAAGAATACCCATGCTTCACATACCTTTATCGAATTACTGGATACTGTAGTGTCCATTGAAATAATCGTCATGTTGCACTTTTAATAAAGCATGGGTTTCAATGATAGTATGATTTATTCAATTATTATAAAAGTTATAATCCTAGATTTGGTTTCAAACTTATATAACACACGATCATAGCGTACATCTGATAGCTAAGTCTGGATTTTTTTTTTTTTGGTGAACCAAATTGACTCAGCTATCTTGAGTAATGAGTTATTGGGAACTGTTTGTAAAATAAAGTGATCAGTATTTTGTTAAATTACTATAACTAAGTGAAATAATCTATATTATAATTGGGACTAATATTAGTACTAATCATTTGAATTAACAATAGGTTGAAAATATATATTACTGAAGCATATATTTACATTAAGTTTAAATAATGGAAAGTATTAAATAAATGCTTTACAAAACGAAAGATTTGTCAAATGGATTTCCTAATGAATAATACAATAAAGTCGGATCAGGTACCAAAACAACAAGATGTATTGAATTAGTAAATATAACACACACACACACACACACACACACACACACACATATATATATTGCATATATTGCTTCCACAAGCAGAACATTCAAATTTAAATAGGATAAATAAATCAATGACTCAATATAAAGAAGTCAACATTATACCCAAATTAGATGAGAAGGTCTTCCAGACTTCTTCCAGTGATATTCATAATAATGAATGGAATGAAGACACGGCCAATGCTATGTTACGTCACTGGTTAAGTTATTTAAACTAAATGAACCAGAAGGTCAATTTGACCCCTGTTCTACCACAAATCGTAATATAATTAATCTTTCTTCTTATATGCTTTCGGAAAAGGAGATTAATTTAATAAGCAAAGGTTTGTCATTTGTCCCTACCCCTGATATTGATAAAACAGCAATCACAAATGCAGTTTTTAACTTGGGTAGAAGATTAAAAATTAAAATTTTTTAATGTTGCCGTAACA
>JAODUP010001875.1:5000-28004 GCA_025642065.1 Paralvinella palmiformis
AGTGTTAATATATTCCAAAATGTAAACCTATCCAATCGGATTCAAATACCTGCAGGACTTGATAGGCTAGTAGAATAGATAAATTATAGTAATTTCTTCTTAAAAGAACACCCTTTTAAAAAAATGGTTTAATCTAATTCTGGCTGAACAGGTTTCCATCCTTGTTGCCTTTTCATGCTGGGTACCAGAGTATTTTCACACATCTCACCATTAGATCCTAGCCAGTAATCGGCATAACTTGTCTTTGCGAGAGGCCGTGGAAATTTATCTTCATGCAACGCATTGCATAGTCTGTTGAGATGAAATAGTACTTTTTACACATAGAAATAATTAAGGAACAGTTACTGAAAGGTTTATTGGTAACTGCGGCAATGAGTATCTAAGTGAATGAATGAATGAATGGATAGGCGATTGAATGAGTGAGTGACTACCGTAAACCTTATATGGACGACTAAAAGGTTATTTAGTCTTGCCACCTTCAAGTCAAATTATATTAAGTAACTCGTAAATGAAAAAGTTTGTCTTTATAAGCCTAATACTTTAGTAATAATATGTAGTCTTCTTACCTACACAAGAACTGCTGTACTCCGCCGATTATTCTATAATGCGTCTTCCACTTGAAATAGCTTCTATAGCGTTGTTCATCAGCAGCCAGATTGATGAGGAAGTCAGCCAAGTCTTTAGGAGAGTTGAAGTCTTTGGCGTTGATGACGGAATGCGGTGGTATATCTCTTGAATAATTACCGCCGCCAAGAACAACAGGTATTATTTCATAGTTAAGCGGTCGAAATGTCTTCTCCGTGATGTAGTCTTCGCACAAACAGTTTTCAAAAGAAAGATAGAACATATATTTTCTTTCCCATTGTTTCATGCAAGATGTTTGATTATTTTTATTGCATTTCCGTTTACCACAAGCGCCATATATATCAACATCGATGTATCGAGATAATTCGGTGACGTAATCCTCTCTGTGAGATTAAGTTAAACAATGACTGACCGGCCAGACGGCCATTTTGATTTTATTATCGTGGGGAATAGCTGGTTTGTAAGTTTTAACACTTTTCACACGCACAATCGCATAATACGGCACATACACGTCGGCATCGTATCTGAAGTTTATCGTGAGGTTTATTTTTCCTTCGTACTGATCTAGGTATCTAGATCCTCCGTTCCAGCATGGCGCTTCGATGATGTAATGACCATAGTCCTGGTGCGAGTAATGAAGTTGCGGCCAGTTGGGGTTCTCGTTCTGATAAAACAACACGATATCTGCCTCTTTGATCCTAGAATGATTGCTCGTGAAGATACAATCGTGGCTGGAGCACTTAGCGATGCTGGACATCGAACGAGTGGTTACGGCCTCGGAGAAGCCGTACCAGTGCTTCTTATTTCCTCTTGGCGTCCAGAACATAATCATCTTTGTACCTGGCTTCTTTCACAAAGTGTTTTCTTTGTCATTGGTCTTCATAAAAGTCGTGATCTGGATACCGATGACCTCCAATTTCATTAACACCACTATCATGCATCCAAATGTAAAAAGTAGACAACCAAAGAAAATATAGTTCTTGTTTACAAATTTCAATTACCATAAGTGTGCTGGGAGATACCTTTTTTGCCTTATGCATATGCTACCTTATTGCTTATTCACATATGCAGCTTGAATATTATAGTGGTTGTAATATTTTAATGTGTACTTCTACAGGTAGCAGTTGTAGCAGTGATAGTACTTTACGTGATTCTGTCTGCGCCTACTCGAGTAAAACAGACTAACCTTTACTTGCCGCGCTGGATTTGCTAAATGTCATCCTGTTTACGAAAACAAATACCACTAAGATAATTAAGGATCTCTGGCGTGTTATATTGTTGTGAGAAAGTAATACTGAGATTTCTAGTATAGGTTTTTCTATTTCAGAATGTATAACTGTGTGAACGTGAAGCTAATATTGTTCGGCCACAGTTTGTTTATCGTGTGCGAATTGGAGTGACGTAAGATCCATAACAAACATGACGCTTGAGTGATCAAACAGTAGATCATAGCTCTGAAAAAAAGGGTTCACGGTGGAAACTTACACACTTTCAACTTGCACACACACTTACACACGATCAACAACAACACCTTTGCATATCCGACGTCTGATACGCTGTTAGGAAACACGACCCAAAACTATGGCTTTGTCTTGAGTGGTGCTTCTTATGACATGTTCGATTTGACTCCGGCTGATCCCATAGCATCCCACAACAGGCTGGTAGAACAATAACAGAGTCCGGTGACAGATTCAGAAGACGCGTCTCAATTATACACCAACCTGGATAAGCTTACTGTAGAGGGGTGCCACTTTATAACATCGACGAGTCTAAATATAAGAAAAAATCAACCACGTGGATAGCTATTTCTGGGAACGATGGCTCCATTCATTATGCGTTGATGACCAAAACGATGACATAATAAGTATACGGACGAGTGCTAGTTATGGAACGTTGTCTGACAAACAATTCGATCGATGAAAAGACGAGGACATAATAAGCATATACGCTTATCACATATGTAGAACGCCCTCCATAGCGTGTGGGACCACAGATCACTACCACCCGTGTTCGAATCCCTGCGTGGGCATATCTGAAGGTTGTTTCGTCTTTCACTTCGTCTCATTAGCCTACCCTGTGCACAAAAGTGGCCGTAAAACATCAATCATCATCATCATCTAACGAACAGACAATCAACATAGAAACCCTAACAGCCATATGAAAGGAAAATAAGCTGCCTAAGACGCTAACGACCAAAGGGGTTGAGGTCATCAGCAAGATAATAGACGACTATCAGGTACGAATTAGGAAGGAGAGACGTATTTATACCTGATTATAATATAGTATTATTAGGATTACATTTAGATAATAAATTAAGTTTTAATGAACATGTATCCTAGCTGTCCAGTAAAGCCGATAAGCAAGTACAAGTTCCGCGTAGATAAGGAGAATTATAAGTGAACCTGACAAACGTTTGATATACAGTAATTTTGTGCATTGCTATTTCATCTTTTGCATCGTGTGGCACTTTTGTTGATATACTAATGCGTATAAGCTTGAAAAACATCGGAAACGCTCTGAGATTCAGCACTTCATATTTTAAACGTTCGTATAGTATATTGTTGGATAAGTACAATAATCAACCATTGTATCTGGTAAGAATTTCTAAGTTTATTGAAATGGTGTAGACAATTATTAATCATTCGTATCCAAGTTACTTGGATAATTTAATCGAATCAGGGAACACACGATTTAGTCTAAAATATGAAAGTAGTGTATGTATTGCCAAAGTAGGATACAATCACATACGACAAGAGAAGCTTCAATTACATGACCCCTTTTCACTGGAATAAAGTACCGAACGATTTTAAGAAGAAAAATGCATTGAAAGGTTTAAAGAGTCTCTTACTGAAAGGGACACCTAGTCGTCAATGTGGTTTCTATGTCCCAGACTAAAGGCCGACAAAAACAAACATCAGCTCTATAGAGAATCGGGGCCCTGCTTGGCATAAACAGTGGCGTAATTGGCCACAAATCTGTGGCACTTTGGGTCAAGCCAAGACTGAGCTATGTCTAAAGGGTGTTTCATATTTCACTTCGTTGCATTACCTTTAGTGGTCGATCATCGGATTATTTTGCCTACCATGTGCGTTAATGACACCAATATTTCCATAAAGAATCGGCATGGTACACTAATATGTACTATATATAACTCATAATATATAAGCCATATAATATTCTGAATATCAGTTCATGTAAAACTAGATTGTATTTATGTGTTTATTTCTTAAGTTTTTTCACGTTCAGAATATCGATTTAATTACCAATTAGATGGTTAATTTTTATGTGAAAAACACCAGGTATAAATAGATACTTCTTTTCATCTTTCACTTAAACGAATTACGGATACCAACTGCAGATGCTAAACTAACATTTTACCTTAAACGTTTTGATTTAAGCAAATCATCGGTTGCAGTTTCCAGGATACTTCACTTCAAATTCTCTTACTAATGGGATGGAATCTTTCCTTGGTCTGTACGTTTTGGATTTTACATCTTTCAATGAAGATGTTCAGAGTAATCATCCATCTTCCCAAAGGATTAGACACTCGACCATCTTCGTCTATCTATGGAGACTTAAATAAAACAACGGCCAATTTCCTAATAATCTGACGAAAGTCAACATGACGAAAATCAGATTTGGAAATATAAATATATCAAATTTGCGGCAATCGTTGGAAACCTGTTTGTCAGTTTTACAGCGTGGCACACACACGCGCAAACTCGCACGCACAACTTTCCACTTACGCACTGTCATATGCTCACGCATACTCACATACGCTAGAGTCATGTAAGGGTTGGGTTGACCCGTTCGGGTTAACTCAACACCCACCCGTAGGTCGGGTTGAGCGGGTTGAATCGTTTCTTCGGGTGACGGGTTAGTTTTGGGTTGAAGTCTTGTGGTTTGGGTCGGGTTCGGGTTGTTGACTTGTGGGTTGGGTTGAGTATGGGTTGCTTGAAAAAATTCATTTATCCAAAGCAATATGCTCATCCGTCTCCCGATAGTCAACGACCACCAATGCTTACGCGCAATACGAATACGATTCATTGCTATATAAATAAACGCGCTATTACCGCCACACACTGACCGGGAAATGCTCCTGATAATCTGTGAATTAATTAACAAGCTGTCAATATCATTAGGTGGCGATCGTGACGGTGATGATAGTACCATCAGCGATAAATAAATAAAGTGATATATATATATATATCACTGTTCTTTATATATATATATATATATATATATATCCGGGTCTACCCATCACAGATGATGACGATTGATGTTTTACGGCCACTTTTGTGCACAGGGTAGGCTAAATGGGCCGAGCGACCTCCAAAGGTAATGAGACGATGTCAAAGATGAAACAATCTTCAGATGTGCCCACACCGAGATTCGAACACGGGTGGTAGTGATCTCTGGTCCAACACGCTACCGCTAGACCACGGAGGCGCCCCCTACCCCTCACAGAATTGGTCCAGTATGTGTTTATACAGCTAACAATCCATTTCCAGCTTGAATAGTTCAAAATGAACCTGTTATAATAGCAGTAGGTACTTAGTGTCACTATATAATACTATATTATTTTATTATAAAGATTTGAATAAGTTACAATGGAAATATTGAGTTTGTTCTTCAATAAATTATCTTAATAACAGGAATTTTGTATGTTTCAGATTCGAACACCATTCTTGTGCGTTGGGTTGGGTACGGATTATAATCTTCTGGGTTGGGGTGGAGATTTGTCGGTTTGGGTTGGTGTGGATTGATTAGTTACGTAATGGGTCGGGTATGGGTTCAGCTTTCCAACCCGAGCAAGGCTCTAATATGCACACACTCACACCCATACGCATGCACTCACACACAAACACACAAACACTCACACAATTACTTACACACACACACACAGGTTAACAGACACACACTGATACACCCACACACTCACACAGTGATCCACTGAAACACTCACTGACACACACACACATAACTATTGGAAAACAAATATTTCAACGAGTGAGTGAGTGCTAGCGGTTGGTAAATACCAGCATAAAGGACCATTTGGAAGTACCAGTTGTTAGTTCTTGAATGAAACATCTACTTTTATATCAGATACAAAGGGGCCAAATTCAGACGTATGCACACATATTAGAAATGATATTAAAATAAACATTACCATCCGTATATTAAAACATCCAGTTAAAATGGCTGGTGATTTAACTTTAGCCGACCCCTCTGTATGTTCTGTAATATTGAAACTAGACATAGACCAAATACACCAGAAGTCTGATGTGAATTTGTATAGGTTTGGCAGACTGGATGACTGGAATGTGAGAATATAAATAACTTAAATTGAGCCAATATTAATGTTTAAAACGACAAATTATTGTGAAACTTAATATATGGGAAACTATATATATAACCAGAGAGAGGGGGGAGAGAGAGAGAGAAAGAGAGATTGGGTGTCAATTACTTGTCATAAACTTGTCAAGACCCACTTTGTAAGATAACGGCCATGTCGTTGAATGATGGACTAGCTATATTTATGAAATTTGTTAGTCATCAAATATTTCACTGTAAAATTCACTCTCGCCTGGCAACCTAAAATTTCGGATCCCTTTAATTCTGGTTGGCAAACTAATTTCAAAATTAAACATGCGACCATATAGACTATCATGATCGAGAAAATGTTCCTTCCGTTTGCGGCAGAAAGAATAAACGGTGCCGACATTATCACGGCGAAATATCCTTTCTCAAATATTCCAGCATTTAAAACCAACGAATTTTATTTCGATATATAGATAACAGCATAAACGTTACATATCTTCCCATGTGGATTATATTGTCGTGTTCACAATGCTGCTGTTATCCACTGGGTATCGACCAAAGATAATAACGCTGATTACATAGATAAGAATTTAATTAACTTATGATTGACTGCGTAGGGTTTAATTTACATTAGACAATTGTAGAATGGATTCTCAGAATTATTATAATATTCGTGTTATTTATTGCTAATTATCTCGTTCCCTCACAATAAATAAACAAAAATGATACTAGCTTCGCTTTGTAGCTATGTCTTCCTACCAACCGAATAACACATTATCCTATTCGTCTACATTTGTCAAGTCGTTGGCTAACAAGTGCATATACTTAAGTTGTTTACAATACATTATCTTGACATTCAATATGACGAAATAGTATATCAACTCGAAGTGGTTAGCTGGTCCGGCAAAACGTCCATTCAATTCTATAGTAAGGAGACTGGGATATAATGAAAACTCGAGGCGATTTCGGGGTCCCAGTAGAATTAAATCAATATAAATCACGCCGGTTATAACGAAATGCGATGTTTGAACTTTCAATTTTCAGTCAGTCCAACGAACGTTATGATCACCTGCAATCGTAAACGACCAAGTTGCCGAAAATAGGAAATCTAAATAATATGGAATTCCCTGTGGCTTAACGTGGTTTAATAACAAGGATGCGGTAGAGTGTTGGTCCACAGATCACTACCACCCGTGTGCGAATCTCTCGGCGTAGGCATATCTGATGGTTGTTTCATCTTTCGCTTCGCTTCATTACATTTCGAGGTCGTTCGGCCCATTTAGCCTGCCAGGTGCACAAAGGTGACCGTAAAACACCGATCATCATCAAGCCAGATAACGGCATAACTTTGCGAAAAGCCGACGAAATTTATCTTCATACAACAGATTGCACAATCTGCTGACATCAAACAGTACTTTTTAGTAAATGAATGAATGCAAGAGCAATTGAATGAGTGAGTAAGTAAGGTAAACCATATATGGACGACCAAAAGGTCATTTAGTCCTGCCTCCATCAAGTCAAATTATACTAAGTAACTCGTAATTGAAAAGAGTATGTCTTTAAAAGTCTAATACTTTATTAACAATATGTAGTCTTCTTACCGCCGACAATTTTATGTTGCGTCTTCCACTTGAAATAGCTTCTATAGCGTTGTTCATCAGCAGCCAGATTGATGAGGAAGTCAGTCGAGTCTTTAGGAGAGTTGAAGTCTCTGGCGTTGATGACGGAATACGGTGGTATATCTCTTGAATAATTACCGCCGCCAAGTACAACAGGTATTATTTCATAGTTAAGCGGTCGAAATGTCTTCTCCGTGATGTAGTCTTCGCACAAACAGTTTTCAAAAGAAAGATAGAACATATATTTTCTTTCCCATTGTTTCATGCAAGATGTTTGATTATTTTTATTGCATTTCCGTTTACCACAAGCGCCATATATATCAACATCGATGTATCGAGATAATTCGGTGACGTAATCCTCTCTGTGAGATAACGTTAAACAATGACTGACCGGCCAGACGGCCATTTTGATCTTATTATCGTGGGGAATGTCTGGTTTGTAAGTTTTAACACTTTTTACAGGCACGTCGGGATCATATCTGAAGTTTATCATGAGGTTTATTTGGCCTTCGTACTGATCTAGGTATCTAGATCCTCCGTTCCAGCATGGCGCTTCGATGATGTAATGACCATAGTCCTGTTGGGAGTAATGAACTGGCGGCCGGTGGAGGTGGTTCTCTGCCTCTTTGATCCTAGAATAATTGCTCGTAAAGATACAATCCTTACTGGAGCACTTAGCGATGATGGACACCGAACGAGTGGTTACGGCCTCGGAGAAGCCGTACCAGTGCTTCTTCTTTCCTCTTGGCATCCAGAACATAATCGTCTTTATGCTTGGCTTCCTTCTCAACGTTTTTTTGTTTTGTTTTTCTTTGCTATTGATCTTCATAGAATATTTCTTTGTGATCTGGATACCGCTGATCTCCGACCTCATCAATTCCGGATGTAAGGTGAGGAACGCTATCATGCCCCCATAGGGGGGAAGTAGACAACCAAAGGAAACATATTTCGTGGTTCCAATTTTGCATCGATTTCACTTCTTCTCCTTGAGTTCAAAGTTTAATTAGTCTAAGTGTAATAGCAGCTAATTCGTTTCGCCTTACGCATATGATACCTTATTGATAATTCTCATATATAGCTTGTATATTACAGTGGTTGCAACATAAGTAATATGTAGTAGTAGTATTTTGCTTTATCATGTCTACGCATACTCAAGGAAAACAGCCTAACCATTATTTGCTTCACTGGATTTGCCAAAGTTCCTGCTGTTTACGAAGAATATATATATAGTTTTTTTTTTTGTTTTTTTTTTGGATTTGATGTGTTATGTTTTTGTGAAAAGTAATAAGATTTCTCGTATACATTTTTCTGGTTGCAAATGTATAACTGTGAACGTGGAGCTAATATCGTTCGGCCATGGTGTATTTATCGTGTGCGAGTTGCAGTAACATAAGGTATGAAACTTGAGTGAGCAAACGGTAGATCATAGCTTTGAAAAAGGCCAACAGTGGGAACTGAGAAGAGATACTTCATCGGTCGCTCTCCAGCTTACACACGATCAGCAACAACACCCGTGTATATTTGACAACTGATACGCTGTTAGGAAACACGATCCAAAACGGTGACTTTGTCCTGGGTGATGCTTCTCATGACATGTTTGATTTGATTCAGGCTGATCCTAGTGATATCCCCACAGACTGGAATAATAATAACAGAGTCTACTTCAATGTCGAAGACGTGCCTCAATTATACACAACCTCGATAAGCTTAACGTTGAGGGGTGCCACTTTATAGCATTAACCATGCTAAAATATAAGAAAATCAGTCCCGTGGAATGCTATCTTTGGTAATATTGGATCCTTCAGTTATACGTCGATGAAAAAACGAGGAATTAATAAGTGTATATACTTATCACATATGATATCTGAAATGCTATCTTTGGTAATATTGGATCCTTCAGTTATACGTCGATGAAAAAACAGAAAATATTTCTATTGAATGCTATCTTTGGTAATATTGGATCCTTCAGTTATACGTCGATGAAAAAACGAGGAATTAATAAGTGTATATACTTATCACATATGATATCTGAAATGCTATCTTTGGTAATATTGGATCCTTCAGTTATACGTCGATGAAAAAACGAGGAATTAATAAGTGTATATACTTATCACATATGATATCTGAAATGCTATCTTTGGTAATATTGGATCCTTCAGTTATACGTCGATGAAAAAACGAGGAATTAATAAGTGTATGTACTTATCACATATGTAGAACGATCTCTAACAAACAGACAATCATCATAGAGACCCTAACAGTCATATGCAAGGAAAATAAACTGCCTCAGACGCTAACAACCAAAACAAGTCGAGGTCATCAATAGCCAGTTAAAAGTAGACTATAAAGTATGCAATACGAAGGAGACATTAATCATCAGCCCTTTCAACATTTAATTCAACAAATAATTTAATCTTACTAATCAATCAACTACATTAAAACAATAATAATAACTGCTCATGCTAATACCCTATTACCCATGCTCGACCCCCCCCCTCCACCCCGACCCAACCCAGTTAGTCTCAACCTTTTACTGATAGGACCATGACGAGTTGATGATTGAATTATAATATTTAATAACAACTTGTATGCCATAATACATAAAATACAACAGTAAAACCCGAAACCCGGGGGTGGAGGTTTATAAAGATAATGCTAACTTTGGACCAACCGATCGAGAAGTAAACTTTATTTAATTTGCATAATATATATATATATATATATATATATATATATATATATATATATATATATATATATATAATTGTTGCTTAAATGATGAAACATATTTCCTTTCTTTTATATTTGAAGGAATCGCACTCAGGTCCTTGACAAATAAAGCTTTTTGTCTTTAAATGTGTATTATGCGCTACGACGCCAGGATCATTGTGACGTCTAATATAATCTCCATGGATCTCACAGTTCCTGGTAAACAATGAACATAGAGTCGATGCCAAATTGTTTTGGTAGAAATTATACATGAATATTAATAGTTGAAATTTGTATAAAACGTTAATTTTTAATATTTTGCTCATGTGAAATAATGGCATTGTGTGTTCATTTCACCTAGTCTTGTGTAGACTTCGAATTATAATTTTTTGGGGTAAAACTTCAATCTTATGCGATGTCGTTTATATGCCGAACCCCAAAGCATTATTCCCTAAGATAGATAAGGGTGTATCATGCTATAATATATGGTCGTTAATGATGAAGTAGATAATATAATTTTCAGACTTTTTAGAATATAATTACCACTTGAAATGTTTCTTTTACATAAATCGATATGTACTTTCCATTCTAAGTGTTCATCAATAATAATACATAGGAATTTCGTTTTAAGACCAAAACTATCTCATCTCCACTCACCAATAAATAAAAATTTGGACATTTAGCTCCATATTTTTGTTTCTGATTAATATATAGTTCATTTCACTAGCATTCTATGACAATTGTTTTGCCTTAAACCAATCTTCCAATATTTGTAATTGTTCATTCATGGATTTGTATAACGTTTCGGTATTATTTGATGGTTGAACTATCGTTGTGTCATCGGCAAATAAAATAGTTTTAACAGTTTTCAAATTTCAAGGTAAATCGTTTGTGTAAATAATAAATAAAAGGGGTCCTGGTACCGACCCCTGGGGCACTCCGTGTGTTACTGTATAAATATGTGAGCGGCTATCGTTAACCTGCACGTATTGCCTTCCGTTTGCTAGATAGCTTTTGAATCATTCCAGGACAACTCCCCTGACACCACCATAGTGTGCCACTTTTGCTAATAAGGTCATATGACTTATAATATCAACAGCCTTGGAGAGGTCCAGGAACACTAATGACACTGGTCTATAATGATTAATTTCTTCTTTATTTTGGGACTTGTATATGGGCACAACCTTAGCTAATTACGTAAAGTTTCGTACTTCTCCTGTCTCTAAAGATCTGTTAATTATTGCTGCTAATGGAACGCACACATATAGTTTAATTTTTCGTAACAAAATGGAGTTAATACCAACATATATACTACTCTTTGTACCTTTCATGCTAGTAATGATATTTAAAATGCTTTAAGAAATTAAGAATATCTCCAGTTATACCAAATTTTTCGTAGACATATATAGTATATATACATAATATATATATTTTATATTTCATGCTATAATATATTTAAAATGCTTTAAATTTGAAGTAAATATAATATTATTTTAAGACTATGTTTCTAAGCTACAATATATATATATATAACGATGCAAAGTTTTGTAACAATAAACCTCCCATTTAAAGTGGTAAAACCTATTATTATACCGTAATCATATTTCTGATTAATGGATTAGCTATGTCTATTATTATTATTAAAGTTGTCATCGTTATCATCTTTATCATTATTAAATAAAAGTATTACTGAATAATAATTTTGAAGTGTTGTTTTGATATATTAATGTGCTACGTTTAGATGACTGTCTGGTGCCTATAATGTAGTTATCGACTTAACTCTCCCCCCTCCCAAAAAACAAAAACAGAAAGAAAATTAAATAAGTACATTAATTGAAAATTACTGATGAGAAATGAAAACACGTCACGTTTGAAAAGAAGAAAAAATTGAATTTATAGATAAAATATTCTGAAATATTGTTGAGCCGAAAAAGTATTGCTCCATGATTACAACGAGAGATGAGGTGGTGCGTGTCATGGATGGTTACTTGTAATATTGCTTTTATCCTTAGCAGACATGGGATCATTTTAATTCGGGAATTGGAATTGGAATTGATTATTTTGAAGAAAAAAAAATTAAATGGAATTAGAATTGAGAAATTTTGAATTGGAATTGAAGTTTCCTACAAAAAATTAAATCCACAAATCAATTTAGCATTTTTACAAAGTTAACACTTATTTGTGGTGTTACCAATATACTGGAACCGAAATGATACAGGACTTTGGTTTAACCAATTAAATGGTCTGGATACGGTGGGCTCCGCACAACACATAGCATATCTGTAGTCTATATAGAGACATTGCTATTTAGGAATTAATTCATGTTATCATCTCACTGGGAATGCCAATCTGGAGCAAAACGTTGCCCCTCCTCTCCTAAAACTGTGACTACTATAGCCTGTTCCCAGACCTAATTGTTTTAATAACTATTTGAGATCTTTAGTAAACTTACCATATGTAAGTGGTTTTGTACCCAGCAGGATTGTGAAAGTAAACACGGGATCTGACCCCTGCTGGTCGGAACTAAGCAAAAACATATAAACACATTTTTGATCATAACGAAATACACTTTTACATGGGGATACACCCAAGACTATGATCCACCACATGATATCTTCAAATATCTATTTAGCTAAAAGAGCCTTGTGGTTAGGCTTTTACACTTTTTTACCATGTTCACACTTACATGTGATGTTACCAATATACTGGAACCAAATTACTCCAGAACTTTGGTTCCATATATATATATATATATATATATATATATATATATATATATATATATATATATATATATATATATATATATATATATAGATATGCACACTGACTTTGGCATTTAACCAATTAAAATGGTCTGGATAACTTGGCTTTCGCCCACAACACTGTGACACCACCACATAGCATGCCTATAATCTATATAAAGATATTGCTATTTAGGAATTTAACCCTGTTCAATGCTAAGAACGGGCAAACAAAAAATGTTAATCCACAAATTAATTTACCATTTAATTTTAATTCATAAATATTTCTTCCTTGACAATCCTATTTGAAATATAAACTACTCTGAGTAGATATTCCAATTAGGTACTCCGAGTACCTACTCATGGTAAAATGTATTAGATGTATTACCAACTGTGGTCTCGGGTTAGAAACAGTAACGATAAATATTGGAAATCTTTCAGAAAATTATTTCATATTACCCAGAGACTGAGACTAGTATTTCAGCTGAACGATTTAACACAATATTTATCAGGATATAACCCAACTGATGATTGAGCAGACCGATCTTGCCAGATAAACGACACAGGTAACCATTAGTCTAGTTATTTATGCTGACTTGTCGGATATTTTATATGGGTTTCAATGGATTAAATAAATGATTTTAAAATTAAACTTTTAGCTGAATATAAATTGATTTTAATGAAGAGTTTTTAAATATTTAATGTAGTGTTTTGGAAATATTATTTTTATTTGTACCTTGGAACCAATCATATACGTATCACCTGCATATTATTAAATAAAAAATGTTATTACATTAGAGTATTATCATCCTTCCTTGACATTTACATGTAGTAAACATTGCACGAATGGCTGGTTCAGAAAATAAAACAGTTCACTTTCAATACAAGATACCAGGCATAAAATGCCAATGTTACAGTAATATGAGTCATCCCATTGAATTATAATCTATGTGATCATTGATTTTATCCATTCACATCGTCATGTCAGATGGCAAATATTCTACAAAAAATAAGTGTGAACTAGACAGGGCGAACCATGACAGCCATGCATTTCGGGCTGAACTTTACTTAGTTTAGTGGCATATATCTATTGGATGAAGTCTATGCCATTCTTATTAAATGCAAAATTATGATCTGGACATCACATACCCTTAATGGACTATAAATGCAATCCAAATATAGCTGATAAATAGCCTATATACAGCTTTTTAGTAAGACATTCATCGGCCACTACACGTGTAAATCGCCATGCAACACAGTGATTCTTAGAATTCTAACCAGAGACCGTAGTGTGACATTCAGCAGCATGGTGGCGCCAGGGTCTAATGGAATTGATAAATTTGGAATTGAATTGGAATCGATAAATTTGATGCGGAATTGACCAAATGGAACTGAGTGGAATTGGAACTGGTCTTGTCTGATCTTTAGGCTTGTTAAGAAGTCTTCTATCCATATGTTGATTCTGTCAGATATTTCTGATGAGTCCAACATGAACAAATTACTTACACGCTAAAATGCAGTTTTCCTAATTCATGAAGGTGGTTGTTTTTTGTTTGTTTTTTTGTTGTTGTTTTAGTTCTAATATCAGTTATTAAATGAACGATGGCATCCAGATTATTTCTGTCTAACGACTAGATATTTTAGTTTTGGGATTTTTCCATATGTCTTTTGCTAAAATCATTATCTCCATAAATTGTTCCCGGTTTAGCAACTGGGATTAATATATCCTTCTTCCACTATTCTAGTAATTTTCCTTCTGTCCAGGATTGGCTGAATAAATTAAAGAGTCTCTTCTTAGAGGAACGTTGGGTTTTTGTGTAAAACGTGTTGGTTTGAATCGTCCTTTCCAGGGACTGTCTTTCTGTGCCATCTACGTACTGCTTACAGTTAAAAGAGGGGAAAAGGCATATTTGTGTCGGGTTGTTTCTGTTTTTCGTGAAGTGTTGCATGAATCTGTTGGCTTCGGGTTTTGATTGATAATTTTGGAGATTTGAGTTCTGCGTTTTTACTTTTTTTATATCACGCCAGATTATTTTTGATAACATGATGTTAGCCATTTTGTTCCACCATAGATATTACGCGTGTTTCTTAAGGATGAAGAGCTGCATTTTATATTCGTGTTGACAAAGTCTAAAAATATTCTGTTTCTTTCAGATGGTTTGACATTTAAGATATTGGTGATCAGGCTGATTTCTGGAGGGGTGAAAGTTCGGGGAGATTGGGTGGTCTTGGTATATCTGCTTGGATTAGCTGTTAAACCTGCTCAGACCGATGACGTACACCGAATACGAGAAGGAATACAAAAGATCCCAGATTACATAATCACGCCCCCTGGTCAATCGAGGCAGTTTGGCATCAGAAGAAAATTGAAAGCCACAAATGACCCCTCCAAAGTCCTAGGAATCCCACCATGGTAAGAACCAGTCATTCAAGTAGTTATATGCATCTCACTCTGGAAACCAGAGTAGACTTTGAACGTGCAGCAATAACAGCCACCACAAGAATCTCAAACTTCAATGAAAGCAACATACCAACTCTTAACATCTACACAGATGCCAGCTTCCAAGCAAATAAAACCACACCCTGCGAATATTTCATTAAAGAAGGTTGGAAGAAAGCATGGTCACAATCTTTAATCTCCCGCCTCCGTCACATTAACTGAGCTATATGTAGTTAAATCCGCTCTTAGCCGAATAATCAAAAAACCTTTCCAAGAAAAGGTTTTCATCATCTCGGATTCTTTGGGAGCATTCATTATCACCTCCACGTCTATGTTTCGTACCTTTCCCGAAGTCATCACAGATATTTTCATCGCGGCGTCAACCCTCAGGTAACTTGGGACTCAAGTAGTCCTTCACCAGTTAGTGAGCGAAGTAGATCTTGACGGTTATGTCCGAGCTGGCTCACTAGCAAATTAAGCAACATGCCTAGAAGTCGTCGAACATGACTAACATGTGGAACATGCAGAACACATCCCTGGATTCCCTCAACATCAGGCACACATGGTCTTTCAAACTCTGGTACCAGAGTGCCACAGTATCTGGACATCACTTCCTGATCAATAGATTGGGCGACAACCAACTCAGACTAGTCTAACCTCACTGTTATGCCAACTTTGGGACCTGGCTGAAAGTTGACGTTATTGTCCGGTGGCATTAGAGTGGGAAGTGGGCATTTCGGCGGACAGCTTTGGCGGAGGGTAATTACACGTGACTTTTTATCCTTTGTTGACCCCAATATCACTTGATTTAATCAATCGCTGATCACAAAATCAACACCCTCATAATTGACTTCTAGTTTATTTAACAAGAATGTTTTAAACATAATTTATCCTGGTTATATATGGCAATATGGTGTCATCCTTCATATATTGTATTTAACATATTTAATACCACTTTAATACTAAGAATATAATTGATCTATAACACAATCACATACACTCACTAATGCATACATGTGCAATACGCTTTAGATAATCAAAACCTATGTTATTTAAAGCATTTTCGACTAACATTAAGTCATATTTGAGCCTGTGTTATCTTATTATTTAGTAACTGTGCAATGATGGATATCTCAACCGAACACACACACATACATTCACACACACACACACACACAATCACACACTCACACACACACACACACACACACATCTGTGTTTGAAAATATATGTCAGTATTTGACACAATCAAGTTTATAGCAAATGATCATCACATAAACATCAACATATATCATTCCGAATTATCATCTGATTCATCCGAATCACACAGTCTTTCCCCATTGGTCAGTTCTGTAAATCCTTCCTCCGCTGAGGAGCTGGGAGATGTATCTAGTTCCACCACTTGACATATACTATGTGGTACTTGATCGCAATCAAGTCACTTGATTTGATATGACCCGTCGATCAGGACCCAACCACGCCCTTGTGGTCGTTGTATTGTGGGGTTGCTGAGAGCTGCATTACTTCAGACGTATGCCATATAGTTCGTTCGTAGAATCTAATTCTTCAGAACAGCCTTATACGGTGGCATACTACAAGGATTGATACCTTTGATTTTCTCCAATGAGTAGTCGTTTCCTTTAGGTCTATAATGCTGTTGAAAATAGGCATATCGTACATCATCCACATTGTTCATATGAGCTTTCCCATCAATCCTACAAACAAACATTTCCAACCCAGCGAACACTTCATTTGAGAGATCAGCGGTAGTGCCCAAACCACTGAATACTTCGAGATTGGCGCCCTTGATCTTGGAATATGAGGGCACCTCAGTTTGAGGGTAATTTGCGGAAAAAGTGTCCAAGCCGAATTTTGTAAGAAATGGATTTCCGAATTCAGGAGAAAATTGTCATTAAGAAACAACCTGAAACATTTCGCTGTCAGTGTGTGGCTGGTAATAGCGGGTGTATTTATATGGCAATGTATGGTATTCGTATTGTCTGAACATTGATGGTGGCTGAATAACGGGGGGGGGGGCGGATAATGGGGGCGTTATTATTGCAGGAGTCCTTATCAAAGTTTGACGGTAGGTGCGGTTGGCGGACGGCTTGGTTAGAGTGTATTACATTCTAAGCCAACCACGCGGTGGCTGTTTCACGTAGTCTGCTTTTTTCAAATAGATGACAGCCAAGAGTCTTTTAGACAAACCTCAACAACACTTATCTCTTTACTATCGACATATAAGTGATATTCACCGTGACGTCACTGTGAAGTGCCATTAAGACGTGGTGGTATATGGAGCGAGTGGGTAGTGGTTGACAACATACCAGCATAATTGGTCAATCAGTTTTGCACGTCTATAATTATTGAATGAAGAATTTCCTTTTGTCAAAATTACTGGTCTAACGACATGTAGACACATATTACAAAAGATGTCAAAATATAAACATGACCAAATCCAGTTGAAAGTGCTGCTGATTCGACTTGAATTGACTCGTCTGTGTGTGTGTTGTCATTTTTTAAACTCGACACTGGCCAAATGTCCCTGAAGCCTGAAGTGAATGTGTACAGGTTGTCTGATAGACTGGGTGAATCGAATGTAAGAATGGAAATAACTTTTGTTCGGCCAACAATAATTATGGAAACCATCAAAAATTGAAAATTGCGCTGTTAGTAATTAAACTGCCTGAGATATTAATGCTTACGCTTCATGGCTAAAACATATCATGTGTAACCTCGTTCAAGAAAATTACACATTTTTTGCGCATATTAAATCCATGATCAGGTGATATTTTCCTCAACGGCATACAACATTGCCGTACAATCGTAATGATCATCCTAACGTATTCTAGATTTTTTTACTGTATCTATTCTCTTATATAAAATTGGTCGATTCTACTGTGTGATTTTTGTGTTAATTAAAAAAAAATACATACTTTAGTCATAACATCTACCAGCGCACTGTTCCTGTAAGACATGAAATTGGAGATAGCTAGCCAATTCTGAACCCCGAACTCCCCTCAAACAGCTTGATATTGCACACAGAGAATAATGTCATATTAATTGTGCCTCTACCTGATAACGGAATTGTGTTGAAAATCGTATAAATTATACGACTAATATTCATCGTATGTTAATTACGAAATTGCCTAATGGTGCATCATCACGCATATATATATATATATATATATATATATATATATATATATATATATATATAAACAATAATAATAATAATAATAATAATGGCCGAAAATGGTTTTTAGCGTGGCTAGCAACCTCAAATGAGGAAGACGCATATGGTGTGTAATTTATAGCTTCCCCGCAGATACTGATTCTAAATAAATTCAGAATTTAGAATATTTGGCATGTTCGATGGAGAAAACTTTGCCAGTTGTCTGGCTGGATGAAAAAAACCTTGTATTATAGTGCCACAGCGGAGGCGAGTTTCCCCCATCCCCCACCCCCCTAAGAATGGCCGTAGCCATAGGCAAATAGTCTCACGCTCTACCCATATATATATACAAAGAGAGAAAGAGAACTTGAGACCCGAGTCAACGCGCAGTTAAGGATCGTCAGTTCCTGGATACTTGGATAAACAAGCGGACATGAACAAGTATTACGAACCTCAATTTAGATGCCCTAAGCTAAATCAGATGAAGATACACGGACAGATAAAGGTTATAGGTTGCGTCCACCAGGAGGACAGGTTGTGCGATTGTTAACTCCAAATATTAGTGTACCGAAATATCAGTAAAGACATTTGAATATTAAATCTGTGCTTTTCCACGGCTGAAGCACATAAATGTATTCAAAACATATCAACCCATATTATCTGGGAGTAAGAGAAAATGTGGTAAATTTATTAAATATTCGGACAGTGGTATATCGGAGAAAAGGGCATAGCTTTTCATCGTATAACTCTTATTTCTAGTGCAGTAGATTGACTTTTAATATGAACAGTTTCTTGTGTATGACCAGTTAGTCATAATACACACGAATATTATTATAGCATTGAAGCAAAACAAAAATAGCAGATACGTAATTTAAGCACTAACAATAACTACGCTACCAATGTCCTCGCTTCCTTATTCCTCGCACCAGACCATTGTTACATTTTTCACCATCAGGGCCGAGCCAGTAATTGAGATAATCTGTTCTTGCCAAACATCGAGGCAATTGGTTCTCATGCAACGCCTCGCACAACCTGTTTTGGGTGTAAAGGATAAATTATTTTATAAATGACCACAGAAAGAGCGAATTTAATTCGTTTTGATTGATTATTACTTACTTCGAGCGATTATGGAATAAGAGAGATTAACACCTTTAATTTAGATCAACTTCGTTTCTTTGTTTTTGGTTGCCAAACCATAAATTCAACAACAAAGCCAATCAATATATTATCTTTTAATGAAATTAATTCACCTGCATAACATATTTCCTCCGTCTATTTGATAATGTGTCTTCCACTTGAAATAACTTCTATATCGTTGTTTATCTGCGGCCAGTTTGAGAAGGAAATCAGCCAAGTCTTTTGGGGAGTTGAAGTCTCTGACGTTAATGATGGAATGTGGCGGCGTATCTCTTGTATAGTTACCGCCTCCAAGTACAACAGGTATTATCTCATATCGAAGTGGTTGAAACGTTTTCTCCGTAATGTAATCCTCACATATATTGTTTTCAAAGGACAAATAAAACATGTAGTTCGTTTCCCATTGTTTCATGCAGGTTTGTTGTATGGCTCTAGTACAAATAAGTTTGCCACAAGCGCCGTATATGTCGACGTCGATGTATTTAGATAATTCGGAAACGTAATCTTCTCGATGTGATTCGGTCCGACAATGGCTGACTGGCCAAACGACCATTTTCGTTTTGTTTTCGTGAGGAATTCGTGGTTTGTAAACTTCATCACTTTTTACAGATAAGATGGAATTGTATGGAACATAAACATCAGCGTCTCGTCTGAAATTAATCGTGATGTTGATCTTACCTTCATATTGTTTTAAGTATTTAGAATGTCCTAGCCATGGCGGCGCTTCGTGAGTAAAGTGGGCGTAGTACTGATGGGGATAGCGAATCTTGGGCCAATCTGGCTTCTCGTTGCGATAAAATAGCAACACATCCGCCTGTTTAAGTTTCGAATGGTCACTTGTCACGATACAGTTGTAGGAACATTTTGTGAAATCTGTTAGTTGTCGAATTGTTTCAGTCTCGGAGAAAGTGAACCAATTCTTTTTCCCGGATCTAGTTGTCCAGAACATAATAATATTTGTGTCATTCCTTCTCGAAATATTATTGTCTCGGCGATACTGACATATCCTTGGAAGATTCTTTGTCACTTGGCTTCTAATTATTTCATATTCTTTTAATTCTAGCCTCCAAACAAAAATCCAAATTATGCTCGCGACCAAACATAATAAACTGATCGAGAAAACCCCCCTTCTAGTTGGACTACGAACAATATACAGTGATGCCATAATCACGGCGAAATATCCTTTCTCAAATCTTCCAGTTGTTAAATATATAACCAATGATTTATATTTCAAATATGCCAGGTTAGGTCCAACGTTCTCTGCTATATAGTGATGTCAAGTGTAAACGGAAAAGTGTTGATTGAAGAATATTGAGATCGTCCCGTGTCTTTAAAAAAAATTTCGGTCACCAACAACTCTGAATTACGAGTGGTAGATAGAGGTATCGCTAAAAGCTAGAAACGCGAGCGCGCGCGCGCACACACACACACACATATGTATATTTGAAGAAGTGAGTAAGTTGATATTGGCTAACAATATACGAGCATAAAAGAGCGTTTAGTATTACATTTATTTAGTTCTCGAATGAAGCATCAACTTTTATATCAGATATAAAGGCCTAATTCAGACATGTTTGCATATATTACAAAGGGTGTCAAAAAGTAAACATTACTAATCATGTCTTGAAAATTCAGTTAAATATTTATCTTTTTCAACTTGAACGGACTAGTTCGTATGTTCTAAAATCAAAATCTAGGCACAGAACCAAACAATCCAGAAGTCAGACAGAAATAGGTAAAGGTTTGTTTTGTTTGACAGACTCGATTATGAGAATGTAAACAACTTTTATTTCAGTCAATATTAATTCTTGAAGCGACAATAATTGTGAAACGTGATCTGTAGGCAACTAAAATGCTCTTGGAGAGAGTTCTCTGACGTTAATGATGGAATGTGGCGGCGTATCTCTTGTATAGTTACCGCCTCCAAGTACAACAGGTATTATCTCATATCGAAGTGGTTGAAACGTTTTCTCCGTAATGTAATCCTCACATATATTGTTTTTAAAGGACAAATAAAACATGTAGTTCGTTTCCCATTGTTTCATGCAGGTTTGTTGTATGGCTCTAGTACAAATAAGTTTGCCACAAGCGCCGTATATGTCGACGTCGATGTATTTAGATAATTCGGAAACGTAATCTTCTCGATGTGATTCGGTCCGACAATGGCTGACTGGCCAAACGACCATTTTCGTTTTGTTTTCGTGAGGAATTCGTGGTTTGTAAACTTCATCACTTTTTACAGATAAGATGGAATTGTATGGAACATAAACATCAGCGTCTCGTCTGAAATTAATCGTGATGTTGATCTTACCTTCATATTGTTTTAAGTATTTAGAATTTCCTAGCCATGGCGGCGCTTCGTGAATAAAGTGGGCGTAGTACTGATGGGGATAGCGAATCTTGGGCCAATCTGGCTTCTCGTTGAGATAAAATAGCAACACATCCGCCTGTTTAAGTTTCGAATGGTCACTTGTCACGATACAGTTGTAGGAACATTTTCTGAAATCTGTTAGTTGTCGAATTGTTTCAGTCTCGGAGAAAGTGAACCAATTCTTTTTCCCGGATCTAGTTGTCCAGAACATAATAATATTTGTGTCATTCCTTCTCGAAATATTATTGTCTCGGCGATACTGACATATCCTTGGAAGATTCTTTGTCACTTGGCTTCTAATTATTTCATATTCTTTTAATTCTAGCCTCCAAACAAAAATCCAAATTATGCTCGCGACCAAACATAATAAACTGATCGAGAAAACCCCCCTTCTAGTTGGACTACGAACAATATACAGTGATGCCATAATCACGGCGAGATATCCTTTCTCAAATCTTCCAGTTGTTAAATATATAACCAATGATTTATATTTCAAATATGCCAGGTTAGGTCCAACGTTCTCTGCTATATAGTGATGTCAAGTGTAAACGGAAAAGTGTTGATTGAAGAATATTGAGATCGTCCCGTGTCTTTAAAAAAAATTTCGGTCACCAACAACTCTGAATTACGAGTGGTAGATAGAGGTATCGCTAAAAGCTAGAAACGCGAGCGCGCGCGCGCGCACACACACACACACATATGTATATTTGAAGAAGTGAGTAAGTTGATATTGGCTAACAATATACGAGCATAAAAGAGCGTTTAGTATTACATTTATTTAGTTCTCGAATGAAGCATCAACTTTTATATCAGATATAAAGGCCTAATTCAGACATGTTTGCATATATTACAAAGGGTGTCAAAAAGTAAACATTACTAATCATGTCTTGAAAATTCAGTTA
>JAODUP010001876.1:0-26130 GCA_025642065.1 Paralvinella palmiformis
CCATGTTACTGCCTGTATCACGGTTGTTAGTGTTGATTGGTGTAGTATGTTTCCTTCTTGACTTGAGCTTCTTTACATCTGTCTCAGAAAATAACAAATGCTTTAAGTTTTACAATGGAAAGGGGTCATTTAAATATTCTTTTAACCAATTGATATATTAAGATGTGTATTTAATTTGGTGATGTTATATTGTTCACATTTAGTTATCATGATGAAAGATGGCAGATAATACAATAGCTACAGGTGTGTTATAACCAGTTTTAATGACAAAACCATCTTACAGTGTTGTCACTATTATGTCAAATTTAATCACTAATATATCATTAATATAATAATAAATGTCATTGTAGAATATTTTTATGTCTATATTTTTATGTTTCACCAAATTGAAAATACGACAGAAGTCGACAACAAATGTAGTTAGTGTAAAGAACAACAATGATATGAATAGAATTTCGGGGATGTTGAAAATGACACAAAACAATTTGGAAAAAGTCACCTCTAAATGGCAAATCTATAAACCTTTGTTATTAAAATGAAATAATATATATTTATTTCTCTATTAATAG
This sequence comes from Paralvinella palmiformis, assembly GCA_025642065.1. Lineage (NCBI taxonomy): Eukaryota > Metazoa > Annelida > Polychaeta > Terebellida > Alvinellidae > Paralvinella > Paralvinella palmiformis. The sequence goes on from JAODUP010001876.1 coordinate 570, forward strand.
CATGATAATTAATAAACATGAACTGTTATGTCAGACTTGTAGTTGATGCTACATTATGTATAGATGTAACCAAATAACATTTTCAACTAATTTATAGCAGCATTTATGTTGTCGACTTACCTATAAAAATATATTTTCATGTGATGATGTTATTATTTCTGTCCACCATAGATATGTAATCACTAAATAAAACATACCCACTTACGATCCCAGGTAATGCACAACTCTGAATCTAAGTATCTTTTCTCGTTCATTCTTTTACAGGATATAACCTTTTTTTCTAATGTTCTAAATAATATTTTAATCAAAAGCATATAAGTTAAATTTAACAAAACAGTGAATTAATTAACTGAAGCTATATAATTACAAGTAACCTTTTCAAGATACCTCAAATCTCATTCAATTAGTGATTTAAATTGTATATCAGTTCGGGTCAATATTAAACTATAATTTGAATTTCAGCATTGGCAGTGTGTTAAGTCATAGGTTTAACTTATAATTCTGCTAAAGATAATTTAAATGTTGGTTCTGGTTTACATTTTACCAAATTGTGTTATTATCACATTTTAATATTTGATGTTAAAAATAGTTCCAGGATGGAAACGAATCTACAATGAAATTATGAGTTTACAGGCCGAGTTAGGTACATAGTGGTATCTGTTTGTTGTTGTTTTTTGTAGGGGGAGGGGTATTAAGAGAGTTAGAAACTGGACATATGATAATTAGTGGTTGTATTATGATATAAATTAGTAAAGTTAAACGTTGTAAACATTATCTACTTAATGTAATGATGTTTTACATTACAGTGTATTTAAAGTGTTATTGTTTTGATTACTTTAGCTGAAAATCTGTTTATCTGATAACTCTTGTAATGTCAAACCTTTATATGTCATGCCTATATAAAATGTTGTAATGTGAAACCTTTATATGTCATGCCTATATAAAATCTTGTAATGTGAACCCTTTATATGTCATCTCTATATAAAAAATGTAAATGGTCAGACCTATAAGTGACACAAATTAACACAGATAGCAGTTTACTGACAATAATCAACACACACAATATCATACTCACATTTAACTCATATCTGCACTCAAAAGAAGCAAATATTGGTGAATCAGCTTGCCCCTCATTAAAACGTTTCTACTCACATAAACATACATCATACGCCCACAATATTGTATCCCGGATCACTGACTTATCTCTACATTATCGCCATATTCTAGGTTTATTTGGTACATTTGTTACCATAGCAACATAAATGTTAAAGATGGATAGTCAGAGCTATTTAACTACTTGACATATATCATAAGATATTTAATAATAGATCAATAAATGGTGATTATTTTTATATTTCTTCTGGAGATCTTCAGTTTGTTATTCACATGGTAAGTATATTTTGTTATATTTCTCAACAATAAGTCAGAATAAGTTTACAGAAGATGATCTGACACCATATTAAAACATTTTAAGTACCTACATCAATAGCATCATAAGTACATTATCTAAAACCTGCATGAACTTTGATGTGTATATGTATGGATGGTTATGATTGCAGGTGCCAATTAATGACATGCACATATATTAAGCACATTAATATGACGTCTGTTATGTCATATCTAAAAGATGTATCATATTAGTTAATGAGAGTCAGTCATATTATATACAAACAAGGTATTAATGTATACTTTTGTTTTAGATTTAGAGATCATTATATAAAGGTATTTGGGTTGTTTACTTACTTTCCATGTTATCCTCAGTGTCTATTCCATCTGACTGAAAACCTTCATTATTATAATGAGTACTTGATGACCTGGTATTGGACTTCCTAAAACATAATTAGAGTATTAGCATAAAACATTGGGTTGATTTATGATCTCTTCATGTGCATATTCATGTGCATGTGAACGTGCACACGAACCTTGTGTGTGTGTGTGTGTGTGTGTTAAAAAGACCCAGAGAATAACATAAACAATCTACCTTCGTCTCCATAACAGTAGACCGACAACAATAACAACAATGATGACAATAACAACAACAGATAAACTACCAGCTATTGTTGGTATACTTAGAGGTGATGACCTTTGACCTTGTGGGTTGTTATCAGTTGTTGGTGCTATGGAAATAGATCAAATATTACTAAAAATAATAATCTTTAAAGATAATGTATTTTATCGTATAAATAACCAAAATATAATTAATTCATATTATTTCTCTCGTTGCCTCTTAATACACACAATTAACATGGATTCCACGTCTCTCACTACTAGAAGTGTAACCTTTGTTGTTCTTTATGATAAGTTTTATGTCATATTGTCCTTCTACATCAGGGACAATAACAAACATATTGACATCAGGATTGAGATTTATTGAGGTGACGTTTGTTGATGTTGATAGTTTGTATTGTAGAGATATTCCTGTTATATTATCACAATGTGGCTCAATTGAAGATATCATCTGTAAAAATATAAATATTATTAATAAATATGTCACCATATTTAAATTGAATCATTATTAGTCCTAAGCAATTTGTTATCAATTATCGTGATAAATTTTTCACTTAATAAATGAACAAATATCTTTTACTTTAACTAACCTGCCACGTCACTGAAATATTAGGTAATCCACTGTCACTGTATGTAAGTGTAGCATTAATAAATGATGAGCTGTTAGGTGCTTTATGAATAAAGATAATGAAATTATGTTACGGAAATGGTAGGAATCTTAATATAAACATTGACCTTAAATGTCCATTTAAAAGTATTTCCTTAAAATTGTTTTATTTTCAATAAATATCCATATTTATTATACATTATTTACATTATCCAATAACACATCATCCAAACACAGCCTGCGTTAAACAATAGACCATAATAAATAGATTTAAATATCCAACTGCACCATGATAATGAACTATAATTGTCTCTTTTACATAATTCAATTTACATTTCGATCTGTTTTTAGCATTAATCGCACACAATTGATTAGTACCTGAGTGTGGATTACATAAAACCTAAATATAATAATTTAATGTTTAACCTGTCCTCTTAAGATAGATTTTAATGTATATAAAATTAATTAAATACTTCACGCGCATAGATACACACATACGCTCGCGCATACCCGTGTATGGATATATGAATTTAGACGATGCGCCAGGTCGAATTCTTCACTATATAAGTATAGGATAAGGAATATTTTCTAATTTAACGAGTGCGAGTTTTAATACGATTACGTCAAAAGAGAAAATATCATAACAGAAATATAGATGCACCTTGAAAATATTAACACAAGCTTCCATCTCAGATGTATTTAATTATGTAACATATTTATACACATATATATTTCTAAACATACCTAGATGCAGGTCATGTAATAATTTTATTTAGAATTTCATATATATCTTATTTAGATAACAAATATGACGTATCGATTGTGAGATAAGAAATGAAATGACAAGAGAGAATGTGTGATGTTTAAACACTTTGATAATTTCCAAAACTCTGCAAAGCTTTATAATTATCATCTCTAATTCATTATATTTATAGGTAAGACGTTTTAGTACCTCCACCTTGGTAGATTGGAGTATCTTCTAGAGCTGCTGTCTGAACAGTCTCATAAGGCCAAGCTCAGACCGTCAGATAATGAGTATAAATCTTTGCATTCCCTATTGACATAAACCAAACAGACTTCAAACGAGCTCCAAACTGGTTTTAATTAAATTCTACATTAGCATGCAGTATGTGTGTGTGTGTGTGTGTGTGTGTGTGTGTGTGTGTGTGTGTGTGTGTGTGTGTGTGTGTGTGTGTGTGTGTGTGTGTGTGTGTGTGGCGTAATTTGGACATCCAACATATTGACACAATTAAATAATTTCACTAAAGTACATCAAATAGTCGAGGAGACAATAATTTTCATTACTTATATCGTAATGTTCATTCAACATTCAATGAACAATCGTATTCTACATAGCCACTATTCATCCAACAGTCGATTATAGTCAGATGAGACAATATTGGTATCTCTGCTCGCCATTGTAAATCATTAAATTTCTGATGTTCACGATACTTTAATACATAAAACATTCTGATGCTATTCCGGAACGAGCATCTATCACATAATAAGTACATGACATATAATTTGATTGTCTCGTCCACTTTGAGTACTCAGCTCTCACAACATCCATTTCTTAAGCACATTCAGATCTCGGTATTTCTACACTTATAACAATACATCAAGTTCTAAAACGATTTTCTACTTGGGCAGTAATCCTCAGCGCCATACCACAAGGCAGCGTACTTGGGCCAATTATGTTCGTCATTTGTATTAATGACCTACCTATGTTATGAGTACAGTATAAGAAATACCTCACTGGAAACAATAACAGAGGAGAAAGACTTGGGATTCACAATTGACCGGGATCTGAATATCCATATGCATGTGTCTAAAGGGGTGAACAAAGCATCAATAATGCTTGGTCTTGTTAGAGCAACATTCAAAAGCATTAATCGATGACGCTCGCCAGACTATTCTCTACTATGGTACGCCCTCATTTGGAATATGGAAATGTGATGTGGTGTCCAAGGTTCCGATGTGACAAGCTGTAAGTAGAACAAATCCAGAGGAGAGCCACAAAGCTTATACCAAACTTGAGACGTCTGCCACATATAGAGAGATATGTTAGAAGCTCTGAGACTCACATCTTTGTGCTATCGTTGGAGACGAATCGACATGCTTCAGGTGTACAAGATCCTGAAGGGAATAGACAGGCTGGAATCTAACGAATTCTTAAATACATTCAAGTCTCGATTAGACCAACATTGGATTAGTGAGCGTTACAATCTGCTGTGATCCATTAAATAAAAAATGTCTTGCATCGAAAATAAGACTTGACTTGAGTTTTAACATGCTCCTCGGTATATTTGGGATCAAGGTAAATTATTCCATGTTATGGAAGCGTATTAGGACCAACATATATGTTTTAAATTTTCCGAATTTTATCTCGATTATATCGAGTTATAACTCGATTTTAACGACCTTTTATCTCGATTTTATTTAAATACAAATGTGTATTCATCAAACTTGTGATATTTGAATATCCTGTTGTCCCACAGCCATAAACAGATGTAAGAGAAGACAAGTGAACTGACATTCATCTCTTTACGAGTGGGGTTAAATATACATAAATGCAAAACAAATATCCTCAATGTAAATGCAGTCAGCTTGGAGGTAGAGACCTTAACGTATATGGGTAGTATTATTGATACACATGGTGGTAAAGATGCGGATGTTAAGGCAAGGATTGGTAAGGTTAGAGGAGCATTTATACAGCTCAAGAACATCTTTATTTTCAAAGTGTTGTCATTACACACAACGATACGCCTGTTTAACTCCAATGTGAAGCCTGTACTACTGTGTGGAGCAATGGAGGACAACCAACACCACCATCAAGAAATTACAGACCTTTATTTATAACTGTCCAAGAAGAATCCTCCAAATATACTGGCCAAACACCATCAGTAACAGCGACTTGTGGGAGAAAACACACCAACAAAATGCCGGAGATGAGATCAGAAGGAGACCATGGGGGTGGATTGGTCACACACTCCGGAAACCAGCATCAACTATCAGCAGGCAGGCCCTAACATGGAACCCACAAGGAAAGAGAAAAAGAGGACGCACAAGAAATACGCGGAGAAGGGATCTCCTGACAGACCTGTGTATAACGCGATCCCGTGTATAAGACGAGGTCACTATATCAGTCGATGTGAAACGGCCTAACTCAAATATAACACGAGGTAGACTCGAAAGCTTTGCTTTCAGCCAGACTTATTTACTAACTTGACTAGTTGAACAACACTGTTCTGGTTAATGTCTATTGTAAAAAGCAATATCATTTTGATATGTGGTCATAGATCATCTTTCATAAATAAAAGTGAATATTTTTTCTTCTTAGTTATGTGCGTGTGTGTGCGTGTGCGTGTATTAGTGTGTGTGTGTGTGTGTGTGTTTTAGGGTACATAGTAAGAGGCAACAGGCACAGCAATCAACCTACCTCCATAAATCTAAATACAACTATACATACATTAATCTAAAAATAAAATGTTCCATACCTCCACATATTGATAGATGTGTGCGTATACCTAAGCATGTGTCTGGTCTACTCATCAGCCTGTGGGAACCAGCTAATTCGCTTTTCGTACGCGACAAATATGTCACGCCCACAGGAAAGCGGCTACATGCAGGCTACGTACAAAAAGCGGAAGCACGTAAACAACAAACCATTTGATACCACAGCTCGCAACAAACAACACGTGCGTGTGGTTCAATGGTGACTTGCTACATACATATCATAAACTATTTTGACACCACAGTTTACATTCAACAGTAATTCTGTGGTCCAAAAGAAACCTGTATATAAAACATTTCGACACCTCAGATGCTGACCTCAGCTTTATTCTGAGTTCGAATAACTGAATAAATCCTACCTATATGAACCATGTACCAATACACGTCCGACTGGTCTGGCGTCGAAGTTCTTCTCTAAGTTCTTCATATGTATCAAATAATAAATTCGCATTATATCAAATACACCAGTTGGCGCTCGTGTTAGAGTAGGGGAGGCTTGTTCTACTGACAGCCTTGCGAGTGGTTCATTACACGTGGCTTTTGATCCTTTGTTAACCCAACTATCACTTTACTTAATCTATCGCCCATTGCACGATCAACACGGTCATATCATAATTGCCACCTAATGACCCTGACACCTTGTCAAACAATTCATAGATTACTAGAAACATTTCAAAGCTAGTGAATGTAGGTAATAGCAGAAGTATTTATATGGGAATGTATCGTATTCGTATTGCTTAAGCATTGGCGGTGGCTGATTAATGGGGCGGATATGTGGGGAAATTATCATGGTAGGAAATCGGGTTCTTATCAAAGCAGAAATACGTCAATGTCGACTGACTCGTGTATAAGACGAGTAGTGAAAAACTGCTCTCCGACAGGAACTAAAACCACACGTTATATACAGGTATATACGGTAATAATCGTGTTTACAGAACAACATTTAAGATAGTGTGATCCATTTCGTCTTAGACTCTACAATTTGCGTGATGATCTTATTATACAGTTGCTGAAGAAAATTGAACTCAATTCTTTTCGAGGATATTGGCGCAATAAGTCTGTAATTATTATTATAGTAGAGTGAGTAACGCACTAGCATGTAGATCTTCAGCAGTACTGATAATCTTATACATATAACAATATTTACTTATGTCAATGCCATTTACAAATATGTTATGTTGAATTGGCACCAAAAGACATGAAAAACCTGCTGAGAGAATGATCCCAATAAAATAATATATTTGGGGATAAGATGAGAAATTGTAAGAACGATATGAAAAACGATTCACGTTTTACTTAATGCTAAGCAAACATTGTGAGGATAAGTTAATATATAACAACATACACCGATATTTCTATGTATTCGTAATTACAGTAATTAGAGAACCATTATTTGAAGATTTATTTGTATGCTGATCCCGTTTCTAGGTTGTCCAGTATAATAATTAAATTATTTGTTGATTTAGAATGTGCAATATGTGCAATATATGGAGACACGTTATAAATTATTTCTTTTGTATCAACTGAAATTTTCCATAGACAGAATATCGGGTTCTGGAAAATGGAAACAAATACAGCAATGTACGGAGAGAGATGCTTCCGAGCATTAGCTCCCAAGGCTGTGGAACGAGTTGCCAAACTACATAAAACTAGCATCAATTAGAAACATATTTTGTAAGGTTCTTAAAACCCATTTATTTAAATTAGCGTATTTATAATATTAAACAGTTTATTATTTATGAAATGTATTTGATCTATATGAACTCAGAATATGTTTTAATTGTGTTTTAAATGTTAAGTGCCTTAGAACAATTTCGGTTGAATAAGGCGCTATATAAAATACTACTATTATTATGTTTATAATAAACATCTGTACATATATATACAGTATGTGATTATCTCTTAATAAAATAAAAAATAAAATTACGAATAAAATGTTGTCAAAATCATTCCTCTATCTTTATCAACAACAAAGTTACATGCATTTAAATATGACTAAATGGGCGTTTTTATAAATACATTAACATTAAAACAATGGTACTATTTGTTACCAAAATGAACGAACTCACCTTCTCAATTACTCTTAATTTCATTAATGATTAAGATATTATAATGCAATACCTTGTACAGTGATATAAAGAGTATATTTATATCATTAATAATTAATGAGCTATTTAATTAATTATATAATTATCCTTAACTAAATTGGAACAATTATTTGCTGTACGGTTTAAGAAAATATCACAAAATCCACCAATAATCAAGGTAAATGGACTTGGTGAAACTGGTTGAAGTGGGACAGGCTGATTGACTGGTAGTAGATGTCACTAATTTTCTGATCAGGTAATTTGTTGACATTGACTACGGTTTAATACACATCACCCCCCATTGTAGTCAAGCTAGAACACTTTTTCAAATATATGCATAGAATATGTCCATTTAATAATTGTTCATCACTAGGATGTTCAAAGGGAACACCATACAAATTTTCAATAAATAATTAATTTACATTCAATACTCTATGCTATTCATAGATTGGAATATTTTAAATAATTAAATTATATATTAACAATCCTGATTTAGTGTGTGTATCAAATAATGTTTTAAACAAACAGTATGCATGACATTATTACCCCAAAAGTACAAAATATATTATAGTTTTTTTTAAAGTATCATTAACCAACACTGCATTTTTCCTTTATGTTTCAAATAAAACATGTAAACTATGGTTTAAATTAACTAAAATTTACTTAAGTTTACAATACAAAATTAGGTGTTAACATTATTAAAAGTGGAGCACTGTACCATGTATCTTCGTTGTTTTGTAATTTAAGCCAATGGGTTGGCTGGAATTAGGTCACATGACTCAAAAACGACAAATAGAGTTCTGTTACCAGCCATGGAAATCTATAAATATACACTTTATATGAATTAAAACAAAATAATTGCTATAATTATATTATGTAAAATACCTAAATAACATAATCATACCATTATATGTTAAAATTAATAATCATATGATTAGCTACAAATGTATAATTCACCATGACACCATTTGTTTTCGCTGAAAAAACAGGTTGATAAACAGATTCGGAGCATCAAAGAAACTATCAAGTGGGTATTGGACAGCACAGCGACGAAACTTCACATATGCTTATACATCGATATATATATAATTATATATATATATATATATATATATATAATGTTCATGTAGTTTATAAATGTTATCAAACTTACATTCAAGTAAAATTGTGAGGGTTTTTAGAACTATGTTTGTGTTTCTTGGAATAATTCGAAACCTTGTTGGTGTACAACGGAAATTCGAATATGAGACTAAATAATAACATGTCTTTGCATACTTGACATAAAGTTTTAATGGATTTTTCAATTCGTGGCCAGTACGAACGATTACAAATAGAGGAGTGCGCACACACACACACATAACACACACATACACACACACACACAACACACACACTATATATATATATATATATATATATATATATACCCATTTAACAGTTAATTATGTAAAGACAATGTAGGATTTAGGGACATCATTCATGCAAGCACATCTGAGTTAAATTTGTTTAAAGGGTCTTCATTCATTATTCGCTTAAGTAATATAACATACAGTTTTCAAATGAAATCGAATAGTAACCCTTTCTTTACATATTATATATATTAAAACTTTGAAATTAAGATTCAAATATATACAAATAAAACATAATGAAACCCGACGTCCGTGCCACATACATGAGCGCACATACAGACACACTGACAAACACACACGCAAGTGCGTGCGCATGCACGCACTAGGACAAACAAAAAAGTAGATAAATATATAAACAGATACTATTTTCTTACCAGAACAATCTGTCTTCACTTCTAAGGTATCATATGCCTTCCCTGTCTCATTACGATCACCAAATTTCCGGTATGGTGTTACTTTGATGTAGTAAATTGTGTTAATTTGGAGATTTTCAATTTTCCAATAAGGATCTGAGTCATAACTAACTATTCCCACATCTCTATAGTTAGTGTAATCCAGGTCAATGCTGTACTGTATTAGGTAGCCATAGAAACCACGTAAATTTTCAGATATTCCATTAATATGTTCCCATCCTATCTCAATACTATCACTGGTCTTATTTAGTACCATCAGATTTTCATCCGTGTTATTTGGTGTTTCTATGGATATCAATTTAGAAATAATAATTGTACAAAGTGAAATGATTTATTATGTAAATATAATTTAATATTGATTGTACTCGTATATAAATCTTGTAACATACCTACCTATATATGTATTACATTTTGTATCAGTCCACCAAATCTGACATCCATCATGACATGTACCGTTATACCTGTCACATACAATGTTAGTTTTACAATGACCACATTGATCTTGACAGTTAGTTCCATAAACTCCGTCTTCACATCCTAAAAACAATGATTGTATTAGTATGCAAATATAAAATCTTCTAGATATTCCTTTATTTATCAATTATTATAATAATTACAAATTATGTAATCCGATCAGTAACTTACTTTGTTTACAATCTGGCTGATACGATCCTTGACATGCCACACAGCCAGTGACGTCATTACAGTTAACACCAACAGGACATTGGGTACAATCTGGAATATTATTTATTTGTTTGAATAATAATAATAGACCATTGAAACTAGCTGATAACATTCTTTCTACTAATATTATGATAGGTAATTGAATTAGTACATTTCATTATTATTATTATTATTATTATTAGTGCCAGCTGTTGTTTTTGGTGGTGGTCATAGTAGAACTAGTAACATTAGTCCTAGCAGTATTAAAGTAAATATATTATTTTTGAACTAATAATATTAATTATTCAGCTGATTTATATTTTTAATATTAGTCATTCATATTAGTAAATTTTAAGATAATACTCATAAATATCAAAATTATGAAACAAATCGCATCTTTATATGTAAATGTATTTTTCTTTTGTTATTTACATAAACACAACTTATTGAACTCATTTTTAATTATAGATTAAAGAACCGTTTTAGTATCTCAGGTGTTTATTCGTGATTCTCTATTTCCAACTGATTTTTAAAATGACTTCATATCAGTAGCTACATTACTGATGTTTAATATGATAATCAGAAACTAATATCTTACCTATATTTCTATGTCCTATTATTACTACTTCACAAAAAGGAGCGGCTTCATCCTTCGTCACCCCAACTTTCCTCATAAAGTGTACATATCTACCTATTAGTGGACTAGGACATGTTATAGTAATGGAGGTGTAGACGGGGTCATGATGATATCCACAGAGTACCTCGTTATCTGATGTGTTATATATTGTTAGATTAAACTGTTGTAGTTTATCGTCACGACCTGGAAATATGTGATAGTATTAAGTATGAAGCTTAAAATAGAATTTAAAAAATAAGTTCGCAAGTGCGTGTATATATATATATATATATATATATATATATATATATATGGTATGTTTGTGTATTGTGTGTGTGTATTTTGTGTGTGTGTGTTATGTGTGTGTGTGTATTTGTGTGTGTATGTGTGTACGTGCGAGTGTGTGTGTGCGCGCGTGTGTAGGTGTGTGTGTGAGGCTGTATGATAGATTTGGTGAGTTTATTTTGCCATTTCAATGTTAAATGTGTCAGAGTTCAAACCAATATTCTAACTCGTTTATTTTGTTATACACAATGTCTACACAACTACATTTATATTACATAAATAACAAGTTTATATGTACTATCACCTACCGTCTCTTCTTGCATATATCGTAATATTATATATTTTATATAAATCTCCCAGATCAGTCCACCATTCAACTGATAATCCAACATCATTACTAGGATGAGCACAATGTGTATTTAGAACATTAGGTATAATACCGTCTAGAGCTCCAGTAGCTGGGTATGTCTTTTGATAGAAGTAGGTGCTGTCATGTTAGTTGATTTGTGTAATCCGACATTACCTTTAACAATATAGAGTTAAATAAATAAATAAATATATACATTATATACATTATTTATCGCTAGTTAATATAAATTAGCTAATGAACATACATTGTATATTAAACATAACTCCCACTTAACAAATTAAATATTTATTATCCGAAATGTTCTTCTGAAAAACAATTTTGAAATTTACAAATAAACATCAAAAAATTAACTAATAAATATTAAGACAAATATTTCCGTTATTTTTCTAATATCACTTATCTCCATTTACCTATTTGACAAGATGGTCCACTCCAGGTATATCCAGAAGGAAGTGACGTATCACATCCACTAGGACATGTACCTCCACTACACTTCATTGTCTACAACACAATGACACTGGAAGGCACAGTTAGGGTCATCTCCGTATAAACAATAACCTGAATAGAACACAAAGAATATGAAAGATTCTATAGAAAGGTTAAGAATAAGACTGTGTTTAATATCTAATAGTTATAGATTTGAGTCAGATTTGAGTAGATCTTTTATAAGCTACAGGGAATATTATGCAAGAGTATATGTATTGGATAGATACAACTCTATGTACTATTTGCCTTCGTTTGTAAACGCACACACACACTCGCGCGTGCGCGCGCAAACACCCACACACACGTTTGTACGGCGCGCGCACACACACACACATACATACACATACACACGATATGGGGGGGGGATAAATATATAATATACCTACCCATATACATGGCTACTGACATCTTAGTTATTATATGCATAAATTATAATTAACATTGTGTTATATCATTATGTGTTAATAGTTAGATAATATCAATATTATCATGCACCGGAAAAATTCTTAGATCCTTTAGTTTTCATAATATCAGCTGTATGCCACTAAATATCACTTATATGCCGATGATATACTGCTTTATATTTCACTGGTACCTGACAATGAGTTAAATTTCTCTCCTTCCTTATATACTTTAGAATAGTTAGGGTATTGCTGAAATTCGGCCATGGATGACTTCTCAAATTAGACTATGGTAAAACAAATATTATCTATTTTATTTCCCTAATAACAGCCTTACATATTATTGAATCTTCAATTTCCTGTAATGGTTCAGTAAAAAATCAATACGTTAATTATAACGAATGTAATAACACGAATGAATAGACATTATCATGAAATAACGTCATAACGCTCGGCTTCCTTCTGCCATCCTAAAATACCCACTGTTTAAAAGATTTAGTGGCACAAGAAATCCTTTTTACTGTGGTTCATGCCTTTGTTACATGCCATATATACTACAGTAAATCATCGTTGTTTTCAGGCATATCAGATACGTTATATTATAACATCAATGTACTGCCGCGAATTCAGAATAGTGAGAAATACTCGAAATTCTGATTAAATCACCTCAATTCTTCTAATACTATATTATTTACCTACTACACATCGTTTCTATTTCTAACTTTTACTAACAACTTATAAATCTAGAAATAACATTGCGTCTTAATACCAACATGAAATCGCATCCGTTAGAAAGTTATCCTGAAAAGACAGGTCATCCTGTTAAATGTTACTACAGGTACCCGTGTCGCGGCTCAAGTCATATAGCGATTGTGGATTTCTTATTGCAGTACCCCACTTTATATAAAGGATGCCTGTAGATATCAGAACTGAGTAGTCCTATGAAACCTTTTAATCTGAAAACTCATATGTTAAAGGTTGCTTTCCAAAGGTTGCTTTTCATAGTTCAAATAACGTATTGGTCTTTTACATAAACATTATTTGAGATGTCACTGTGCAGCACCTTCGAATGACACCTAGTAAAAGTAGTTTTTATAAAATGTATGTTATTATTATTATTATTATTATTATTATTCCTGAATGGTAATTGTTTGAATTTGTTACGTATTAAAAAAGTCTGATGTTCTATTTTGATGTCGTGTACCAACAACGAAAACGATCAGTGATGTGTAGAAATGTTGTATTTACATATTCAATAGATGGTTCATCAAAGATGAAAAATTTCAAACAAAATACACAAAATTTTGTATTTGAGTTCTTAATGCCCGATCATGAAAACTTCTTAATTGAAATATAGTATTTACGATATCCAATGATATTTAATTTTACTTCAGTAACTTTTCTCTGAAACGTTTTACTTTATTCAAAACAAAACAAACACGTATGATAGGGTAGCATCTTATTATCTTTCATCGCAAATATGGATCAGTTGAGGAGCATCTAGAGTTATGTTTTTTTATAGTTGAAGATCAGCTCTACTGCTCTAAGGACTTTACATTCTTGTTAAGGTTGTGCACCGTTCCTCTTGTGTAGAAACTACTTAGTTCAGTATTGTCATCAGTTCCTCACAGTGTATGCTGTTTCTTGTATAATCCAGAATCATCCATCAGAGTCATCGACATCCGGAAGGCCTTTTGTAATTCGATCAATTAAAGACTAGACTAAAAATTAACAGTTAGTTGGTGGATTTGTACTGAGAACCTTTCAGAGTTTTCCCCATCTCCTGTAGTAATAAGCCATTATAAGTCAATATCTAATTATGTCATTAACGCTATTGCGTTACATGCTTTTGAACGGGCTTTACAGACTCCCGGTCAAACTGCTATGTTCAAGTGACGTCACCATTCGGGGGCTTCTGGTCTCTGTCTAGCTTCAAAATGGCGGCGCCCACAGGCCATTAAAAGTCCAGTAATCAGCACTTTGAACTGGATTATTCAATGTGTCGGTGAACATTTACACATTTTGACATCATTTATGATATTTGTGATTATAGCTGTATTAGACCTGAACATTTGAAATACAGGTGGACTAGCCCTTTAAATGAACCTGGACTAACACCTCGTGATCTGACCTCAAAGTAACTATTGATCCTTCATTTTTTTCCAGATACAGTCGAATTATTGTTACATTTTAACATGCAGATGTTACGTTACATCCTTTATATGACATTTTTCATTATCCGGGCGGGATTAACTTATCAAAATTAACCGGACAACGATGTTATCATCCGCTGTAGTTTTGTTGTTTCCTGCTTAGAAACGTTAATCATAGATTTCTAG
Source organism: Paralvinella palmiformis (assembly GCA_025642065.1). NCBI lineage: Eukaryota > Metazoa > Annelida > Polychaeta > Terebellida > Alvinellidae > Paralvinella > Paralvinella palmiformis. The sequence continues at coordinate 15,766 of JAODUP010001876.1, forward strand.
AAGCTACCTGTGGCTTTTTCCTGACAACAAAATACTTAATTGATAAAAATGCAATATGTTCTACAAAGTTCAGGTATCGTCCAAATTCAAATAGATAAACGAGCTACAGCAATGAACATATATTTGAAGCTTAAAATATTTTAACTCAATAGTGTATCTTAGAGGAACTGTTCACCTTCATTTCCAAATTTCTGGACTAATACAAACATGCACTCAAAAAATATAAATGAGGTCAATAAATGAATATGATCAACCACGAATTAAATAATCCAGTTGTTAATTGACGATTAATGGTCTGTGGGCCTAATATTTCTGAAATCTGATGTAAACTTATTTGTATTACTCGGTTACAACAATGTAAACAGATATGGGTCACGGACCTTTTTCCTTCCCGCCAAACAATCTAGCATTCGAGGAAGCCGTAATGGCTACCTTCCAGCAATTAGCATTATTTCCTTAAATCTATGATACCAGGTAGAGTTCGTCATTATTTTCATGGTATTTGGGCTTATTTGTATAACATTATACATTTAAATCATTATCAGAGGTGAACTGTTCCTTTAATGTTGTTTCCAGATTGATAGTAGAAGAAAACGAGAAAGCCATTTTGTTAGACTCTATTGAGAAACAGTTACAAAGGTTCTATATCTAATAATAATAATAATAATAATAATAATAAACTTCTATAGCGCCAATGTCCTCGAAAATAGTAGAGACTAGTGATGCACTTAATAAAGAGGTTATACCATATCATAGTCAATGTACGATGCAAATTCATTAACGTATGATTGGATGCAGTGGAAACTTAGGAGGCATAAGCAAGTCTAAAGAGGTGAGTTTTGAAATACTGCCGGAAAGAATCTATGCTATTTGGTGACTCAAAATGTTCAGGGAGTTAGTTCCAAAGAGGAGTGTCATCAACTGATAAAGCAAGAGTCCCAGCATCAGGTGTAACTCTTGGAATAGACATCAACTTAAACCCCCTGGGCTTAGGTGCTAGAGAAAGCAAGGAAAAGAGACAAGAAATAGATCAATATATAGATAGATCTGTAGCTATATATATTATATTTGTTTTCAAGAATTATGAATGAACTAATTATGCTTTTACTATCAGACCAAAAATATATTATTCACAAAATGAAACTAAAGATGTTAATTTTGGCTTCTAAAACAGTTATTAAATCAACGGAGTTAGTTCATTGAGCCAATAGCCTCAGATAAGACAAGATAAAGGAACTGAAGATAAAACAACACTCATAATAATATATGAGTCAAATATTATTATTATGAGTGTTGTTATATCCTCAGTATTTGAACTGGAGTGAAGCCCATTGATGACATTTGTGATATGTTTCCTTTGTAATTCACCAAAGTAAGGTATGACATGAACAAACATTACACTTATTCCTCAATATTTTTCCAGTTCCACAAATCGCCTAAGGCTATTATCATAACCTACGGATAGTGTTTTCATAAAGATTTCAGATGAATCATATAATAATTGTTTACAGTACAATTAGTACAGCATGGTATAAATAAAATCACCTTGACATCATCAGAACAAACAAAAAATTATAATCATCGTATTCACAATGTTGTCTTTTTATTTTAGATTTACAAGAGTAGATTTCTATTTTAATAACTTAAATATCTATAATTATTAATATGATCTAATTGATTATTCCACAAATAGATAGTTAAAATCTTAATGTCTCTTGGGTTTTAATAACATGTTCAAACTTTTCATAAATGCTCAATATACATAAATCATCGGCACACACAATATAGTTGATAAGTATTCCACCTAAACGCCAACTAATGTCACTTTTTGATAAGGTCAAACTAAAATCTTCAATGTTTATTTTAAAGAGAAGTCAAGCAAGCTAAATACTGTTGCCACATCATTAGTAACAGTGAAAGTAATGAAAGTCGCAGTTCCCGATTTCACCAGTATATATTTGTGTTGGTACTAAACACAATAATACGAATTATATACATGAGCATACCTTTGGCTAATAATTGATAAATTAACACAAAATGTTGTTTAAGAATTCAAAAAAACTTTGTGAAGATAAATACACAAGTCAATAGAAAGTTATTTTTAAACGAAACTGGTTGCGTGAAGTCAAAAGAAATTCTTTATACCTGTAAGCAGTATTAACAGTAATTGGCCTGTAATTATCCTTATCATATATTTGACTTATAAATGCCTAGCCGATTAATCCATCCGACCTATAGGATTTACCCTTATTTCAAACTTTTGATTGCATCAACAATTCAGCTACATGCATACCACTGACAAAATTAGTATTACACAATGTTATTGTAAGGTTATTTTTATATTTATTTTTTTCATCAAACTTAAGAATTGATTCATTATGATTCCGGCACATTTATGCACTGTAACTTAAACTTAAATATTATTAAGTGAATTAACCTTTTAACAGTTAATCCAGTTAAGAACATTTCAGTTGTAGATTTAGATGTCTATATCGGCTCAATTTCTTAATTGATTTCCATCATGCCACACAAACTTCATATGATTATAAATAACAGTCTGGCGAGGTTTACTGATTATGACTTAAATTTGAAAGGCATCCCTAGCTATGGAATGACTATCCTTCACATGTTCATTCAAACCTGGAATGTGTTTGTTATTATGGGATTTAATATTTGGTACGCAATCCTCAAAAGATGTTTGTAAAACATAAATATATTATTATAAAAATACGTATTTCCTGTAAATGCCATTCATTTGAACAGTTACAGTCATTACATAACAATGCATCTTAAGGAATATCAGCCCCAGATAATAACCTGTCAGAAGCAATATTAAAGTCAACTATGTCTTTATCAATCATATTTCTCCAAGACATGTTCAAAGTGTTATCATTAGACAATTCAGTAAATACGTTTACAGTCTAATAGGCTGTAACAAACATTTAGAAATGAAAATCAGTAACAAAGTCCTTGTAAATTTCAATATTGTATTACATTTTCGTAATTTGTTGGTCGAAACCGGACATTGAATCATGAGCGTTGCTAACACAGATATAGTTGTCTACAGGTAAATTGACACAATCAGCTAAGATAAGTGAGTTTATGATACACAAATGTTTCAGTTCATCAGCATAAGCTGAGTTTATCCAAAGCACATTTGCATTGAAGTCATCCAAAATATATAAATACGGTGAATCATAATTATCAATAATATCCCAGTATGAACTTGTCCGACCCATCAACATGTTCAGTTCCCAGATAAGTATACCGTTTCCGGCTATCAGTTATATATAATAGTAATGCATGTGCTAATGCATGTTTATATAACACCAGAAACAGGTAACCCCTTTCTGAGGCGGTGTACCATATAATTATCTCCGACTCAGACCTGTTTCAACCCAGCACACATCTCAACTATCAAGGAAGCATACAACGCATGCTGCCATTAAAGGTGCAAAGCATTACTTAAACACATAGCCATCACGTTCTACCAGGTTCTTATTTTATGGATCATTGAATCAGTCGCCACATGACAACATTGCAGCTCCCGGAGCCTCGAACACGCAACTCTTCGGCTACGAGTTATACGCTCTAACTAATTGAACTATCACGGCTCAACAGTTAAAGACCTATAATCCACAACAATCCTTCGACGTTTCCTAAACGAAGTAATCATTTTATGACTCAGTCAAGCAATGACTACATATAAACTATCAGCTGTTAAGTTGATTTTCACTGAAGACATATCACTTTTCTGAGCCTCAAACCATCATCAGCCATAATTTTATCACATGTTGAAAATACGTGACTGCTCAATAGAAGAGCTGTAGAGGTTTTACGACAAAATATTCAATATTTTACTTTAACTTTAGTTACGAAATCAATATGGATCATATGATAAATGGTTAACTTGAAGAAATATACCATCTCAATTTTCATATAGAATTCATAAATTCAATTATATTAGATGGAGGATTACTGACTTTATCCAGTTACTATTTTATAATTCGTCCCCAAGTACGTTCATAGTTTTGCGCTGCATGTCTTCTTATAATATGTATTGTGGTATTACTCACACTAAGAATTAAGGCAGCAAGATCTATAGTTCAAAATACTACGTAAAAGTTGATCATTACTATAATTAATATTTTTTGTAATAATAATAATAATATTATATATTATTATTATTGTATAGTAGTAGTAGTAGTAGTAGTAGTAATTATTATTATTAGTATTATTATTATTAACGGTCAATGACTTGTTCATAAAGTTTATTTCTATCGTCTTACAAATTTATAATATTGCTAATAGTAAGCTTTATGCTCGTGATACAAAGTAATATAAGTTGTATGCGTCAACAGAATGGGGACACATTTGATACAATCCAAGTGGAAGCAATAATGCCTGCATAAATAATAATTGGGATGACCAGCCACAGTATCAGAGTTATGTCTCAATATTGCAGGGAGTCAGGGAGTTTGTTTTGTTTAGTCTTAGCGCTGCTCGCACCAAGACCACATTAAATATATCAGAAACATAAGTAATATTATGATTCAAACCCATACCTAGTAATTGATAGGACACAATACGTTGTACACTTTGTGAATGATAAATTCTGGATCAACATTGATATAATATTATAACTACATATCCTAACAATTTCGAAGTTACTTGATCAGATATCAGTTACTTAGATTTCCGAATTATTTTCATATTTTATCGTCTTTTATCTTCTATTAATGATAACATGAATGTTTGTCTGTTAATACTTTGGCAGTGAAAATAAATTTCATAAATGTATTATACTTCAAAATGTATTCTGATAAAAAAGGGAATAAATCTACCAAGTAATAAGGCATATCTTAGATCAAAAACCATATAAACTATTGACAGGTTTCCCCTTTTTTAATGATACACAATAAAAACACAAATCTAAGCATAATCATGACTTCTTTCTTTATGTTTCGTTTTACTTTCCTGTTTATCAAACTCCACGTACCTTCAAATATAAAACATTCAAAATAGAACAAAGTTTCAATCATAAGGGTGATTATAAGTTTTTATCTGATTAAAGTTTTTAGTAAGAAGTAAAATATCATGTGTATTATTTACCTATAAATGCTAGTTTTGTTTTCATTCACTCTTATCAGGGTTGGTAAGTTTATGACACAATATCAAAAACCATGGATTAATACGGTATTGATGACGTTATGTCATAAACAGGTTTATGACGGTTAATGACATTATATTGTCATAAACAACTGTTGCTTTGTTATTCGGGGAGAATCCCCAGACTGTCGCTTATTCTGCTCAGCTTCTATGTTGGTGTGGTTGAGAAACCTCCTTCCCCACCACTCACTGGCGAGCAGTACGGAAAGATGGAGCCGAAATACCATGAGGGTGGTCACTGCCAGACTGTTTTACGTCCTCACGGGGTCTTAACGTCCACCTTTATTTTTAATAATACAGTGGAGACGGCAGAGTCATTTAACGTGGTCCCACCCACGATGTAGTGAACCGAGAAATTAATCTCTGAAAAAGTTTCGACCTCTTGCTGGGATCGAACCTGTAACCCTTGGCAACAAGTGCCGAGTACTTAAACCCTAGGCCACCAGAGCTCACTACCATAAACTGTTAAATGCATGTGTTAATCATACACTGGTGTTGTTTGTAGCCAAAATAAATTGAGCTGATTGGTCTGCTATTTGTTTTTAGAGCTCTATGTGGTTGGCCATGCATGCAGTGGCAGCGGCTTCACTTAATGATCTTCCATGTGACAAGAGATCAACATATCTCCTAATCTGATTCTGTTAGTCCATCTCAGAGTTTTCACAGTAAATAATAGCTACACATGGTTAGTTTCATGGGTGGCTTCATTACAACCAAAGTGGATATAAGGTGAGTCGTAATGTAATACATTCTAAGACCAGAATTTTTCATAAATATTGGGGTATTGTAGCATAGCACAGTAACAAGTCATGTTCAGTGGTGGTAGACATGCCCATCCCATCTGAGAATATTTTCTTAGAGTGACAGTGGATGGTAAGGTTCATGCAAAGTGCAAGATATGTCGTCACAAACAAGCACCCCATGCAGAGAGAATGACAGGTCACCATTCCTTGTGTGCTAAGCTACATAACCAAGCCACATAGAATGATACTGTAGCATCCATCAATATCATCCAGACAATGGACCAGACCACGCTCACCTGACACCGTTCACAGAAGAAACATATTGTGTTCAGTCAATCGGATATCAGTAGCCATGTCACAAAACCCTCAGGTACAGCCTAGTCTACGCTTGACATTGAGATTGCAAAGATGTTCTTTGCATGCAACATTCCATTCTCCCTGATAGAACATTTCCAGTTTTTCGGGGTGATCCAGCTGCTCCGACCTGGCTACACACCACCAGGTCGTAAAGCTATCTGTTGAATACTGCTGGATAATATGCATGACCAGCTCACACGGGATATGAGGAAGTGTTTTAGTGGTAAGACTGGTACATTGGTTCAGAATGGGTGGTCCAACATCCACAATGAGGTGGATTAGAGGTGGATAACAAGTCGTCCCTGTTGAATTCATATGACACAGGCCCCATGACAAAGTCTGGTGAAAACTGTAAGATTCTGGCATAGAAATCCATCAAAATAGCCAAGGACAAGTTTGATTGTGTTGTCACTGACAATGCTAGGAACATGGATAAGATGCGAGATGGTCTCAAGAAAGATGATTCATCACTACATGACTTTGTAGAACTGGCACTTCAGTTATTGTCAGCTCCTGCTTCTGGAGCATCCACCGAGAGGATTTTTCAAGCTTTGGCGGGATCCATGCTAAGATACCGAATCACCTTGGTAATGAGAAAACAGCCAAGCTGGTATTTGTCAGAGGATCATCCGAGAACTTTGTGATTTGGATTATTGATGATTGACGTATCAAATGGACCGATTCAATTGTATATGTGAAAGATGTGAGAGTCTGTTATGGTTACTAAATAAAAGATACCTCCAAATTATTTCTGTTTTTACCGGATTGGAAAACATTTCAGAAAGACATAAAATATTATTTTACATTCTTGTTTGTAATATATCAATACACTAATTCTGATACAATGATAATCCACAATTGGTTCTCAGCAAAATAGATGAAACGGTTAAGTTAAAAATTTAAATAACAAAATATAGGTTTACGACAGTTTATGATAGTTTACGAGTGTATATGACGTCATGAAGGTATTTACGACTGGTTTATGACCCTGTCGTGTCATAAACAGGTTTACTACCTTCGTAAACCTAACCCTTACTCTTATCATTTACAGTAACCAAAAATACTGAATAACCTTAAACCAGCTGAGCGTTCTGATAACGTAGTAGATAAACAGCTTTCATACACTTCCACATGTTTGTTTTTCCAGGAGTTTCCAGGACGTTGTTTTATCAAAATATCTTCTTTCCAGGATCCTGTCAATATTTTTCAGGAGTATTTTGACATTTGATAACCGGGTAATGGAACAGATAATCGATGTTCTAGCTTCTCTGCAACTTTTAAGGAAATGAACGATCCCAGGACCGTCACTCGTACTCATACTTGCGTGATGCTTGTGCTTTGACCCAAGTGCATTGCTTTTGATAGGAGCTTCTCCAATATTGGATGCATTACATGTCTTAGAACACAGCGTGCATTTAGCAACATGCTTGTTATTATATTCCTGCTGTAACCAGGTGCTGTATTTTGCCAGCCACTGCTTGTTAAGCACACATTTAACGTGCAACATTTTCTTTTCTTTTTCGTGGCACATGTCACTTGCGGAACAAACGCACAAATAGGTACATTACAACCCGCTCTGTGACACTGCTATAGCGTAGACAGAGATTTTGAGAAAAAGGCATAACGATATTTCTCAAGTAAAAATGCGGGATTCATTTATTCGCTGATGCTACTGTATTTACTCCTGCTTTGTTTTCATCCTCAATTAAATAAGTAATTCTACGACTGGACCAAAAGCAGAGTAAATCATTTACTTCAAAATAACAGGTTTCGAAATTATCTTCAAGTTTAATTCAACCTTGCTTGCAATGCCTGTAGTGTAAACATGTAATATGACACTGACAGCAGTAAACAATTTCATTTCACCGACATTTATCATTGTATGTAAACAACGGAAAGTAAAATTACGTCTATTTAATCCACTAACACCCTAACAGTGCTAACTAATTTCGTCAACAAGCAGCATATACAGGACAAACATAACCCCTGCTTGGCTATGACTATAGCAGTGTGAGACATTAATGCTAGACCGCTCGACCGGGACGACTGTTTCCAGGTCCGGTCTAGTATCAGTGCCATAGTACTCGACCGGCCGGTCTATTATGGATTTTAATGGAACAAACAATACAAACGATTACAGAGCTACATGATGACTCTAACAGCTACCCACCAAATAACCAAGATCAAGATCTGTTTATGAACTTGTGACATATCGAAGAACAAACACACAAATACACAAACACACACATAACTAATTTTGGACACATGGCTTCCGGGTATGAATCAAATTGGCGTAACATGTTAACGTAATAATCAACACTCGCAGCTTTTATCCAAATGACCATTGTAATGATTGTTCGGGAATTTATCTGAATACTGTAGATCTGCTTAATTTTGCGAATATGAAATAATGGCAAAAATGGCGAGTGACATAATATTTCCTGTCGCCAAAATATTATGTTGTACAGAACTTATTATTATAGACTACTCTGAAAGCATTACTTTGATAACACACTGAACATGTGTAATATTCTCATTTATTCAACAATCGGTTAACATTGGAATTTATAATAAAACAATCACTCGTTTAAAAATCATTCGTCCCTGACATTGTCCCCATCAGAATCACTTATAATAGCGATCAACATCAGTTTGTCGAGAAGCAAAATTAAATCCATGAAGTAACCAGCCTGTGTGTAGAGGTTTGAGTCTCCTCATCGTGAGGCTGGGTTGAGTGTCTGCAATTTTGCAATTGGATGTCAAAGAGTCACTGACTTGATCACTATACAAAGCATTGATTTTGCGTCCGAGATTTGTTATGATTTATATTCCTTTACTGACAATAGAAAAATAATATGAAAACATTATATTTTACATCTCCTTTTATAGAGTTTGGTGCAACCTTGTCATCTTATTAATTGCAATTTAACTTTAGCTTACATATCAGTAATTAACTTTTGTTGCCATTCAATCATGGCAATGGGTTGTCAATTACTAGTTCAGATCTGCATAGAATGGAATTACTCGTTACATAAAGGCCAATGATCTAGTCTGCTTCAGATTTGGTTATGGCTGGTGAATAACGGTGTGCTTTGAAATATGGTTTTCCCCGAATGGTCTAGAAAAGAAAGCAAAAATCAGACAGACCAAAATTCGTCATTTTTTGCTGTCACTGATATGTTAAAAATGACGAAATTGCCAAATTTTACTGTCACCAAATTAAGTTGATCTACAGTATGCAGATTAGCCTTTAAACGAAGACAAATGTGTTATGCATAAACACCAGTTTTTTTCTATTTCAATTATAGTCGTGTTTTCCAGGTATACTACTTTGTTAAAAATGTGGAAATTTGTAAAAGGAGTGAAGGAGCCTAGTGTATAGAAATTTAAATAATACATAAATTGGTTGTGTGGGAAGAAATGTCGCAATAAGTTTTATATTTCATGGATCAGTTTGAGCTGGCAGCCATCTGGATAATTAATTATGCGAACGGAGAGTGATGACGTCACAAACAACTTATGAATGACAGTATTTCACTGGGCAAAGGTACGTAGGAGTTTACAAAGAGACAAAGGATAGTACCGGATATTCATGATGGTTCCATATAAGGTTATTGATTGCTGCCAGGAGACAAACTCTGCGTACTTACGAACGTGTGCGCGCCGTTTTATTAAACCATTGTCAGTTACAATCATGATATTTAAAAGATTTTTATATTTTTAAATCAATGTATTTCACACAAAGAAAACAATTGAATATGTTAAACTAGGGGATAAATCTGAAAAGGATATTAACAACCAAAGAATTACTTTTACATTTATTGGTGCATTGCAAACAGGCCCGCATAATCAACTCAGTGATCAACTCATAATGTTTCACTTTCAAGGAGGTCTGAAAACTGTAACTTTTGCATTCACTCGGTCTAGTGTCAGCACAGCCGGTCTAGTGTTAAAATATTGTATTAGACCTGCAAGTCCAGTAAAGCTTTAACCATCAATACAAACATAATTCACCACGTTTATAAACCTGATTTCGGTCTAGTTTTCTTTTAGGTCAATGCTTATAATGAACACAACACAATAAATGTCCGTATTC
>JAODUP010000187.1:0-272500 GCA_025642065.1 Paralvinella palmiformis
GACGTCACCGTCTCTCTGACTCAGAAATATATATAGACCGACAATCAATAGCTATAATGTGTCTGTGTCGACCTGGTTTTATCTGACGATAAAGGTTAAAGTTATCGACGTCGACATTTGTTGGCGTCTGTCCAAGTTATAGTTTTCTGACGATAACAAGTCGATATATTAACTCGTAGTACAAACCGACGGCTGACGATGACTCATATGTTTCGAGGCTTGTGTCAGGTGAAGAACTAAACTGGTTTTGAATTTATATATAAATCTATGATCTTGTATGTTTAGATAAATGTCAGAAAGTTGACGATGACTGATTCATTTGTTATATCTACCGTCGACTATATCATATACAGATACTCACGTATTAATGTCAGGAGATGAGTGAGGTCATTTAAGAACATTTGGCAACGTTGTTAAATGATAAGATGACTATATTAATTATAGATTGACTATAAAACAAACAGATAAATTATGTTTCTTGTTGCTAATTCTCTGTTTTATTGTTCCGGAATCTGTCGAGATCACTGTAAAAAACCTGGATCTAATCCGGATGTCTGGTTTGTGTTCTATCTTCATTGGTGTCTGTTTACTGTCAGCTACTGCTGGGTGAAGATTATAGTACATCTAGACAGATTTAGTTATCTTTATTAAGTCTTTAGTAGTGATTAAGTTGTTGAGTCAATATATCCTTGATGTATGTCTTTTGTAACATTTTAATGATTATTTCATATTTGACCTGTATTATCTGTGATAATAAGTGAATGTTGGTTACTTCATGAGACGTATATTTGTGGAAATTATTGTGTGTGTGTGCGTGTGTTGGTGTGTGTTAGTGTGTGTGTGTGTGTGGTGTGTGTGTGTCTAAGAGAGAGAGAGCTGATATATTTAGATTCATCGAGTGTGGATTCTTTAAGCGTCAATTAACCTGATAGTGTTATACCTGATGAACAGACATAGGGATCTGATCCATGTGCCTGGTGATATAATTGGTTTATGATGGCTGGTATATAGAATGGACTAAAATAATATAATAATTAATACATATATCAAGTGGCGTATCTAAGGTATGGCACCTGCTCTAAACGTCATTTGAAAGAGGGCGCCACTGACCGGTATTTTTTAGTTGATTTTATAGTATATTTATCCGAAAGATGGGTCGGTGTTTGATGTTTGGACAGAGAGGCAATTTCGGTGCTTGCCATAGGCGCCATTTTCCGTAGATATGCCCCTACATGTATCACAACCCACTAAAATAATATACATGTAATGTGTATTTTAATTGTATAATACTCGGACACTGCGACTAAAATACATACACACGTTGAAACAATAAACATTAAAACGTTAGGCTACTATAAAAAAATATGTATATACTCTCAACCTATATAATTGATCTATCAATAGGTGTGCTCAATAATTAAATACCTACAATCAATACCTGTGTGTATTGCGTATTAATGTTTATTTAATTTTGTGTACGCTATTCTGTGTATACATACGAACAGGCGCGCGTGCGCCCCCACGCACGCATATATATATATATATATATATATATATATATGTACTACTTGCAAATGGAAATATGTAGCTTAACTACAGTGAATTATCATTGATTTGTTCTAATAAAGTCATGATATATATATATATATATATATATATATTACGTGTGTCTGGAGAGATAAAGCTCAATGAGTCATATTTTAGGGTAGTACATATATTCGTCATCGCAAAAACATGTTTCCGGTTAAAACTATTTTTCACACTGATTCAGTTAAACAACAACAACAACTATATAATATATATATATATATATATATATATATATGTGTGTGTGTGTGTGATTTAAGAACAAATCAGATACGAATATCTATGACTAATATTAGTTGTTTAAGTTGTCATATGATATTTATTGTTTATAGTAAATCATATTTTATTTATTTGTTGTTTATTGTTGTGTTTTTATTATTTGCTGTTTTTTTATCTAATCGGCATTTGTTGTTACTAATTTTAACGATCCATAATGATGATTATACATGTATATATTATTATATTATTGATGATTATTATATAGCTAGATGTTGTATATGTTGTTACCGAATGGGGTCAGTTCTAATATAGATTACGTGTCACCTAACTGGTGACGTGATGGGTCACAGTCTAGGTCACCATGTCCGGTATTCAAATCTTGACCTATTTAACATTAAGTGATCGTAAAACATGTCATTTTCATTTCTAATATTAGACAAACCCAGCCATTTAATTACCATTATTTATGTCTAACACAATATAACAACAACAACAACAAATTACAGGTGGTCTTAGGTGTGGCTCTATATAATTTAGAACATTTAGAACATAAATTATTTATTATCGTGCTGGTGATGAAATAAAGTCAACAGTCTCTAATTACATATCACAGTCTAGAGTACGATTTACATGCCCTTTCTCCGGAAGAAATCGCCCATATTCATGATGACGTCATTACATTTAGAAGCCGACATCGTCTCATCATGAGTGGCTACGACCAATAAAGATAGCGTTTTACAAACGCTACATCCTCTTGCCGGCATACCGATCTTACCCATCAGTCCCATCCGTCCATCTGCCATGTGCAGCTTATATCCGCAACCGTTCACTTTGAATCCTGATCTCCTGAATACGATCGGTTTGTTGAACGATGTCACGATATGTTCGTATTCGTCGGCGAACAACCGAAACGACTGAGGACTAGCTGCCAATATGTCACCGGTCATCAGGTTGTATAATACAGCCTCAGAGACGTTACCCGAAGACAACAGATCGTCGATGAATGACAGCCAATAGTCATCGATCAGGGACTTGTCCAGTTTCGTTGGAACGTTGTCCTCGTGTTTTAATCGCTGAACGGCGGCCATCTTGCTAGTTGAGGGAATCGGCTGACTAAATCCCGATCTCTGATCTGTGTCTTGTTGCGGTTACCCTGGATCGCTGGGGGAAAGGAGTTTAAGTACGAAGAGTGTCATTCAACAGTCCATATTTCAGTCAGTCTGTGTGGTTACTAAGTAGACAGATCACAGAGACACATAGAGACGGGTATGGTTGATAATCACTGAACCGTGTTAATGTTTCCTCTCGTAGTAAATGGAGCGTGTAATGTCTGCAAGAAATCATCCTTCTCGTCTGAAGTATGCCGCCATCTGTCGTTGGATGACTCGACTGTCTGCTCAGGTCCAATTGGCCGCTCCACTTTCAAACAGAATATAGAATTGTCATCAGATAACGCTCTATTTATATCATAAAGAGAGAGAGGGGGGCGACACCTTTTGGCATTCAATCTAATCCACTGACGTCTAAATTACCTCAGGTATAGGTGTCGTACGTTTTAAATTGTCGTCGTATTGGATGCCAAAAGGGCATTTAGATAAACAGGTTAGTGTGAGTATAAAAGCTGAGGTGTGTAGGCTCATTTAACAATAAATAATATAATACGCCATAACTCTCAGCTGGTAATGACAATCATTCACTAATCATTAGAGGTGACACCACCACCGTCTCACCTCCATACACCTGGACGTTATGTTAATAGGATTTCTCGATTGGCCAACCTCGATTAATGATTCTTACGGCCCCGCTATAAGTCGTACTCGCGTGCCAGATTCATTACTGATAATTCAGCTGTTTGCCAAAGGACAACGCGTCCTCAGTTTCAATCGCTTTCAAGGATGCCTGGTAACCGTGGATCATGTTTCAGTGGGTCAATCAATGGTTGTACGGTCGTATTTGTTGTTCTAGTTATGTTAAGTCGCCGATTGGTTGCCTTGTATTGCCTGGTCTACTTCAGGTGTGGCGAGTGCTGAAGTTCGATTAGGTTTGTGTGGCTTTCACTATTGTCGAGAAGTAATAAAAATTACTCGTAAAAGTGGCTTGTCTTAAGTTGACAATAGACAAACAAGATATTAAACAATACAACACGATTTATAAAGACCCCCCCCCCCACATATTTAAATGTCCATAGATACGGAATTAGTTTTTAGTCAATTTTTCATACATCTTTATTTTATAAACAAGTTGGTGTACTGCCCGTTAATCATTGACTTGTATTGTATATAATTGGTATCAATTTCTTAATGCCAGAGTTAGATGGAAAGGACAACTCGTCAATACCTTTACTATTACACGAGGTACACGCCAAGGTATTATTAAACGAGGTACACGCCAAGGTATTGTTACACGAGGTACACGCCAAGGTATTATTACACGAGGTACACGCCAAGGTATTATTACACGAGGTACACGCCAAGCTATTAATGTATCCCCCATTTTATTAAATGTTTTTATTAATGAGATGCTATTGCAGTTGGGGCACCTCCTTGGTCTAGCGGTAGCGTGTTGGACCACAGATCACTACCACCCGTCTTCGAATCCCGGCGTGGACATATCTGAAGGTTGTTTCGTCTTTGACTTCGCTTCATTACCCTCGGAGGTCACTCGGCCCATTTAGCCTACCATGTGCACAAAAGTGGCCGTAAAGCATCAATCATCATCATCATCACCATCTATTGCAGCTACAATCTAACTCTAATGGCGTTTGTATGGGACCGCTACAATTTAACTTGCTGACGTACGTAGATGATGTGTCTGTTTATTGTGCCTGTTGATGTGTCTGTTTATTTAATTTTAAGGTTAAAAAATGCACGATTGCTGTAAAGTCTGTCTTACGTTCCTAACCCACGTGGCCATTAGGTGATACACTGCTGGACGTAGAACAACATCTTAATATATTAGGAACTGTTCTGTCATCTGACTACATCTCCAATGAGCACGTCGAGGTATGTACAAACAAAAACACTCAAGCTCACTACAGACTTGGAACATCAGGAATGGTCTACCCTGGTTCCTCCTGTGAGGTTAAACAGTATTTTGGGGATAGCGTTTGTCAACCAATGCTATTATATGGCATGGACACATCGATGCTGGAAACATGAAGAAGATGGGATCAGTCCAATCCCGTTTGATTAAGGAAAGCCTTGGACTATAAAAACCCAGCCATAATACTGACCTACTCGGAGCTATGAACATCAGAATTGTCAAAGATTCCATAAACTAAATGCATCATGATACCACGTATCATGAATATCTCATCACCAGAAAGATCTCTAAATATGTATCTATTAGCATAGTATATTGCTAATTAAACAACTCTACCTTTGACTCTCATAACTCACCTGACCAATCTTTTGTTATCATCAATCAAAATATCACTCGTAAAACGTCATCGGGGAACGACATACATTAATGACCAAAAACGTCAGAAGGTTAGATCGACGCCATAACAGAACTGCTGTTTAATGAGTACGTTTTAAAGCCATACTCATATGAGTATTATCTAGTACATCTTCTAGTCAAATAATGTTAGTAGATATACATCTATTTAACCACTGTATTGGATTTCCGTAAAGCCCATTAGTTGTGTATTTACTTTTTATATTCGCTATCTTTAACATTGTAAACTGTTACTGGTTTATTAAATGTTACATATAGCTTCTTATCTCTATATTATATGTTAAACCTATTAATCTGTCCCACTATATATTCATCATTTGGTATACGTGTGTGTGTGTGTGTGTGTGTGTGTTTTAGGATACACCTAGAAAGGCACCGATACAGTTTATATGACTATGAATATATATATATATATATATATATATATATATATATATAGAGAGAGAGAGAGAGAGAGAGCACATTCTATATAAAATGACACATTTTCAATAACTTATTAAACTGATTTGTAAATGATTTCTTTACATAACACCAATAAAATAATATGCAAATTGTTATACACATAGCCTAACAAGCCACAAAGACAAAAGATAGTCCAATATATTATTGATATATTGTTTGGTCACACAAGTTTTAGGGCTTTGTCTCTAAGTATATGACCACCCACGTGTTATTGTGTTTTTTTACAAACGCTTACAAAAATAATCAACAGTTATCCAGTATGTTTATTCTCAAGCAGCAACTTATTGTCAAACGTTGGGATTTTCGTAATGCTCAAATAACACGCGCGCGCGCGCGCGCATACACACACACACGCACACACACAAATATTAGAGACCAGTGATCCGGTTTACAAGTGTATTGATTGGCGGCGTCAACTAACACTCCAATGACCTAATATCAACACCATTTGGGCGCCATTTATCATAAATAAGATAATTATTCTCCAGTGAGAACACTTTCAGTATAATCGGCTTAAACCTAATAATCTTGGCTAGTATTTAGTTCAGCCTTTTGTTAACATGGACGCCAACGATCAAGTATTAAGTATTCGTTGCGTTTTCTAAGACCGCATGAACTGGTTTGACTGAACAAAGTTTGTTTGTTTGTTTACTACTTCATCGGTTTAACCTTAGAAATTTCACACACACAGCCGCGCGTAAACACACAGAGAGGGAGAGAGAGGGGGGGGGGGCGGAAAGAGAAATTGTACTTCTTAAAAAAAATATATGTCACCAACTGTTGGCTTTCCAAAACAACCCAAATGCAATGTGATAATATAAATACAAAAAAGAGATTATAATTCGCCGTGTTTGTAAAAGTTCCCTGATCAAATATATTTATCACACACACACACACACACACACACACACACACACGTATACTATATGCAATTAATTAATTATAAGATATAAATGTTACCTGACAATAATATACTTTTTTTGCTAAGCTAGTTATTATATGTCATCATAAAAGGAAATCAATTCATAAACCACTGATCGAGAGCTTACATTTATCTTCACCTCTCATCTTTATTCAAATCGATATAATATCTTGACCTTTGTTAACTGTACCGACCGTATACATATAACTAGAGCTAGGTATGTCAAGACCTATAACACCAATAGTTCAGTTATACTTTAAGACAGAGTTTCCTTGAATAATTTCTAACACATAAATCTGAAACTACTTTGATAGAAGCTATTAATCACACAAGCACATATCAATATTAATAAGCTTTATACACCCAAGAACCATATATATAAAAAAAACAGACTTTAGAATAAACAATTCTAGATCCCCCCTCGGGTGTAGATTACCACAATTGAAGGATACAGTATACTTTCGATTTACGATTACACTTCGTCCATTAGCTTTATCTCCATGTGTCTGTGTGTGTGTGTGTGTTCTGGACAGAAACCCCATTAATACACAAATTCAACTATCTTACCAACGTACGAAAGACAACACACCATTTACATATTATGCGGATAAATATATAAATGCGTATTCAGTGAGGTGATGTCTCGTTCCGGGATTACACAGTTATCAACTTGTCATCTAGTATAACTGTTTTTAATCACAAATCACAGTTTATGGTTATGTAACTAAACCGTGCCACAACGTTTATACTTAATCGATGACTATATGGCGAATTAACATATTCCCGTATTCTCCCAAATCCGTAAACGTTAAACAGGATGATGACGACACTGAGATCAATGCATCCGATGTCGGAGGTAATCCGTTAGTTTGTTCATCAAGCTCAGACAGCTCGTCCCGTGGATGCTTTCGAATGTTCCAATCACCAATATATCTCGACATTTCTGTACGATGCACCCACCGCCGTGACACTTTCCTATTATACATTGAGAACTGGCCTTTACCATTACGTAGCATTTCTTGTTAAGAATTATTTTCTTCCTGATCAGGTATTCGGGTTCGGTGAAACCCCTTAGAATTGCTTTTACTTCCACGACAGTCGCTTCGAAATGTCTGGAGGAAGCCAGCTGCGCTATGCGATCTGTCGTGATGAATATTGCCGACTGGCAAACAAAGCCACTTCCCATAAGAGTTGCATCGACGTAGGTTTGCCACGAGGTGTGCATCTCCGTGTAATACATGAAACCTTTTCAACTAAGACGATGTTCCGCTAGTCTGATTCGTATTACTAGTCTTATCACACGGGTGATCCATCGATCGAATGATCAATGTTAATAATAATATAAATAAATAAAATCATAACGTGATCGACACACATACTGATATTATTTCTTTTGTTGTGAATTTCAGTGGGTTACACTTTGTAGTTAAATTGGCGAAATAAAAAGAAGATGCTCACTGATTAGAGAAAGTATCGATTGATAATTTATCTAGCGGTTTCCAACAGCTAATATAATGTTCCGTTCCGTGTTTTCTATAACAGGTCTCGGCTTGCGAGATTTCTAACGAGACTTCGTTCTATGAAAATATCGCGCCGGCATTTCAAAAAGAACATGTGAGTTTTATTCTAAATTAAAAAAAAAACTATTTTGTATCTTGATATATTTGTAGTATTGTATTAGTATTATTGATCGACTATAAACATATTAAGTTGACGAAAGCTGTCTTAATACCAACAAATAACCATATACATACTCGATGACCATGTTATTGTTGATAGTTAAAACTTAAATCTTCATGTCTGATTTCATTATTTGGACCTCAAATTCAATCTACACTCCAAGTCCAAGACTAGATCACAAACTGACATAGATCTACTGACACGATATGGAAATAACTTTAAATATAACCATAGTTAACTTAGTTGTTAACTAATTAACGAATAACAGGTCAAGTAACACCACAGACACAGTCACAGACAATCTACTGTCTAAATCTATGATCTAGTAAATGTGGTTAACTCGTCTCGTCACTCGTGCTATTGTTTTTAAGACATGTTGGTTGGTGTCCGATATAAACGATTATCGTACTGAAAATATTGTTCATCCATCCAAAAACATGTCAACGTATGGTACAAAATTTGCGTTTTTATTAAAAGATAATAATAACAAAACATGACACATGTCATAGAATTTTCCATAATACCAGTATAAATTAACTGACATGAACATCAATGGCAAGTATGATGCTGATGTGTGAATAGACTGTGGGCGATGATAAATAAATCTATACTAGAGTATTCGTACATGTGTATATTCGTTTGTTTTCTTCGAGGGGGCATTTAATCAACCAGGGGTGCTTATTTATTTCAAATCATATTTACCCCCGACCCCTGTTCGAGCAGAGGCCCTTATTCGCTTGAGTACGGTATATGAAATCTCTAATTAAAGCTGCATAAATTGTGCCGATGTTAAAAAACTGGCATGATTCCAGTTATTTGGGAAGTTTGAAAAATGTGCATTTTATTAGGCATCTCCATAACAAAAATTTATATTACTTTAGATGATGATGATGATTGATGTTTTACAGCCACTTTTGTGCACAAGGTAGGCTGAATGGTCCGAGCGACCTCCAAAGGTAATGAGGTGAAGTCAAAGATGAAACAACCTGCAGATATGCCCACTCTGAGATTTGAATCCGGTTGGTAGTGAGTTGTGGTCCAGCACACTACCGCTAGACCACGGAGGCGCCCCTATATTACTTTAGCCGCTATAAGAATTAAAGGAAAACATCATTTTTCACTTGTCCACTGGACAAGTGTTCATTAACATTCTTCTTGTCCGAGTAAATTCTCACTTGTCCTGGACAAATGGAAAAGTACTATTTTGAACACTGGCTGTATTAGTCCTTAAAATTTGAAATGAAGGTGGACTATTCCTTTAAGCTAATATTTGGCAAGTTAGATTAATCTTTAGATGACATTAATGTTGTATGCTGTAAGTCTTATATCTGTTAGTTTAAATTGGTTATGTAAGAAAAAATTAAGTTTGAAATAGAACCCTTCACTGTTAGTACTATACGCCATTCGGTTTCCCAAGTGATAATATGTAAGTGCATTAATTTGTTGTTTGTAGCAAAGGATCAAGCTGAAGTTTATTAAAGTGTTGTTTTTGATTATTTTCTTAATTCAAAACTATCAAAGTAGCCACACATTTATTTGCATAACAAGGGTTGAGAATTTTCTGCTATTTAGCAGATTTCCATTAATTGCAAAGGCAGAGATCAGGACCAATAAATTAGTGACCCTCATCCAATGTTAGTGACCCTGAAAGGGGAGTGGTGTGGCCAACTAACCAAGTGCTGCAGGGGTGATAAGCCCCACCAAGAAAATGTTGGATTTGACCTTTTGAGAGTGATTCTCGGGTATATTTAAAGTAATATGAGGTCTTTTGAGGAAGTATTTGTGAACCAACCACCATTCTGACTGGTGGCAAAATAACACAGTCTACACCCCAACAGGAACAAATCTTTATTTAGCTCAAATAGATAAAATATACATGTCTGACTGTCAGGTTAACAAAGGGAATAATAATAATACAGATTACATATAAATTTTCAAAAGTCTAACAATTAAATCCAAGTCAACATCCAACTTCAAACCGGGGTCATTATATGATAACCACAATCTTCCAGCTTTCTACATAGCCAAGAATCCTGAATTTTATGGCCCTGGTCATAAAATTCCAGATTCAACCATCTGATTCAGGGTCCAGGCAAACTTTCCCAAGAAAAATAGGTCAGAAGGTGAGAGGGGTATCCGAAACACACAAAAGATGGCTATGGCAATGTCACATACGCTAGCGCAATGTTGCATACACATTCGCATATCGTGTATGTGGAATCTCAGCTTTACCACAAATTGTTTCGCAAGCTGACAGTGTGGATGCCTGATGGGCGAGTATTTTAAATTAAATGGCTATTGGTCCAGCACATTTCCATTTTTCATGACATATAAAATGCGTCTACTGCCAGGAACTCTCACAATACCCCGAGGGTGCTCAGTGCCAGACAGAGCCAGAAAAATATATTTTCAGTCAGTTTCTCCATGGCAAGTAGATTGGAAATAGACTTGCCCAACAAATGTTCACCTGATCCAAAATTATCATTTATTTTTAATCTGCTATATTTCACCTGCCTACACATAAACATGTATTTGCAATAAAAATTGACAAATAGAGATGCTTGATAAAAAACGCTTATTCAGCGAAGCCCAATGCTGCTTTGCTGAAATATCACTCTCATTATATAAATAAAATTACCAAGACCGTGTATCCAGTAAACTGCAATGAATACAGCTTTTAATCTGTGACACCATTTAAATAGGCAGTGTGTGGTCTTGAGCCGAGATTCCATACACGCTGTAGAGTCTGCGTTATGCGAATCCGACAAAATTGGGAAAACATGTTAACATACCTATGTGATTTCCAAATGCGACAAAATGGACCACTCGATGTAACGATTGGTGCGAATCGGCCAGTTGAATCTATATTTTTATGATGTGTGTCGTAACATTCTGGATTCAACCGTCCGATTTGAGTGTCCAGCTAGGCTTTCCCAAGAAAAATAGGTCACATGGATACTGCAATGTTGCATACCGCATATATAGAATCGCAGTTTTAAGCCAAAATATGCGAATCCAACAAAAAATGGAAAACATGGAAGTGTACGAGCATGATTCTATTAATCTGTGTGAGACTGCATATGCGACAAAATGGATGGTTGATTCCAGAATTTTACCACAGCATCATAAAATTCAACCGTCCGATTTGAATGTCCAGGCAGACTTTCCCAAGAAAATTCTGTAAGAAGGTGAGAGGGGTGTCCGAAAAGCATAGATACTGCAATATTGCATACACATGCAGCATATGTGGAATCTCAGCTTTAGGCATAGCAGGCACTCACAGCTAGCTTTGCATAACAGATTATAGGATGCAGCCGGAAAAATAATTACTATAATTAGTTTGCTAATCAGGCATACACACACATATTTGGCGAATTTTCATCGTTAGAGGATCTTTAATGTCTCCTTTTTAAAAATTAATTCAGTGGAGACAGCAGTGACATTTATCGTGGTCAGTCACCCACAAGGTACTGTGTTGCTTGCACAAATACTTCGGTTTAGGGTTAGGCAGATAGTGCTGGAGCTTTAGTAAATTCGTAAGTTGTCCGGTAGCCAGCAGTGTTAAATTCTACTAGATATTCGGGAATGTGCGCAGTTGAAGTGTCGGATAGCTATTTTGATGTACGTCCAGGTCCGGACCTTTTGATAAGAAATGAGGGCTATATAATCTCCTACAACTTTTTTAATACCCTGAGGTAATATGCTTTAAATGTGTAATGTTTATAAAAGTAATCCAAATTTCCAATATAATAATCATGAACTCTTCCTTGTATGTTAGATATAAGGAAATAACCCTAATTACTATTGAGTAGTCATTATGGCTTCCTCAAATCAGAAATTGTTTGGCTGGAAGGAAAAAAGGCACGTGTTCTGACCTCAGATGGCACAAGGTTTGTGTGGCCATCAAGATCCCAATCAAGTCAGGTCGGAGATTCTTTGGCTTAGCCATCCTTTTGACCTTATCTGCCTCATTACTCATAGAATAAATCGAACCACTAGTGATTTTACATAGTATTTAATACCGACATGTATCACATCCAAACATCATTCATACACATACAGTAACAGAAAATTTTACAAAACTATTCCCATACCCCCAGTACTAGTACTCAACCTCACATGCCAGCTAATGTTTACAAAGAATAATGATCAGAAGTTGGTCCCTCCTATTAATCAGTGCTTCCTACATGCTGTCATGCCACAGTCATGTATGAAGAATCATCTCGGCACTCGTCAATTCATTGACATAAATCTGATAACTTTTGTTGAAACAATCTTCTTAAGGAATTTCACTATATGGTTTTCTGGCTGTATGGATCAACTATAATATTCGTAAATACGGTTTTGTTCCAAAAATACATGTTAGACACCTGATTATATTGTTATAACCGTGTAATACAAACCGCTTGTGGTAACTGTAAGTGACATAAGATTTCAAGAGCATCTGGTCTGTGTCTGGCTTAAAAATGGCAGTGCCCATTGACCATTATTAGTCAATTAACCAGTACTTTGAACTGAATGATTTAATATGTGGTTTATCATGTTCATATTTGGACATCAGTTATAATTTGTGTTAGCATATTTACGTTAGTCCGGAAAATTTGAAATGACGTGAACTGTTCATTTAATACCAATCTATTGTTATCTCATATCTCAATATATATATTTATCTATAGTTGCTCAGTAGATAGATCTATTGTCTGTGGATGTGTTTAGTGTAGGACATTTAAATTTTGGTCATCATGGAAAACTGATTAAAAAATGCATAATCAGCCTTTGAAACTAAATTTGTCTTTTGAAACAGAAGTTCGGCATCTGCAAAAGTCCATGTGTTTTCCATCTTTAATAAGGTCATAATACAAGGCTTTACACCATTTAGCAACAACTAACATTGATGCACATATTTACAAAAGACACCACATGACAGTTATGTCACACAAAACTGATATGTTGCTTATTTTTATAATGTCTACATCAGCATATCATTATTTCAAGATATGCAACTTATAAGGAATGACCTACCTTGAGTTCTCTGCATGATTTTGCTTTGCGCAAGTCTTTTAGACCTGAATATTCCCGAATGACCCACCCAAGATAGCAAATTGAGATCATGCAATTTAACATGATTTTTCCTACAGCCTTCTATAATAACCTTGTTATATTTGAGAATTGTAGCCCTCAATTTCACCATTTATCAGTAGTGTCTTCCAGTTTCTGAGGGTTTGGGTGAGACCTCCCCCCATATTACTAGTAGCTGGATGCAGGAATAAATAGGTCAAAGATCATATCATTAGTCAGTTGGGTTTATGTACGTCACTAGCACGTTGTGAGGTTGGTATTTGTCTTCTTTGCACTTGGATAAAAACCCTACTGAAGCAATTTATATACTTACAGTTATATTTCATACATCATTGTAGAGCAACCTCAATAACCATGGGTTGACATTAAATTTTAACCTTAACCTGCCATGTAAGCAGGGCTCGACATTAACCTTTTTGGCCACTTGTCACGTCACACTTCATTTTTGCTTGTCCAGAAAAAATCACTTGTCCGAGAACTGGGCAGGTTGCCTAGCTACAGGTTTTGAAGAATACGTCCACTTAGCAATAACGTTTCTTTGCTTCGTATTTCTTTTTGTGATATAGAACGTCCCTTTGCAGTTTTCTTTTCTGGAATTATGAAATGACATCTTGGATCATTTCCATAATTTGAGTCATTACTAAATTGTACTATATAATTCCTTGAGCAAAGTATGAAAACAGTTAATATGTTATATGGAATCCATATTTATGTCATAATATTAACATAATATGGAAAAAAACACAGTGATCAAACAAATAAACAGGAAAAAGACAGAAATCCACCTTATAAACAAGACCATATGCTTTTATTTACTTTAAACAAAGACAACTGGCCAATCAGAGAGAGTTTTTGAGTTGCATGACGATCATAATGCAAATGGCTGTTTACCAGCCAAGATCACCACCTCAACAAAATCTCTCCCATCCTACAAGCATGGTTCTTATAGTTATATTCAGTAAATATTTATAAATATGACATCTGAAATGGTTACAACAGTACATTTTAGCATTATTTCAGATCAGGAAACTATCGGCTGATAAATATTTGTTGTTTATCATGACTCATTTTCTGCTGAAAATTAGTCCAAAATCCAGTCTACAACTTGGAACAGGCTTTTTAGTGATCTTTGTTGAAGTATCGGCATGGGTGTTTTAAACTATGATACTTTTTTCACCATGACTCCAAAACAGCGGAAAATCATTCTACAGAAAACATACTTTTGATGATTCTTAGACACTAAGAACCATAAAAAATATGACTTGACATAGTGGACAACCAAGCAAGTGGTTTTACTTGTCCAATTACGTAGTTTGGTTGTCCCAGACAGGCAAACAACTGTTAATGTCAAGCCCTGGTTAGGCAAGTTAATTTAGAAATAAGTTTGACAAAAAATTGCTATATATCTGGAACTGTTGCACTAGGTTTTATGTTAGCCAGCTGCGTGATGTCTTCTGTGAAGAAAGTTGTGAATCATTGCATCTCCTCTTGCTGAAATTGCACTGGCACATGTCAGTGAGCTACATGTTTTACCAGACTAGATGACTATCTGAGTATTCTGTTTTATTGACCAATATTTAAAATGTACAAATTCATGGGACAATCTGAAATAAATGTTCGAATCATTATCACTTAAGTTGTTGCCATGTTGGACAACTGACAGTAGCTTTTATATTGTCTTTTTTACTTCACAAGTGTTAATGTCAATCCCTAATAACAACTATTATATCTTTAATGATGGCCTCAGATCAATTTAACAGTATTTCTTCCTAACTGTGTTCATTATCTGTTTTCTGCTGTGACTTTCTTTCTCACTATGCTTCTCTCTTTGCTGTATTATATTGCTGATATGTCTGTTACCTCGAGTGAATCTTCAGGTTTCGGCCTTTACTTCTAACCTAGTACGACATCATTAAGTACATCCACATCTTTTGCTGGCCAATGAAAAAAAAACATGCCATTTTTAAAATTGAACTAAGTCATGTTTATTTTCCTACGAAATATTTCTTAGTGGAATACTGAAGAGAGAAGGATTCCAATAGACAATGGAGGTGACAGAGAGTAACTTACAGACATTAGCGGGTTATCTACAGAAGACGCTCTCCCCAGATCCTACAGAGAGAAGAGGAGGTAAGATTGTTGGTGATGTTTTAGTAATTCTTTAGAAGTAGAAAACCAACTGGCTTCTCATGGCTAGTCGAGAAATTATAATAATATATCATTAAAGTGAATCTATTATTGAATCTTTCTGTATCAGATCAATCACTCATTATCAATAAACAGTTTCGTTCTGTTATCTCTCGTTTAAAAAAAAATTGCATCATTATCGATAATACAGAGAATTTGGGATACTTAATCCATTGGACCAGGATATTCTGAAATATTACTGGCCCCGAGTTTGGCTTCTTTATCGAAAAGGACAGAACCACTAAATTTTAAACCGTATTCTCCCAACAACTAGCTCTTCGCTTAGATACTCAGTTCTGGGTTATATGTTATAGGTGTGGCTAATTCAGATGTTAAACAGTGTTCTCATTCAGTTAAAAGTGAACCTTACTTGGTGTATCTGTATTCCACTTTTTATAACTTAACTGTTTATAGAATGAGCTTGTTTAGACTTCTTTGAGGTTGAGCATATACAAAGTCAGCTGTATGCATTTCATATATTGTTAGGTACATCTACAAGTGTGTATTAATCATAAATTAATTTCACTATTTGACATTGTCTTTTTATAATGTAACGGATACTTTAATGTAATATGCTAGTGATTTAATATTTCTTTTCAGAGATTCAGCCCATGTTTAGAGATTTAGACAACCTAATGTTTAATAAAACATGATGCTAACTTCATTTCAGCCGAGAAATTCTTGGAGTCAGTAGAGGGAAACCAGAACTATCCGATACTATTGCTACATCTGATGGACAAAGATGGTGTTGATATTCATGTCCGGATTAGTGCTGCCATTATGTTCAAGAATTACATTAAAAGGAACTGGAGAGTTGTATGTTACTATTGTGTGGTGTTTCTTCTATAAAATTTATATAATTTAGACTTTTTGTTCAGAAAGTAAATTTGTGTGAATTACCTTTAGCATGTTATAATGTTTTGTTATTGTAGTTGGAAGATGTGGGAGATAGGATTCACCCTCAAGACAGAGACACCATAAAACAAACTATTGTAGCACTGATGTTGAAAAGTCCTGAACAGATACAAAAACAGGTATCACACTATATGTGGTTTACTGTTGGGTTAATTAATGTTGTCTGAAAATATATACTGTATATACTCGCGTATAAGTCGACCCGGCAGATAAGTCAGGGTAAATTTTTGACCCTGTAATTCTTTCCTCAGCTTTATGCTCATCATATAAGTCTAGATCAACTATTGGCTTAAAATCCCTCAAAATCCGAATCATTGTCATCATTCATTTCAAACTTGTGGTTTCAGCAAGTGCGTCCTAAATGTATCAATATCAATTTCTTCACCGGCAGCGCTACACATGCACACACAGATTTTACTTTGATATTATAACTAATAAACAAGCTTGTCACACCAAACTTGCCTGATTGTAACTTTAACTGGCAATCATTATTAATTAATTGTTTCATAGCAAGTGGCGAGCAAGGTTTGCAATGTGAACAGTGATTTGTATATTATGGCTAATCATCTGGAGATACCAGTAGTTAACAGCTCGTGACTATCAAGCATTATTACATAAAGACTGACATGTTTGTGAGATCCAAATAACAGTTTGGTGAAAATTAATCGTAATTTATTGAATAAGACTAGTAGTCAGAGATGTGACCTGATTGTAACTTCAATAGACCGATCCAGGTGAAATGCGTTGCATCGGTTACCAACTGCGGTCTCGTGTTAGAAGCAGCTATAGCGCCTACTGTTAGACTGAGACTAGTATTGGATATTATCCAATGATTGAGCGGACTGATCTTTCCAGATGAATGACAGCTAAGCTTTCGTTATTCATGTTTATTCGTAAGGGATTTCTTTTAGCATAGATTTCAATGGATTACATAAATGGTTTTAAAATTAAACTCTTAGCTGAATGTAAATAGATTTTAATGAACACTTTTTAATATTTAATGTCTAGATGTAAACGACAATTTCAAGTTTTGGAAATATTATTTTTACTTGTAACTGGGAACCAATCGTATATGTATCATGTCTATATTATTAAAACTTTTTTATTACATTAAAATATTAGCATCCTTGACATTTACACGTAGTAAACATTGCACGAATGGCTAATTCGGAAAATAAAACAATTCACTTTCAGTACAAGATATCATGCATAAATACCAATGTTACAATAATAAAATGTGATCATTAACTTATCCATTCACATCGTCATGTCAGATGGCAAAACTTCTAAAAAACAATAAGTTTGAACTAGATAGGCCAGACCATGACAGCCAAGCAAATCGTGCTAAATGTTACTTAGTTTAGTGGCATAAATCTATTGGATGAAGTTAATGCCATTCCTATTAAATGCAAAATTATGATCTGAAGATCACATACCCTTAATGGACTATAAATAAAATCCAAATATAGCTGGTAAATAGCCTAAATACAACTTTTCAGTAAGACATTTATCGACCACTACATGTGTAAATCGTGCAACACAGTGATTCTTAGACTTCTAACCTAAAACTGTAGAGTGAAATTCAGCTGGATGGTGGCAACATGGGTAATTGAATTGGTCTATTGGCAAGTGTTATTAATTCATTGTTTCACAGCACATCTGGAGGTACTGGTAGGTAAAAGTGTGATTATCAAGTATTATTACATAAAGACTGGCATATTTGTGAGATCCAAATAACAATT
This sequence comes from Paralvinella palmiformis, assembly GCA_025642065.1. NCBI lineage: Eukaryota > Metazoa > Annelida > Polychaeta > Terebellida > Alvinellidae > Paralvinella > Paralvinella palmiformis. Next base: position 18,250 of record JAODUP010000187.1, read on the forward strand.
TGGTGAAAATTAATTGTTATTTATTGAATAATAATTGATTAATAGGCAGCGATGTGATGATTTTATTTGGGTTGAATCCTATAGTGTCGTGTGTCAAGGATGGCCGAAAACATCTTTCCTTCAGCTGGTAGGAAATATGACACGTATAAGTTGAGGTGCTTCTGGGAACTCGCTTTTCCCTATCCAAAACATTTCCTTGTACACGAGTATATACAGTATACATATATATTTTTAAATAAGAAGGCTAAGTTATGTTATATCATGAATAGGATTTGTACTTGTCAGATATCCTTAGTATGCCATGATAACAATGATCTGCTTCCAGCTTAGTGACAGCATCAGTATCATAGGACGAGAAGACTTCCCTGATAAATGGCCAGGTTTGCTTCAGGAAATGATTACGAAAATAGATAGTGGTGATTTTCATGTTATCAATGGGGTCCTTAGAACAGCACATTCTATCTTCAAAAGGTATTTTTTGGTAAAACAGAGCTCTAAGAATCTAGTTAATCTCAGTGAGATAAAATGATAGTAAATGTATGTTAAATTGTGATTTTTAACTGTTAAAGATTTTATTTAAAATTTCTGTATTATATTGTTAGGCGAATTGTTTTTAAAATGTTATGTTATCTTGTTACATTTGTCCAGACACATATACAGATGTGTGTTACCACGCATTTACGTACCTAAATTCCTGTGTTTCAGGTATCGCCATGAATTTAAATCTCAGAAACTTTGGGCTGAAATTAAGTTTGTGTTGGACAACTTCGCAGCTCCACTGACACAACTGTTTAATGTTAGTAAGAGTGTATTTGTTTTTCTTTGTTGATTATATTATTTTTACCGTTATACTGGTCAGTGACTGATTCATCGACATCATACGTACTTATTTGTAGGCCACCATGGATCTCGCCAGTAAACATGCCAGTGATCCAAATGCCCTCAAAGTCATTTTCAGTTCACTGGTCCTTATCTGCAAAATATTCTACTCGCTCAACTTTCAGGTAAGGATTGCAATATTTAATAGTTCATTAATTTAAACTAAATAGTAAGTTAAGTAGGTGTTTTTGGTGTCTGTAATGTTTTAGAATAAACTTCTCTACCATAATAAATACCATTTTGTTAATTGTTAAATAGTATCTTCTGTATAATATTGTACTGATGGTTATATTAGATTGTAATTATTAGGTATTTGTTGGAAGTAATCTTGTGCTCTTGAATCTGTGTTCATTGACAGGATCTGCCAGAGTTCTTTGAAGATAATATGGCTACATGGATGGCTCATTTCCATACATTACTTACTACTGATAATAAACTTTTACAAACCCAGGTACTGTATATAAAGAAACCTATGCACAATGATATGATATGTGATTATATATAATGTATAGGGTGTTGCGGTAGTGTGTTGGACCACAGATCACTACTACCTGTGTTTGAATCTCGGTGTGGGCATATCTGAAGATTGTTTCGGAGGTCGCTTGGCCCATTTAGCCTACGATGTGCACAAAAGTGGCCGTAAAAAATCAATCATCACCTGTTGATCACTTTTTTAAAAGTAATGATAAATGCCTAGATGCCAAAGTAAGTTTCATAGTCATGTGAACCTCTTTGAACATGGACATTTCATTCTGAAGAAATTTTGTTGTCCAGGATGAAATATTTTTTGTATGCATGATTTATGAAAATGCTGTCGTGTTGTGTAATTTCCGTTTACGATACTATTTTGCAGACAAAATGCCTTGACCTCTCGTAAATAAATTGATTAGCAAGAACCAAGTACTGTAGGGCCTGGCCATTAAGCCGAGACTTTGTGTCAACATTTTGACCCTTATTTTGGGGGGTCGGCTTAATGGCCGGTGCTATTTCAGTGTCAAGAAATCCATTCGTTGAGAGAAAACTTTTCAGTGAGTTAGCAGCCGTCTAGACGCTAGTGACCTAGGTCCTAGTCTAGATCTAGATCAGTAGATGCAAACGGACATCAATCGTTATTTTGATTTAAACCCATGCAGTCATGGAGTGAAAATAGAAGTGAAACAAGTTGATGATAATTATACATGGCTTTATAATGAAAATCAATATTTATAAGTAGAATTATCTGATTTTTGTAATTATGAATAAACGTTGTTTGAGTCAGTAGCACATTTCACGAAGGCAGAGCTGGTAACAAGACAACTCGTACCCAAGACATCCCGTACCCAAGAGCGTTGTATCTCATTCATTCGGCAGCACAGACATTAGGATGTCCCCATATACATATTTTGTATGGCATATTTATATTAATAACAGGATAATTACTGATTAATTTATTTATTTTCAATAGAGAGTTATAGTTACTAACTGACCTCATATACCGGTAATTTACAACTACATTGTCTTGGTTATTGCCGCGTTAGTGACCAAAATGTACCATCAAAGGCTCAGTAGTAATTGACAATATGTTTAATTACTTCTAAGTCATTAAGTCACTTCATATACAGTTTATTGAATGTTTAATCACGCCGTTAATTTAAGTTTGAGGTCCTACGTATCCGCTAACAGTTTGCGTAAACGATGGTTATAATTTGCCTTGATCTATTGACAGTATACAAAACACATTGGTATGAATAACGAATTATGAAAACTAAATTATTTTCTGTGTTCAAAACGTCACCTGGGCTGGAAATACTACAAGGAAAAGTTCAGATTTTTAGGTCGACTTATTGGACAGTAACACCATAAATCATTATATTTTAGGCTTAATGGCCGGGACCTATGTACAAAAGCATGGATTCTTTAAAATATTGTTGTGTTAACAAGCCTCATTGGGCATATATTTTAAGATACAAAATAATGATGTGCATAAAATGATAAAACAATATTCTCATTGTGTCAGAATTATGATTTAGTTAATAACTGAATTAATGTTTGTCTAGAGTCCCACAGTTACAACTTTATGATAATTCGTTTTAGACAATATTGGTGAAGAATTATTATTTTTAGGGAAGGTAGTAGTCTAGACTATCTAGTTTTATCATTCTGAAATTTAATGTTCAAACACTGTTTGTTTTGCAATTTAAGGATGAAGATGAACCTGGCTTATTGGAGCAGGTCAAGTCTCAGATATGTGATAACATTGCAATGTATGCCCAGAAATATGATGAAGAGTTTCAGCAACATCTTCCCATCTTTGTGACTGATGTTTGGAATCTCTTAATTAATACTGGTCCAAGTGTGAAATATGATCTAGTAGGTGACCAATTTTTATAATGCTAGTTAATTATAACTATATTTTCTGTTGTGCTAGCAGTGTAAATTTTAAATAATTTTTTTTAACATTTATAATAAAAATTTTTTTGTTCACATAACAATATTAGTAATCTTAATATGTTAATTCTATCATTTTCATAACAAAGTATTTTTAATACATTTCAGTTGGTGAGTAATGCTATCCAATTTTTGGCATCAGTGGCAGAACGACCTGGTTATAAACATCTGTTCGAAGATCCATCCACTTTGGCAAGCATCTGTGAGAAAGTCATTGTACCTAACATGGAATTCAGAGGTATGTAGACAAAGTATGTTATGGTTTAATCCCATGATTTTCTAGGTGATTATTTATTAATGGAATTATATTAACTGTCAGATAATATTGCTTAAATATTTAATGCACTAATAATCACAAATTCTACCTTATATCATAGTTATAAACAATAATCCTAATTAACCTTAATGTAGCTATTACGGCTTTCTTGAGTGCGAAATTGTAAGGTGGTAAGGAAAAAAGTCGGGTGGCACAAGTATCATGTAATCACGTAGACTTAGATCAAGTCCGGTCACAGTTGCTCGGATGTAGCTATCATTGTTACCTTACCTCTCCCTGTGCTCAACCAAACTACTAACTGAAGCTCTCGTCGGTTCATTTACATAAATTTGACAGCTTGATAGGTACTTCATTTTACAAGAGTACAAAACAATCTTCATATGGAATTTAATTGTATAGTTTTCTTTAGCCATTTCAGTAACTAACAAGGCTGTTTGGATCAACTATACTGTAATCTTTGTAAATATGCTTTTATTCCCAAATTACATGTTTGACTGATCCCTGTTTACATTGTCCTGAGTAATAAAAACAGCTTGTATTAAGTGGCATCAAATTTCAAGAGCATCTGGTCTGTGTCTGGCTTGAAAATGGCGGCGTCTACAGACAAATTATAGTCAATTCACCAAAACTTTGAACTGGATTATTTAATATGTGGTTGTTCGTGTTCATATTTTGACATTATTTATAATTTATTCGAGCATATTTGTATTAGTCCAGATAATTTGAAATAAAGATAACTTCTTCTTTTAAATTGCTTAATCGTGAAATCTAGTAGATTATTTATGATAATATTTACAAACATTTTAAGCAAAAGTAAAACTGGAAACAATTATCTTGGTAAAGCAACACTTAAAACTAGTTTTAAACTAGAATGATCTCCAGTATAATAGTTTTTATTCTTAATGCAAGCTTCAGTATTTTTTTTTAATTATCTTGCTCAGGATTTAATTCAGAAAACTTCCACTATATTGTATTTTTATAAAAGAGCCTATTTTTAGAAGAAGAAAAAAAATGTCCACATTTTATTTTATAATTATGAGTCGTGAGTAGAAGTGATAACGGCTATACCAAGTGATATAGATTCTGGTGGATTAAGAAACAAATATATTTTGTGTAATCAAGTGTTACTGTAAAATTAATTTTACTATCAACAGATGCTGATGAAGAAGCATTTAGTGATAATCCAGAAGAGTATATCAGGCGAGACATTGAAGGCTCAGGTATTGCACAAGTTAAATTTATTTCCGAAGAATATTCTTTTTATATTGTGAAGTTTTTGCAATATAGTAATTTACTGCATGAACTTTGTTGTGAAATATTATTTTGCTAATTAAAATATATTATATTAAATTCCCAGTTTAATTACTCTCGTAGATATTGATACACGTCGTCGGGCTGCTTGTGACTTGGTTAGAGCATTATGTAAATCATTTGAAGGGCCGGTTATAGAGAACTTCTCGCGTTATGTACAAGCTATGCTTCAGGTATGTAGGATTAAACTATGCCCTCGTTGTACTGTGTGCTGTTTGTTGTAACTGAATATTTACAATGTTGATATTTACAATGCTGATAATGTATAAATTTTATCCCGTTTAGGAATACACAAAGAATCCAGCACAGAATTGGAAAAACAAAGATGCCGCTATATACTTGGTGACATCTTTAGCTGCTAAGGGACAGACGCAAAAGGTTTGTGTTATAAACTAGTTACACATCACTTATAGTAGAGTGTTTGGTGTAAAACTTTGGTGTTGTTCGACTGTTTCAATGGAAATATAATTACAATAAGGCCTTATTTGCATAACTGGATAGGAACGTATTACGTTGTCTTTGTGTAGAATCGTTCTTTAATTATTTGTCATGTAAACGATCATTAATGAAAAAGGAATTATCTTTCTTTCATTTAGTAGAGTCTGAAGAACTCTTCAGTCTTATGACTGTTTTATTTGTTTTATGTATTTATAGCAAGGTGTAACCAAAACTAGTGAATTAGTAAACATACTGGATTTCTTCAATGGCCATATAGCACCAGACCTGCAGTCTCCAAATAGTGAGTGTGAAATTAGCTCATGTTGGAAATCAATTCAGTTATGAATGATTAATGATGTTGCCTTTGACAGTGATTATTGGTATATTTAGTATATAGTTTCAAGCAGACCTACAGTGTGCAAGTGAGAGACTTGAATACTGTTTAATATGACTATATCAGTATTTACATAAAAAATATTTTGTGCATGCTGTTTTGGCTTGATCAATTTATTGTATTTTCATCAAATTCTGTTTCATGATACAAACTAACAGATCTGATGGCTCATATACAATAGCTGATTGGGGAAATCTGAGCAAATCTATAATTCATATCAATTCAGTTGTTTACAAATACAAAATAAATAATTAACTTGATACTAAAACAAGTAATAGGTAAACAAGACGATAAATCAAACTTGCCGCAGACTTTCAAAATAGACAACAAATATATTTCAGGGAGAACGTGTATGCCAAGATGTTCAGTCCTCTCTGTTAGTAGACAGAAAATAGTAAAATATCTCTTATTATTAATATTATTATTATAAAGATACATCAATAGCCAGCAACATATTTCTATAAAAAGCATCTCTCTCTGTGTCTCTGCCTAATGTGTGCAAATGTACAAATTAAAACTGTTATTTTTCAGTTAATGAACAGCCTGTCCTGAAAGCAGATGCAATTAAATATGTTATGGTATTTAGGAATCAGGTAATAAATATAAAACCATATTTTCTGATATTAATATATTCAATGTTTTGGAAGAAGCAAGATTTGTAACTCATTCTGGAGATGTTTAGTAAATATTTAATATATATAAAATTAGTTCTGTAATTTTGATGTGTATTTTATTTTGACTGGTTAATATTAGAGTCAAAGATTTGTGTGATTGCAGTTACCACATGAAGTACTGGTGGTCGCCATGCCATTACTGGTACATTTTCTAACAGCTACCAGTCATGTTGTCCATAGCTACTCCGCATGTGCCATAGAAAAACTGATGACAGTTAAGTCAGCTGATGGCCAACCAGCGTAAGTCTAATTACCTTTTACCCTGAAGAATAGCTATGAATTTGTCATTTTGAGAGATAATTAAAGGTTCATTTTAATTAATGTCTTACTGTACAGGTTACTAACATTGTGATTTATTCAAATGAATTTTGTAAAGGTTGAAAAAAGCCGATTTAGCTTCATGCAGTGAAGCTTTGCTGACTAATCTGTTTAATGCCATGACATTACCTGGCTCAGAGGAGAATGAGTATATTATGAAAGGTATCAGATTATAGCTCTATCTCAGTGTGTGTGTGTGTGTGTGTGCGTGTGCGTGCGTTTGTTATACATTGATAAAAACATTTGTTGTCATGTAGCTTAATATTTAAACAGTTTGTTGTCAATACCTTACAACAGTTTCATTATTTTATCCATGGGGGATGTTGTCATCCAGAAGATGTTTATCTGCTTTATATTTTCTTCTAGCTATAATGAGAACATTTTCACTACTACAAGAAGGTATCATACCTTATGTAGCTACACTTGTCACAAGATTAACTGAAAAACTTGTTCAAGTTAGTAAGGTGAGTGAATTATTATTGTATACATGGCACATAAAATTAGTGTTTGTTTGTTCATAGATCCATTTTTTTAACATCCATTTTTTTAATTTTCATGTTTAAACTGTAATATCATGACTGGGTTCTTTTTCTTTTAAGGTCTTTGAAACATTATGAAAAATTACCTGATGTTTTAGTTTGTGAATGAAGATTTCAAATGAAGTCTTTGAAAGTTTGTTAATTTAGACTGCTTGTCAGGCTTTTGTTTCTGAAGATTAGTCTCCTAGCATAATTGGACAATACACAAAGCATGTGTAACATCCACTTGTTGACCACAAATTATTGCAGACATAGGTTGTTTCATGTGGGAGGATTTTCATGACTTACTAGTATAGATGTTGGCAATTTGGTGGGAGTGAATTAGTCTAAATGAATATCTTCATGAAGTGGTTGCATCAATTTAGTGGAACCAACTCGTTTATTAAATATCTCATTATTGTACAGTGCACATGAAATGTATCACCTAAAATTGTAATGGAATGTATCCAAGTGATGTCTATTTTATGGTTAAAAGAGACTAGTTTTCCCACTTCGTCTTTGATTAGGAACAGGGCAATGTCACAAGAAGTGAGGTCGCTCAGGTTTAAGCGAAGTTGAACATCATTGAAATTTAAAGATTTAAATTGTTACATGATAGGATGGGTAAAACCTGTTATCTCTGACAAATACAAATATTGTTACATGATGGGATGGGTAAAACCTGTTATCTCTGACAAATACAAATATTGTTACATGATGGGATGGGTAAAACTTGTTATCTCTGACAAATACAAATATTGTTACATGATGGGATGGGTAAAACCTAATATTTTAATCTGAAATGACTGTCTTTTGACATAGTGAAGTTAATCAGTGGCCAAACTTTATATGAGGTCATTTTGTAAGCAATGACACATCGATGTCAGTAGTAAATGTTGGAAGATTACTAATGCCATTCCCCAAAGGTGAGACTGTTTGATCTTTACGTATGCCAAACAGTTTGGGAACAATGAAACAACTAGGAGAAATAGTGTTGGTTCCACAATTTAAGATTGTGGCAATAGGTAGCCAGAAACATGATAAGGCAGATGATATTAGTTTAGTTGGGGGATCCAGATGAGATGATATTTGGTTATATTGAGCTGGAAGAGAAAAAAGGATGTTGAACTCCATCAAGGATATTGGTACAAGAGCCTGATTAATTGATCATTTTGGTTGCACATCTATTTTTCAGCCCAAAGTTATACCTGTACGTATAACTGATCCTTTCCAGTGTTTGTATTTGGACTGCCAAAAAAATGGCAGGACTGATATTAACCAGAATATATTAGGGATATTTGGAAGAGTAGATCATTGGCTCACTCTCCAATAACTGTCAGAGAGTTTAGGATGTTAACACTTTCAGGACATCGATTATTCTGACCCATATCTGCTCTCCTGTAAGTAGTGGAGGATGATCTGTTTTCAGCCGCCCCTTATACAGAGATCACAGTGGAAAAAGTTTTATATGAGTTAACAGTTTGTGTGCTAGCCTTGTTTAGTGTTTTCTTCGTAATGTAGCGAAAAAATTAAATCAGGCAAATCACCAACAGACAGTAACATCAGCAGTTAGATGGCATCCGTTGAGACACTGCATATTTCTACTCTTCTGTGCTCTGTACCAAACTGAGTTTTAGTTTTGTAACCTGTGGTATTGGATATTTTTTATGTGAATTGTGACCCATGATAAATAAAGTAAATTTAGTTGCTTTTTGCTTGCAGAACCCTAGCAAGCCACACTTTAATCACTACCTATTTGAGTCAGTGTGTATTGCCATAAGGAACACCTGTAAGGTTAACCCTGCCGCTGTCACAAGTTTTGAGGAAGGTCTCTTTCCCCCATTCCAAGATATACTTCAACAAGACGTACAAGGTAAATATATTGTGTAGTGGCAATTCCTTGATGAGAGATTCTTTATATCATAGTTAAAACTATTTTGTGTTTTACTTTTGAAATGCAACTTGGAAGTTACAGCTGTTTAATATTTCAGTTTTTTATCTGATGTTTCTTGGAACATTATAATGCTTTAGATAGCTCAAAATAATATATATATATATATATATATATATATATATGCACATAAAATGATGTTATCATCGTGAAATATTTGTTAACATTTTGAAGATAAAGAATGTCAGTTCTGTATGAGGTATTTATTGCTTTGTTTCCTCCACAGAGTTCATTCCATACGTGTTCCAGATTTTGTCATTGTTACTGGAAATGCACGCAGACTCAATACCTGAGCCATACATGGCCCTATTTCCTCACCTCCTATTGCCTGTGTTATGGGAGAGGCCTGGCAACATACCACCTCTAGTTAGACTTCTACAGGCTTTCATAGAAAGGGGAGCCAAACAAATACAGCAAGATAAAATGGTATGTTTTTAATTGAAAATCTCTCTCTCTCAATAATTATTCACAGTATGTTCTAATAAATTTGGAATGAGAATTGATCTTTATTGAACACTGTCAGTATTTACTTCAAAGCCAAGAAACTAAATGATAGGATTATATTAATTTTACATCTTTTTTTAATTAACAAAGTTATCATTAATCTCTGTGATTGTGTTTTACTCCACCTGTGTGCTTCTACACTATGAAGTAACTTACTGGTGTGTATACCATTACTCCATTAGCTGCAGACTCCCAAATTTGTGAGGTGTTTTTTTAATAAATTTTGTTTATTTTCTGCCAGCCCGGTTTGCTGGGAATATTTCAGAAGTTGTTGGCTTCAAAAACCAATGATCATCAAGGGTTCTACTTATTGGGCAGTATTGTCCAATATATGCCACGGTAAACTCCATTGTCTTAATGCATTGGTGTTGTCGTTTTGTTTATTCCGTCATTTTGTTTATTCTGCGCATAACTTAATCTGATCCTTAGACCACTGCTCTTTTTCCTTACAGTGATGTTGTTAATCAATACATTAAACAAATATTCATACTGCTGTTTCGGAGACTTCAGAGTTCAAAAACTACAAAATATGTCAAAGGTAAGTAGGTGCTTTTTTCATATGAAAAGGGTGTTATCAGTCATGTACCTATGACAATTATTTGATATTTCTCTGGTATTAATACTATTATTGTTGTGTTTGTATTGTATTAATAATTATACACTGGTTACCTTTCAGTTCTGTTAGTGTTTCTTGGCTTGTTTTCAATCAAGTTTGGTGCCACTCAACTAATTGAGATAATAGAAGGCATACAAGAAAAGTATGTATCAATTTTATTTAGATTTTCTTAAAGCTGACTGGGATTGTTTACAGTCGAAATAAGGTAAAACCAATGGGTTTTTAAAATAATATCCACTTAAAAGTATATAATTTCGCAGCAATGCAGGATACTTCGAAGTGCCCCAAATGGTATCTCATTCATTGAATAGGGTCACCTTAACTGATATACCTAGAGTTGAATATTGAAACAAAGTCCTTGTATTTTCTGTTGCCAGATCCTGAACACTTACACTAGTTTGGTGCCTTATTTTTTTCAGCTGATTGACCATTAAATGTAACATTTAGTTCTATTTCATGTATTAGACAAAGCTTGATGACACTAATCTTTGTAAATGTGTGTTTAGGAAATGAAGGTGACTTTACCCTTAAAACTGGCTCATTGACTAAATCACAACAAACTAATATGAGAGAGTTGGTTGTTTAATAGTTCTAGATCTCTTTCTTGTAAGTATCTTGGTTATCTACTAAAATCAAGTAATACCGATTTATGGACAGCTTTGGCTTATCGTGAAGTCGATTTCTAGTGACATCACTAGAAAGTCTCCAAGAAAAGCTAGATCTTGGTTTTACAACTTCTGTTACTCTACCATTGATCAAGAATATGTGAAGACTGAATACGTCCAATCACCAATATATTACATGAACATGTACAGCTAAAATAAATGTAAAATACGTTATTTACAAACAATTATTTTGATATTTTAACCCTTGTTTTGTCTAAAAAGACAGGTTTGCTGTGATCATTTATTTTCCAGTAATTTGTTTTCGTTACTTGTCCACATTATTTTTCTAGTTGGATCTTTAGAAAATTGATGCAGTCTTAATGTAAAAGATTATATAATATATGACACCCTATAATGGACAGTCATGACGTGCCATTGTTGTGTAGCTGATGTGACTAGTTTTAATCAGCATACAAAAAATATGAACAGATATTTGAATTTTTCTATATCTAGAATTTGCGAGCACATTCCTCTAATAGCTGGATCCCAAATCTAGAACTTAGCTCTCCCCACCTGGGTTGTGTCTACTGGCAAGAACTGGGACAAACCACTTGTCAAAATGGCATTAACTTAGATTAATATATTGTCAGTGAGTGAATCTTTGACTAAGTTTAGGATTATCAGTCACTAAAAATAACAAACAAAGGGAAATATAATTACTTCTTTGAGGTTTGTTGATATCGGTGTGTTTCAGTAATATAGAATTAAATAATTAATTAGATAGGTGTAGTATAGAAGTGTCTTGAGTTTCTGGTCTTTAAAATAATCCATATATCATAGTAGAAGTATCAGACAGAATTCACAAGGTCGTGATATTGTGTTGTGGGATCTGCATTATTAAAATTGCGAAATGTACAATATGTAAATAAATTGTGATGAAATCCTATTCTGGAAAATAGAGTGCAGTGTAGAACTAAATAGATTAATGTATCTTTTTTTATAGTTTTGACCAATTGTTTTTAACGTATCCAGGAAGTAATTTAGATTTGTTCTTGTTTTGCTATATCTCGTTATCTGGTTGAATGCCTTTTCATATCGTGTAATTGTTTTTATCGGTATGTTCATGTTTGTTCACTTTTCCTTTTCCAGAATGTTTGGTATGGTTGTTGAGAAGTTGTTCGTAGCTGAGGCACAGAAGGTGTCTGGAAATATTGAGAGAAAAATCTGTGCTGTTGGCATGATAAAAATACTCACGGAGGCTCCCGTTATGTTAAATCCTGACTTTGACAAACTGTGGTAAGATTCAGCATTTATCTAATGTCTGTGCAACAAGTAGCTTAGTAACTGCTTGTAAATTTATTTTGGTAACAAAAAAAGAACTGTAACAAAATGTCAACTTCCCAGCAAATCATTGAGTATATTACCAAAAGATCATTGTGAAAATTATTGACTCTGTTAGCATGCCTGATCCATTTTGTTAAGGGTTCCCCTGCTGCAGAGTGTAATTGGCTTGTTTGAGCTACCTGCTGATGAGGAGGTACCAGATGATGAGCATTTTATAGAAATAGAAGATACAGCAGGTAATTTGGTGGAAACTTGTATTCTCTTTATTAATATTAGAAGCATCTTCCAACGTATGACTACCAACCAAGTTAACGCACATGAGTTATGTATGACTCACCTGACTAATATATATCTCAAGTAAATAAGTGGTGTGTTTTGTTTTACCAACTAACAAGAATCACTGATTTCTTTAATTGATTACCTTTCTTGGTTACCCCAATAGGACAGTAGTTAAGGTATTGCTTTGGCCATATGTCCAAGGTGTGACCAGTGCCAAGACTAATTGAAGCACTGGCTCAGTCCATTTCCTCCCTTAGGAGCTTTTTATGTACTATTTTGATAATTCTTTGATTAATTTTGTTGATTGAAACTTCTATTATATATTTGTAGGTTACCAAGCAGCATTCTCTCAGTTAGCATTTGCTGGCAAGAAAGAACATGATCCGTGTGCTAATATCCAAGATGCGAAGTTATACTTAGCTCAGAATCTACAAAAATTATCTTTGGCTCATCCTGGAAAGGTATAACAATTTGACTTGACTGATAATGACTTCAATGTGATAATATTTTGATAACATAATTGTTAATTGCTAGCAGGAGTACTTGCCCTTAGAAACCTTTATATAATTTAATTTGATTTATTACAGCTTGGTCCAATGATCACTACTGGCTTATCAATGGAAGCTGGAGTTTTTCTGCAGCAGTATCTCACTGCAGCTGGTGTAAAGCTTGTATAGGTTCAACTTGGATGATTTGAAGAACAGACAATTTTCAGTGTACCTTTCCACAACAGGTTTTCCTTAGAAATAATATTTGAACACATCATGTAGATAAATAAGCCATTGCTAAAATATTGTCTTGGTATATTATGTTAATAGACTGGTAGAATTCAGAAAATGTCTGGTTATATTCTGTTGGTATTGTGGTACAATTGAAATTGTCACCTTTGTTCTGTTCCTGAAGAAACATGCACCCCTTTTAATAACTGAGCCTTTCAGGAGGCCAAGATCATGCGTACAACAAAGTGATAACTGTGGTTCAGTTCCATCCCTACTAATTGCTTGTTGTCTTATCACATAGTGATATAATGAACAAACATTAAGTATTCTTATGCTATAATAATGTCTGTATGTACAGTAAAAACTGGTGACATCTTTGTATTTTATATTTCATGATGAACTGTGCTTAATACAATACTTATTCACTAAATTTGATAGATGATCGTGTTAAATAGCAGTGTCTGGGATTATCTCGAAATACATTTAGCATTGTGACATCATTGTAAAAAAAACACTATTGGATATTAATCCTGAGGAATAATTTGTGATGGCCACAAAGCTGGTGAAGCACATCACTTTTCCTGTTTGGTAGAGGATTATATGGAAGCTTTTTAACAAAACGTCTTGATTTTGACTTCAGAACTGAAAATTATTAGTGTTTCTGTGAAGTTTTCTTTACTATAATGGAGGGTTTTGTCTACATGTCAACAACAGCATGCTTTCTATTTTTTTTTGGTAGTGTAATTATGTTATCTACTTTGTTATTTAAAAGTGACATCAGCAAACTTTAAAGAGCTGTATGTGTGAAATTGGTAATTTACTTGATAGTTAGGTTATTTATTGAAAAGTAACTTGATTCTCTACTTTAGTAAAAACAATTGTAACATCTATCGTGTGGTTTGTTAAGTGTAGATTTTTAATGATGACACTGTCTTCTGGTGGATTTAATGAAGCCTGTGGATAGATGAAGTGAGTTCTTTTGTCTGACTCTGTAGTTATTTGGAAATATGTGTTTATTTTGTAATTTACATGAATTAATAACTTTTTGCAATGATAAAAATTAAGACTGTGTGTGTGTGTGTGTGTGTGCACTGCTTCAACTGGCCATAAATAATGAAACATTGATAGAATAAGATGAATGGCTTGATTAGAGAGTTCTTTGGATAAACACAAGTATATCTACTGAATACTATGATCATATTTTGCAACAGTTAGAATCCAAGAAATGTGATGTGTATTTGGGCACAGACCAAACGTTTCACGATGCTAAAATTAACACACAACTGAATTATTCAAAATATTTTTCTTCCAACAATAACAAGCAACACGAATCACTAAAATTACAGCTACTATTATTGACAATATATATATATATATATATGTCAAATGCAAGAAACTGCACAATATTATATCCTGTGTAATAAATTCGTATTTCAGATAATCTGCCAATATTTAAATTCACTAGGAAAAAAATAGCCAGCAAACCTTGAGGAACCACTCAAAATTAAAAGTCACTCGCAGATAACAAGGTCAAAATAATAAAAAACTAAATTAAAGATAAAGAAGTATTTAATCAGTATAGACCAGTGTCATTGCCATGTATATAAAAATGTTAGAAAAGTTTATTCATAAAAGATTATTTTACTTTTGAATGAAGTTTTCTAGAAACGTCAATATGGATTTCAGCACGAGCAATGATATTGTTACGTCTTTGGAAAATAAACAACTTACACTAGCTGTACGCCTGGACCTCTCCAAGGCTTTTGATACGATAGATCATATGACATTATTAGCCAAACTGGCCCATTATGGTGGCGGGGGGGGGGAATAGAAGTCGATACTTACAGTTCAATGATAATAATAGAAGTGACGATCCTTTTAAGTGGCTTAGGTATCTGAAATGAGGGAAATGCATATGGTCTCTAATTTACAGCTTCACCTTGTCAGTTGCCTGGTTAGAAGAATAACTCCTACCCTAGTGTCACGCCCGGTATTCGGAACTCCCGCACAGCATCACCATGAGTAAGGTTTTAGGTTTTGTTGTTCGGGAGAATCCCCAGGCTGTCGCTTAATCAGCACAGCCTCTAGGTTGGAGTGGTTGAGAAACCTCCTCCCCCACCACTCACAGGGGAGCAGTACGGAAAGATTGAGCCGAAATACCCTGAGGGTGGTCACTGCCAGAGTGTTTTACGTCCACAGGGGGTTTTTAACGTCCCCCTTTATTTTAAATAATTCAGTGGAGACGGCAGCGCCATTTAACGTGGTCAGCCACCCACGATGTAGTGAGCCGAGAAATTAATCCCTGGAAAAATTTCGACCTATTACCGGGTTCGAACGTGCGACCGTTGGCACCAGTGCCGGGTGCTTAACCGCTAGGCCACCGGAGCTCACTACGATGAGTAAGAAAGTCCTATGCTCTTATACCCACTAGGCCATTGAGGCGGATAGTCAATCACATATTGATATAATAACATACGGAGTACCCCAGGGTACGGTACTTTTTGTCATTATTTAAACAAATGATTTTCCTAAAAATTTGAAACCAATTTTTTATTTGCCGCTGAAACAACGATATTTCAATCATCAAATAATACGGAAACGTTATACAAATCCATGAATGAAGAACTAAAACATTGGAAGATTTGTTTACGGCAAAAAATTATCATTGAATGCTAGTAAAACGAACTACATATTATTCCGATATTTTAATTGGCCTCAAAATCTAAATTCCTAGGTATTATAGTTTATTAACACGTAGAATGTAAAGAACATATTTATTTGTGTAACCGAAAAATTTCAAGTGGTAAGTATGTTCTGAAAAGTCTGAAAAATATTTATTGTCTGTATCATTATTAATGGCCATATATTATATCATGATACACCCTTATCTATCTTACTGAATAATGCTTTTGGGTTCAGGATGTAAACGACATCTGTATAAGATTGAAGTTTTACAACAACAAAAACCATTTGAAGTCTACACAAGACTAGGTTCAATGAACACACGATGTTATTGTTCACACGAGTAAAATATAATCAAATATTAACGATTTATACAAATATTGATATTCATGTATAATTACTACCAAAACAATTTGGCATCGCCTCTACGTTCATTGTTTACCAGGAACTGTGAGATCCATGGACATTAAACTAGATGTCGCAATGATCCCCGCGTCTTAGTAAACACTTAATGACAAAATACTTTATTTGTCAATGACCTGAGTTATGGAGTGCGCTTCCTTCAAACATAAAAAAAGGAAATCTGTTTCATCATTTAAGTGACAATTAAAAAACATGTATATAAATGTGTATGCAAATTGAACAAGGTTTACTTCTCGAACGGTTGGTCAAAATGGGCCATCAACTTTATGATTAACCTCTACCGCCCGGGGTGTTCGGGCTTTACTCTTGTATTATATGTATTGTGGCATATAAGTTGTTGTTAAACATTATAATTCAATTGTCATGATCCTATCAGCATAAGAGAGAAAGGTCAGTCGTGAGTTCATTGTGAATGTTGGCAGGTTTTCAATATTGTTGTGCATTTTGATGTTATTTAGTACGATATATTTCATGTACTGGTAAATTATTTACATCCTCATGTGCATGAACTTTTACTGATCAAGATGATATATAATTACTAATATTGTATTTGTGGATTTCTGCCATATTTCGATGATTTTATTATCGGAATATTGACATAGGATTTATAATACAATAACTCAGCAATGAGTGGATATTAACTCACACCTGTACAATTAGCTCAGTGCGGGCGATATACATATCAAGGCTCACCCGCTATATAATAGTAATGAGTCCAAACAGTGGCAACACCAAGAACTATCGTGCTGTGCCAGTGGGGCGCAAACTAGGAATATTTACACAATGGTCCCTATGCAAAGATCAAGGGAATAAATATGACAGTAACTGCTACAAGGGTTTTGATAACCTAGATGAATGTGTCGGCTTCCCTGAGGACAATGGAAGCCATCAAGGGGATCATCGGATTATTGTGCATCACCACAAAAGTAGTATGTGATTGGTTGACTTCAAATCAACCCTTAGTAACTCCACAGAGCCTGGACAGATCTCTCTAGCCGAAATAGCATCATCTGATGATGTAAGCGTATCACACGAACATTCCCTGGACTTACTTCACCCGGACAATGCTGAAGATAGCCAGGACACTCTGAATAAACTACCATTGGAAACACATACGCGTTCTACACCGTACTCTATGGAACCGCATGAAGGCGTGCTTCGACAACCTACAGGACGGCAAACTAATACACAGGCATGTGAAACATATCATCATACAAATATATATACCAATTGTCAATAAATATCTAACAAAGTGAGCTCCGGTGGCCTAGCGGTTAAGCACTCGGCACTTAGTGCCAACGGTCGCAGGTTCGAACCCCGTAAGAGGTCGAAACTTTTCCAGGGATTAATTTCTCGGCTCACTACATGGTGGGTGGCTTACCACGTTAAATGGCGCTGCCGTCTCCACTGAATTATTTAAAATAAAGGGGGACGTTAAAAACCCCCTGAGGACGTAAAACACTCTGTGAGTGGTGGGGGAGGAGCTTTCTCAACCACTCCAACATAGAGGCTGTGCTGATTAAGCGACAGCCTGGGGATTCTCCCCGAACAACAAAACCATATCTAACAAGGGAGGCCGATAAGGCATACACACACAATGAGGAACTCAATACCGAACAACAACCATCTACGTCTACCCAGGATCTGGAACTTCCCTAATTAATACAAATTGTACTTGAGCTTCAGCAGAAGGTTGACGCCTCGGAGAAAGAGCTCATAGCGGTAAAACAAGACAACAAATCTCTAAATGTCAGCATAGAAGATTTAACTAGAGATGCCCAGTCGACAGAGCCATTGAATGTGACAGCTCAAAGACGACCAATCACACCATTGAACAGTATGGTCACCACAAATGGACTAATGCACGATGATGATATCAGTAGCTCATCTGGCCTGAGTGGTGGTGGATCTACAACGGATGACGACAGTGTGTTCCACCCCCACCCCCCAGATAGGTATGCGCGAAAGATTAAACGGCTGGAAAAAAGACTAAAAACCCTGCAACCAACAGTACCTGAGGACAGTATCCAGCCTCGGAAGGCCGACCTAATTAAGGCTGCTGGTCCAAAACAGAAACATCCTACTGGTGGCTCTACGAACTTTAACAATCCTGCTCCCTACTGATAAACGAGACCTTTATATTTGGAGAAGTGTCAGGAAACAATGGGCACCGAAGACATCAAATACCTTTACGCTTGAAAAAAATGTTCGTAGCGTCGCCGGAGTTGAACCCCTATGTACGAAGGACGACTGGGGGGTCATTCAAGGTGACTCTCTCTAATGATGATTATCACAAAACCATCTCATGGGCCACCAGGATCATACTGGGGCCATTTCGTGGGGGACAACGTACCAGACCAGGTAAGCCTTCACTCAGATCCTCCAATCAAATACCAATCAACGAATCTATTGTTGTCTGACCGCTAATCCAGACAGCATCGTCACCGAGCCGCCAGACCTCGACACGCGCTATGACGAACGATATACGCGACGGGACAACATTTCTAGAAGATCTGGATAACGCTGCGAGTATCCGTACAACGGACGGTATGAGGAGCACCGCAACGACTGATCTGAGTATCAACGATATGACCACATTGGCTATAGAAATAGAGCTAATTCAGTCCACCACAGACAACAACACTACGACGACGAGAGATACCGGTACTAATACATACAGTAGGAGTATAGCAGTGGAGTCTTTTAACTGTCATGGTTTTAAATCGTCCTTTTATGTGTTTGTCTTAAATCTGGATTAAACCCGGCGAACTTGATTTAATTCAAACATTAGTGAATAATCACACCATATCTAGAGACGGCGACTACATAGAGTTTAACAAGTATGGGATGGATAATAACGCGGAGGTCACACAAGGAAGACCGTATAGTGGTGTGGCTATCATATGAAGAATCAATGACAAATTCTCATACGAATTCATAGACGCTCGAAATATGATTGGTATGATGGCCAAAGACACGGGCATGGGAGACCCATACAACTCCTACTGGATGTGTATATGATATACTACGACAGGAGTAACCAGAAGGCATTTGTGGAATACATAGTCGGTATTCGGTGTGTTATTGTTTAATACGGCCAATCCGTACTGATTAATATTATCAGAGACCTAAATGTACGCTTGCCCAAGACTAATGAATATAGCTCCGGGAAGTGGCACAAGCGAAACGGTTTCACGTCTCATAGTAAACTCCTGCTGGATTTAATTGTGGTAAACAGTCTATGTGTTGCTGATTTCATTTTTAAACAACATATGAATTACACATATTATTTTAATATATCACTTGGAGTGAACATATGGATTGACCTCATAGTGTGTACTGAGTAGGACATGGGCAGTATAAAATCATGTCACATAATCCCACCAGATGGCGACAAAGTCGGTGATCACCTACCCATTAGAATCGTTATGGAACTGACCTGCTCTGGAGATACCCAGTGACCCATATATTATATCAAACAATCTACCCCATTAGCTAACTGGAAAAATCACGTCTGTAATGAACCATATGTCAAGACTCTAACGACTTCACTGGAATCACTTGCAACGCTGGTCATCCCAGAGGATGGACAATCCTCTGTTCAAGGAACTATGGACAACGATGTTAGTCGTCTGTCGTCATGTAGGGTTACGCCGGACGCCACCAGAGAAGCAGGTCGTACCCCGAAGCCCTATAATAAGCCTAAGAAATACTGGTGTCCAGAGCCTAGTCGTGCCAGAGACACCAAGCGCTTCTGGTGACACCTGTGGGTCGCTAATGACCGCCCCAGAAGCGGCATGGTATATTCATGTTATAAGAACGTCAAACGCTTCTTCCGGGATCTCTGACGAAGATGTATAGCAGATTACCAGAATGAGACATATCGCCATATAGAAACCTTACTGGTCCGGGACTCGAATGATTTTTGATAGGGCATTGATAGGGCACTCGTCTCTGTCAATACATAAGTTAGCTGATCATTTCTCAGGCATCATGCAGGACAAATCGTCATTATTTGATCACCAACGAATTATACAGGAGGCGGTAAGATCCAACTACTACTGCATGACTTCATGGATCATCCCACGTGTTATTACTCCAGAAGCCATAAACAGTAATCTGCAGAAACTATGTTATGTGAAGATTTATCTATTTTATACTCGAATATCTGTACAGATAAAGTGGTCCTAAGTGCATTCTTGACGAGCCTCGTCCGTGGTACCTATGTTCAAACGCCGACCTTAGACCCAGCTAGGTAACCCTAGTAATTACAGACCTATCACCATGTCACCAATATATATATATATATATATATATATATATATATATATATATACAAAGGTATTAGAACTTCTTGTTGTACTCATCAATGTTCCCCTCTGTACAAATCAGACTTATAGTTTATTGAACGACATTATATGTAATGCTAAACATTCTCTAATATATTTCTGACAACATGGATGCTGAGAAATGTTTCTGTTCGATATGGCACAATGACATGTTCTATAAACCGTTCAGTATATTACCTGACAGTCAATGGGGGTTTATATATAATTGGTACTCCAAGCTTGAAGTGGTTTTGAAGTGAAATGGTCGAGTGTATCATAACGCCCTCTTTGTGGTCACAAGAGGTACCAGGCAAGGTAGCATTTTATCACCGGTGTATTTATTTCAGATCTTATTAAAAAGCTATATAGTTTTAAGTCTGTTATTCACATTGTAGATACAACTGTTTGATTACGCCAGTAAATAGAGAGATACATTTGGCATACATAATAGTCAATGTATGAGTGTTTTGCTTATAAACCTGACTGTTTTATTAGTTAATTAGTTTAAAATGTTAATTCATCAACTCGGAAAATGTACATACAACAATTATCTTAATATATCCCATACGGCCAATTATAGTGCGATGATTAATAGGTTACTTGGTTACGGTCGGTCTCCGACGAAGATATTGTTTATTCACAATAAACGTAGATTGATTATACAGATGTTGATGGTACTCCCGATTCTCTACGTCCATTATTATACGATGATAATTTTATTAAACCGTCGAGCGCTCAATATACTCTAATCAAGCTTTTATAACGTTATTTTTTTAGTAATATATATCACATTGTATTTAGACTTATTCTTGATTACGCCAGATATCTAAATGTGAATAATTGTAATTTGTTTATAATATGTTATTATTGATATGTAATTTTACCATATTGTTAATACTGTTTTATGTATATATTTTATGATGTAACATTATTTCTTAGTATTTTTTCTTCATTTATGGAGGTACAAAAAATAAAATAAAACAAGGTTCAGTTTAATTGGGTTGGGTTGGGAGGGCATGGGTAAAGGTAATAGGGTACGTATCATCCTGAGCTAGCAATATTATTATTTTAATGTAGTTGATTGGTTAGTTAGGTTAAACTAATTATTGAATTAAATGTTGGGATGAGTGGGATATTAGGCTAACACTGATCTCAGTAATTATATATTATAGACTCATCATTATTGACGTACAATATATTAACAAATGCTTGGATTACAGACTCGTGTCTTGGTGTTTGCCTCCGACATACATAGAACGTATGAACTTGTTAATTGTCTATTGTTTGAAATATGGGTATTGTTCGAAATAAACCTACTTACTTATGTTGCTAAATGGTGGCTATAAATGATACACACATCCCAAGATGTTAGTATCATACTTTACAGATGTATAAACGATAATGACCATAGTCACTGATAGTGGATTAATCTGAACAACAGCTGTGTATGAGAATTTACAAATAAGAATATAAGAAAAATATTCTTACCTTTCAATAGTTACTGGTTAAATTAATGTACAATATAGATGTTAATAATTCATATTATTATGCAACTATTTGAAGATATAAAAAATACATTTCATATTATAAAAAATAATTAAATCTGCAGGAGTAGGAATAGTTATTTATCGCCGACTTCATATCGACTTTGTTACGGCTTGTCGGCTTTCCATGTGAGTTATGTGTCAATGTCTGCTGAAGTGGCTGGTTGTCTTAAGTTTGTCTTTAGTTAGAGACATCTGATTATCTAATGATGTCAGCTTAAACTGTATAAATAGTTGGAGTCCAATTATTAGCATTACACCACAGAATATGTATACGAAGTAAGTTTGTAATTGGTGTAATTTGACATCGTTTTCAGGTGGGCGATAACATGTCAATTCTAAAAGAAATTATGTTGATGTTATAGATACCAAGTTGTAGACTAGTTCATACTCTTAGTTCATACTCTTATATATTTATTTAAGCTTTATTATTTTGATTCTAATAGTTTATTACTAATGATTATTGGGTTTAGGATTCTTCACCTCATTACTTTTGGAGGTAACTTGGGCTAATTTAGCCTATCGTCTTCGCAAAAGTTCCCATAAAACAGCAACTTTTGGCTTTGCATTTTTATGATTTCTTGTAGTAAATATCACATTTTATCTTATTTAGCACACTCTCTCATATCTTCCACCTGATTCCATATCATCATTGACCTTCCTCTAACTCTCACACCATCCAACTCACAATATGGTTCTCTTCATCCACTCACCATCATCTTTCTGTGACGCATGTCCCAGCCACCTCAACTCAGCAGCTGATTCCTCGTTACAAGTTCAGTTCACCAGTTCAATCTCCATTCTTTCCATCAGCTCTGTGTGTGGTACCTTATTTCTTAGAGATACACCAAACATCCATTATAGCATTCTCACCTCTATCCTCTCAAATCATTCTATTTGATTTGTATTCATGGCTCAACTCCCACTTTTATACACCATTGCACTCTTCACCCGTGTCCCATACACCTTACCTTTTAACTTCTCTAACCTTTCCCCCATGGACAGTGCACTCTATACTGATCAGGGTTGGCAGATTTTTTACACAGACATTATTAACACCGTTTATTAACGTCCTGTAAAAAAGTTTTTTACACCGAATGCAGCTATAAAATAGTAAAATGATAACAACATCTACTACAGCATGACTGTAATACATAAACAGCAATTGAGTTAACAGACTAATCCACATTATGATAACCCAATATCTAGTCTAGTTGACTACTTAACTATATCTGGCATGTGGGTAATTACTACTTATATATACAGCGCCGGAAACTTTGGATACCCGGGGTAAGTATATTTTAATGCTGGGCTAGTGCTCATCACTTGCCGGTTCGGGCAAGTGCCTTTTTGAGACGAAAATTCGCCAGGTATGTGTGTGCACATTCCTGATGAGAAAACCAATTAAAATAATCGTTTTTTACTGCTGCATTCCTGTACTTATAATCCAAGATGCAAAGCTGACTGTGAGTGCCAGCTATGCCTAAAGCAGAGATTCCACAAAAATTGGATGCGTGATATTTCAGTATCCACGTGTTTTGAACGCCCCTCTCACCTTCTTACCTATTTTTCTTGGGCAAGCCTGTCTGGACACTCAAATCAGATGATTGAATCCAGAATTTTACAACCGGATCATATAATTCTGGATTCAATCGTCCATTTTGTCTCATATAGAGTTGCCCAAAGATCTGTAGAATCATGCTCCTAAGTTTACTCGTTTTCCATTTTTTGTCGAATTCGGATACCGCTATATGGAATCTGGGCTTAAAACCGAGATTCCATATATGCAATAGTCTGCCTGGACACTCGAATCGGATGGTTGAATCCAGAATGTTATGACCCAGGTCGTAAAAATATAGATTCAACTGTCGCATTCGCACCAATTGCTACATTGAGCAATCCATTTTGTTGCATTCGGAAATCACATAAGCAGTTGTGCATATTGAATCACACTGGTATGTTTTCCATTTTTTGTCGGATTCGCATAAATTTGTTGGGCAAGTGCATTTCTAATCTACTTGCCTGTGGACAACTGAACTGAACAAATATTTTTCTGGCTGTGATATACTGCGGATAATATATTAGTCTTGGAATAACCCTCTATCCAATGTTGACACACATGTATTGTGATGTTGTTAAGATGCTACTTCATTTCCCAGGTGACATATAGTGTTAAAATGTGACATAAAGGCAGCCTGACTTTAATTTGAAGCAGTGTTACACTTTCTCATGACTACATTGATACATACATGGGTGTTGGCTTGTATCATAGGAAAGTTTGAAATAATATTGTGATTATTATTTGATATCCAGCCTTTAGTCATGTATAAAGGTGGAAGGCACCCAGGTACCATAGGACCCAGCCATTAAGTGAGTTTGTTTTTAGGCTTAAAATATCACGATTTATGGTAATACCATCAATTAAGTCGACCTAAAAATCTGAACTTTTGAACGTAGGAAATAGTTTTGTTTTCTTTATTTGTATACTGTCAATAGATCAAGGCAAATTATAACGATCATTTACACAAACTGTTAACGGATATGTAGGACCTCAAACTTAAATTAACAGCATGATTGAACATTCAATGAACCGCATGTGAAGACTTTGATGGCACATTTTAGTCACTAATGCAGCAATAACCGAGACAATGTAAATTACCAGTATATATGGGCAGTTAGTAACTAATTCTCTATTGAAAATAAATAAATTAATCAATAATTATCCCGTTATTAGTATAAATATGTTGAGACATAATATGTATATGGGGGCATCCTAATGTCTATGTCTAATGAGATACGACACTCTTGGGTACGGGATGTCTTGGGTACAAATTGTCTTGTTGACGATGCTGCCTTCGAATTGAAAGTCGTGAAATGCACTACTGAGTCCAACAACATTTATCCATAATTACAAAAATCATATAATTCTACATATAAATATTGATTTTCATTATAAAGCCATGTATAATTATCATCAACCTGTTTCACTTCTATTTTAACTCCATGACCATGACTGCATGAGTTTAAATCAAACTGATGATTGATGTCCATTTGCATCTATCTAGATTAGAGACTAGACGACTGCTAACACTGAAATTTGTTTTCCCAATGACTGGATTTCTTGACACTGAAATAGCACCGGCCATTAAGCCGACCCCCCCAAAAATAAGGGTCAAAATGTTGACACAAAGTATCGGCTTAATGGCCGGGACTTATGGTAAGTGTAGCAGTCTGTCTAGCTTATTGTGGTATTGTCTAGCATGAAAGAGGCTGTGTCATTTGAGTTAATGATGAGGAATTGACATTTGTCATTACCCCTTTCACCAGCCAATCTGAAATCCCCTATTTCCTCAGTACTGACCAGGCTGCGTTTCATGGCACTCTATTAAATGCCTTCTCCAGGTCCACAAATGCATAAAACATTGCCTTAGTTTTTGCCAGTAACTTCTTTTGCAGCTGCTGTACTATGAATATTGCATTATTCATCCATTCATCGTAAATCCAAATTGCATTCTATCAGTACTCACTTTTACTCTTAGTCTTCTCTCCAAAACCTTCATTCCATGTTCTAACAGCTTTATTACCTGATATTACCCACTCTCCAATGGATCACCTTTCCTCTTGTATATCAGTATAAGAGTACTTAGCTCCCAGTCCCTCGGTACCTTTCCCTTATCCATTCACTTTTCATCTGTTCAGTTGCTCTCTCCATCTCTGCGATACTCTCTCTTGTACATCCAACTATCCTATCTTCTACCATTCGATCCCATACATTCTCCATTATCAGTAGGTGTTCCATATACTCCTTCCATCTCGTATTGACTATTTCTGGCTTTACAACTATTGTAATCTTCCGTGTATAATGCATCCTTTTTTCATTGTTTTCTGTCGTTTTTTTGGGGTGCACATTATAAATCGTAACTACCGGTAAATGTGTCAATTTCTTTAAAGAAAAAAAATTGACAGACATATTTTATTGCTACGGCCATTCCTTTTTTGAATACTTGTTTTACAAAGCTGCTGATCACAGCTGAAACTCACCGCCAGGAAATAAAATCGACTTTATCCTTTTTATTATTATTTTCACGCCAACCCATCTAAGCACTATGCGAAAGTGGATTAGGCTACTGTGCGGCCTAACCCAAGATGGTGTCAGGTCAGTTCCGCTTCGAAATTATTTCAGTTATTTCTACAGTAAATTGGTCTTCAAGTCTAGAAATCTTGTAGATTTAAACTAATTATAACTCCCCCCTCACTGAAAAACACATAAATAGTTCGAACTTTGTGGAGATTGACTTAAAATTGTCATCGAAAATATCGCTGTGATAAGGCTTACACTGATAAAAGAATATGTGCATTGCTATTTATAATACTCCAACTTCATCCTGCTTTTCTTTTGCCAGCTGTTTTGGTATCTTGAACACAGATCCCTAACCTTATTCTGTATTACGCTTCCCTCCAAATTTCTTCTGCACTTGAGCAACTGCTTTCTTTGCAACAATGTCAGAAAAATATTTATACATCTCACTAGCCCGTGGGCTAGTAAAATCTAAATCCACTAGCCCAACAAACTTCTTACTAGCCCAACAAAAATTTACTAGCTATTAAAACCAAAATTTTTTACTAGTTGGAATAAAACTGTGTTGGAATTGATGGAGAACACTAGATCGTAAAGTTGTACGCCCACATTGAGACTCAAATGCAGGTAGTAGTGATCTGTGATCCAATGTCCTACCAGTTAGACCACAGCGGCAATAATTATGTGTTTGTAGTTTTATTGATCCCAATACAAGTATATAATAATCAACAGTTCATAGTTCATCCAGTAATAAATTATTGGTCATGTCCACAATCTGGCCAGGAATTTTCTTCTTGTGGCTGTTGTTTATATATAAAATAAAGCACAAAATAGCAAACAAAGACAGTAACAATTCATACACAGAGGATCAAGGAAGAAATTAAGTGTCCAAAACTACTTATTATTCCTTCAGCAAAGTATGAAAACAGTTAATATGATATATGCAATCCATATTTATGTCATAATGTTAACATAAAATGGAGAGAGAAAACCTGTGATCAAACAAATAAACAGGAAAGAGACAGAAATCCACCATATAATCAAGACCATGTGGTTTTATTTACTGTAAACAAAGAAAACTGGCCAATTAGGAGAGAGAGTATTTGAGTCACGTGACCATCATAATGCAGCTGGCTGTTTACCAGCCAAGATCACCACCTCAGCAAAATCTCTCCCATCTTTCAAGCATGATTCTTATATTCAGTAAATATCTGTAAATATGACATCTGAAATGGTTACAGCAATAGATTTTAGCATTATTTCAGATCAGGAAACTATCAGATGATAAATATTTGTCATTTATCATGACCCATTTTCTGCTGAAAATTGTCATTTCGTATTCTGCAAATGCATCTTCCTGCACAGTAGTGTCCTTTGCATGGCACCATGCCTTGTACTTTAGTCTCTTCTCACTTGCTCTTTTCCCAACCTCTTCATTGCTCCACCATCTCTGCTGATGCCTTGACTGGCCCTTTATCCTGTCCTTGCTTCACTCTCTCCCATATGTTAATTACACTTATCATCCTACAACACAAATATCTCTTGGAACTTCCTTCGTACATCTTCATCATTTACCATCCGTACCCTCCTTCTCAATTGGGATTTTTCCCACCAGACTTTCATGAAACCTTTCAATTTCATATCAATCAATATCAGATGGTGTTGTGACACTGCCTCTTACCCAGGAATTGTCTTCGCATTCCAGAGATATTTTCTGTTTTATTTATGTATCAACAGGTAATCAACTGCAGTAGTCAATCCACTTGGTGTGTATGTAACAAGCTTGTTCTTATTCTTCCTGAGGTTTGTTCCATACACAACAAGGTCCACTGTATCTCCAAGATCCTGCCCTCCCCCATCTCCGCGTTAACTGCTCTGAATGTTGTCAACAATAATAAACCTTGAAGTTTGACCCGTTTTGGGACAAAATATCTAAACCAGAAGTGATCCAGTCTCCAAGATGGAGGTAGTTACATAGCTTATATTCCATGATATATCACACATATTGTCAATGTTAAGATATTTATTAGATGTCATTGTGTGCTGTGTATTTAAACCATTATTGAAGTATCATCATGATCAATTATCATAATCAGCATCACTTTATTTTTCTGAACTGTATACAAATATATGCTGAGATATAGAAAAGAGACTGTCCGGCTCCACTGGACATAATTAAATGGCATATGTCTATACATTTATAATTATAGTTATAATTTTAGTTGGAGCCTGAATGTAAGATGTAGTCAATTTGACATAATAAGTACTGATTTATTCCATAAATCTGATGCTGCCGCCTCCCTGGTGTATTCCCCATAACCCTATCCCATTCATTAAAAGAATATGTGGCACAGTGAATACATGGGCGAAAAAAATAGGATTAGTCATCATAGCCCTCCAATGTGGATCGTTTGAATCTGGATGAGAAACCAGCATAAGATATGAGTAATGAGTTGCACATGTAGATATCATGCAGTAAAAGGTTTGAGGACCCATTTGGATGAGGCTTTAGATGAGTAAAGTCTCCAGGACTGGGATAAAACCCATCTGAGGCAAAATTCAAATGTGGCATAGTCAGCTGTTATCAGTATTAACAGCCCTTGTATAATACCCTGAAAAAAATGGCTCCCAATTTGTTATGTGCTGCATGTAATCTTGAAACAAAGAGGACATTTTCCTGTTTTATTCTCACTTATAACTCTTCCAGCATAATAATAATAATAATATTTTATATATCACCTTATTCAACTGAAATTGCTTTAAGGCATTTAACATTTAAAACTTAATTAAAATATATTCTGAGCTCATATAGATCAAATACATTTCATACATAATAAACTGGTTTAATATTATAAATACACCAATTTAAGTAAATGGGTTTTAAGAACCTTACAAAATATGTCTTTACTTGTTGTGAGTTTACTGTGGTTTGGCAACTTGTTCCACAGTCTGGGAACTGATGTTCGAAAAGATCTCTCCCTGTAAATTGCTGTATGGCTTCTTGGTACCCTCAAAAGTGAATAGGACTCAGTTTGGGGCATTCTCACTGGTACAGTGGTATATATTTTTTGATCAGATCGCTTAGATATACTAGTGCTGTTCCATTCATTTGAATGTATGAAACAGGATCTTGTACAGTGATCTGAAATGTACAGCATCTGAACATATACATTTTGATGAATTATGCATGCATACAAGTTCATACCAACACATAATTTAATAATTTTCCATGCATGTTTTATGAGCATGTTCTCAACTTTGTTTTTACAACATCCTAACTAGAGTTATCTCAGTGTTCGGGTGCTTTTATGTACAGATCAGTTGTTATCAGTTATCATATAACTTGCAATTAATGGAACCCCTCTACTGCAGTTGGCTTCCCTATTACATTATTTTAGGGATCATGTATCATTTTAATATCCTACATGATGTCTGACCAATTAAAGGAACAGTTCACTTTCATTAAAAAAATTGGACAATACAAATTTGTTTATACAAGTTGTAAAAATGTGAACATGATCAGTCATATAAAAATCAAGTTCAAAGTACCGGTGAATTGACTATAACTAATCTGTTGTCACTGCTATTTTGAAACTAGACAGAGACTGGAAGCTCCTGAAGACTGACATCATTAAACACAACTTGTTATAACTAGGTCATACAAACAGCTTGTGTGTAGTGAGATCACTGCAACCAACCATTTATTTGACCTGGTTATGTCAATGTAAACAAGTATTAGGAAAGCATAATTTTAGAACAGAAACATGTTTACTAATAATGCACTGTACTTGGTCTAAACAACATCAAATTCTACTGAAATAGTTCAATAAAACCACATAATGAAATTCCTTAAAAGATTTTTTGAACTCTTCTAGCACGAAGCATGTACCAAGCTGTTAAATTTATGTAAATGAACTACTTCGATTAACAGTAGTTATTGTAGGTTGAGCAGTTCGGGTCAAGAGGATGACCAAGCCAGAGCATCTCTGACCTGAATCAGTCTGGAAATGGTGACATGATCCTCGTGCCCATTGACCTCGGAGCACCCGCTTTTCTTCTTCCCTCAAAACATTAATATATTCCAGGACGCTCCAATACTAATAAGTTACCCTACTGTAATATTGAATATTTAATTATTTCCATGATGTTATTTATAGTTTGGTTATTTTTAATCCATATTTTTATGAGTCAACTATTCATTTAAGATCATCCAATTATAATATAGGATTATACCCCGGCAGTGTACTATTAATGGCTTCATTAGCAATCAACTAAAGCAAAATTTCAATTAGAAACCATTCCTTTGAAATAGAATAAAAAGTATAATTACAAGTACATTCCTAATATTAAGTATTAATTTAATCTAAATTATTATTATTTTGACTACCGTATTTCTAAAAATATATTTCAGTGGGTCTTTATCCCAAATATTGAAACATGAGTTGGCTTTACCCAAGTGCAGTTTTGACCTGGATTCTTCAGATTCACCTGGTAAACTCTCTATGTCGGAAACATGTTGGGGACTTTATGCAGCCAAAGGCTTGATGTAGCTCTAAATGAGATGATTGTGCACCCAACATTGTCTCATCTAGTGGTACAGACAAGTATATGTGATGGCTGAATCAGGTGGAAAAAAAAATATGACAGTAATCCTGATGGTGCTGGGTTTTCTTCCCCATTTTTATTCACGTGGTAGCTTAAATTCGTTGATGATGATGATTGGTGTTTTATGACACTTTTGTGCACTTGGTAGCAGGGTATTACCTAGGATACAAATTCATGGCAGCCAGTAGGGTTGGTATGATTTGAAAGTTGGCAGCCCAGAATATGGGAGTGAAACCAGTCTAGCTGGGGGATCAGGGGAGCTGGAACCACCCTCTGGAAACTTTTTAATATGCGGTATCCAAAATTTATTCTGATGCTATGTTACTGCTATTTTTAAGGTATGAAAATAAGTATTTTTATGTCTGATTTTCACCTATTAAATAGTTTGAAAAAATTTACCTTTTATGAAATTAATGTGTGTGAATGAAATTGTAATTAGGAGGAAGGATGTATTAAGAAATAATTGGACCAGAAGATATACACACGCTAGAAATTTTATTAGTCATCCATTACGTGGTACATGATTAATATATGGAACACATGTTATAATGGTTTTAACTTATTCATGGGCACATATGGACGGAATAAAATGTATGCCTATATTATATAGTTAAATTTCATCATCTAAGGCGATACTTTTTATGAACGTCACGACTCTGGCCTCCCCCAGCTCTAGCTAGCCAGGACTGCCCATGCCAAATCGGTACATTTTAAAACTCCCTTCATGCACGAAGCTCTCGGATATGCAAATTGATTAATATATGGAATACATGTTATAATGGTTTTAACTTATTCATGGGCACATATGGACGGAATAAAATGTATGCCTATATTATATAGTTAAATTTCATCATCTAAGGCGATACTTTTTATGAACGTCACGACTCTGGCCTCCCCCAGCTCTAGCTAGCCAGGACTGCCCATGCCAAATCGGTACATTTTAAAACTCCCTTCATGCACGAAGCTCTCGGATATGCAAATTGGGTAACACCGACGCTGATTGGTTGACGAATGATAATAAGCCCGAGCTCGATGCACGGAAAATCCGATGTCCTTTATTGGCCACGAATTCTCCGGAAATAATCTGTGATGTACACAATGCTTTCTGGGATGCATGCAGTTAAAAGAGAAAAACCTGACTGGTATTTCCAGGCATGAGAACGACAATAAAAGCTGAACAAAACAAATTTAATGCAATATTTTAACATTTATACAAATAGTTCAATGTGGTTAGTAGACTTATGGGATTAGATTGGCAAGAAATATTGTTTTGCCTCGTTCTTAACCAAAAAATGATTGGTTTGTACTAAAAATCATACCTGCCAGCAGGGCGGGTTATAGTTGACATTTACCAGCCCGACGGAAATTCTACCCACTTCGGGCACCGGGCGGGTGGCTATTTCACACCCTGAGTAGGCTAAATGGGCCGAGTGACCTCCAAAGGTAATGAAGCGATGTCAAAGATGAAACACCCTTCAGATATGCCCACGCCGTGATTCGAACGTGGGTAGTAGTGATCTGTGGTCCAACACAGCACACTACCGTTAGACCACAGAAGCGCCCTCTTAAATTGGTCGAGTAATCTCTAAAGATAATGAGATGAAGTGAAAACCGACATAACCCAGCTGGGTTAATCTGGATCAGTAAGCTGCAGCAGCTGTTTTATCTATCAGAAAATAATATAAAGACAAATACAACAGTATATAGTTAGTTTATTCATAATCAATTTAAGAACGCTCCATTTACAGACAAACTAAATCTGCGAAAGACAAATACGTCGTGCCTGCATCATTATCTGAAAGTGCTGTTGAAGATATTGAAGATCTGGTGACAACTGATGACATTCTGTCCGATGATTACATTCATATAAGAAAAGATGTTGTTCCAAAAGCTCGCAAGAAAAAGGCCAAGCAACACAATAAAGATCATTGTCGAGTGGAAGAATTAAAAACAGATAGTATCATACCAGGTTAGGTTTTAAATTATTAAATATTATTCTTTTGCTGCTTAGTTCTTTGTGCTGATATTTCATTAAAACATCCGTTAATCACTTGGTTTTATTAATTTAGAAGTATCTTTACCCTAAGTAGACATATCAAAATAGTTTTGTTAGTTGAAACATTTTAAAGTCATAAAATTATTTTTCAATATGACAGCTAATATTTGTAAAGACTGTGTAATTTTTGTTGTAATTTCAAGAAAGCCAAAGAATATCTTCATATGGGTGATGGTTGAAAAAAAAAAAAAAAAACCCCCCTTCACCTTGGTTATGAAAATTAAAAATTTATATTTTGATAATGATTTTGAATCCAGAATGTAATTAGTATTTCATATAGTGATTTATGCTATAAATATTTGGGTAAATTCCCTGATCCGATTTTTTTAAAAAATTCAGGTAATTTGGCGGGGGGCTGGCTTCTTACGAAAATTTAGAAAAAAATTTATTAGTTGTTTTTAAAAACAAGTTGGATAAATTGGTTTTATAATTTGGGGTATTAATGGGACAGTTTGTTGCACAACACACATGAATATACACACACATCATACATGACATAACACACACACACACACACACACACACACACACACACACACACACAGGGATATCATGCTTTAATTGGTAACATTGTTGGCCACATGCCCCTATTACCCGGGTTTAAACAACTCTGAAGGGTCTTTCATTTTACCTCATTACCATTACAAGTTCCATGACCCATTTAGTCTACTATGTGCACAAAAATGGTAGTTACACTCATACACACATACATCCATATTGGTTTTCCAAGTCAGGTGATGTGATCTATTACTATTGGAAATCCAGGTATTGTTCTTACGGCTGGTTAGTTATAAAACGTGCATACTTTTAATTAATGTAATACATTTTTATATCATTAGATGATCAGGAAGAAGCTGATTTGTGGCTGTTAAACAGCTGTACTGTAAAAAGTCCAGCTGAAGATCACTTCAGAAATGAGGTAAATAAAGGTAGAAAAGCTGGAAAATTTGTTGTCACAGCTGGCTGTGTACCTCAGGGACAACCAAAGACTGATTATATACAGGTGAGTTGTCATCATCAGGTATTCTGATTACCAGAACTAATGTAATGATCCAGACACTGTGTATTTTTGAGCTTAACATATTAAAAAAAACATAAATGTCAAACTTGAGTCATATTTTTTAATATGACTCAAGTTTGCACAATGGAAAGGAAATGTCATATCCTGATATCCATTAATTGAGTTGTGTATAGCTGAGAATATGGTTCCATTATCCTTTATATTGCCAAATAATGTGATTAGTTACTGTGTGTATTTTTAAGAAGCAACTCCAAACAAATAAGAATTTTGTTTTATCCAGAGACTGCCATTGTTGCTAGTTAATTATTAATGAGCAATTTCAGCCTTGTTGCCTCTAGGTGATGTCTTTGCTGGATTCCTACAATTTTAATAAGTTTGAGACCAAACTTGAATATTGCTGTGGATAATGAAGCATAAATAATATGCACAATTGCACATCTGACTTTCAATGTCCTGCATTTGAATGTTCCTATTTCTTCGGTTGACCTGTTTATTTTTACTCAAAATTTGTAATTGGCCAGAGGTGATGAAACATATGGGTTTTTCCACTAGTGATAGCACATATTAATTAAACAAATGCTGAGATTTAGTTCATGA
Organism: Paralvinella palmiformis; assembly: GCA_025642065.1. Lineage (NCBI taxonomy): Eukaryota > Metazoa > Annelida > Polychaeta > Terebellida > Alvinellidae > Paralvinella > Paralvinella palmiformis. The sequence goes on from JAODUP010000187.1 coordinate 52,838, forward strand.
AATTGTCACATTCAGAGTTGATCTTATAGAGATTCAGTGTTGGTTACAGAAACTGTCAAGGAATTACGATAGTTAAGATAGTGATCAAGTACATCTGGGTATGTGAGGTGCTCTTCTAGTGCAATGGTTTGTTCTATAAACACAAACACCCGGGTATGCTATCTAACATCAGATAACTCTCTTTATACACAGTAATTAATGTTTATGGATCCAGCAGTACTTTTTTGAAAAGATGTATGTCAGAAGATTTTGTCTGTCAAGTTATGTTTAATAATAAGCTACAATCAAGATATAATAATATATACTAGGTGTAAATGTTATTTTTGTTTAGAAAGAGTACTTCACATTGAAAATATCTATGAGTAAAAGCCCTCCAAGCCAAACATGGTGTTTTCTTTGGAGATATATGCCATTTTTTCTTGTATCATTTAGTAAGTCATCTTTGTGGTCTGTTATCTTTAACTTGACTTCTATCTATAGTCTGTCATCTTTATATTGTATAGAGTGTGTCTGTGATGCAATCATTCACTTCACTGATAAAGTATTGAAGGGACGCATGTGTAATAAAACAAAATAATTTGAAAGGGACTAAGAAATATAATGAAAATTGAACATTCTCTCTTTACATATGCTCAGTTATGAAGAAGCCATGATGTTTCAAATACAGTGTATATTATCTCTGTCCAGCCTAATTCACACTAATCCAATTAGATATTTTGTTTTGAATGGATCAAACGTGAAGTCATTCAGACGTTATCCTGATTATACTATTATCAATTAACTGATGGAGATGAGTTGGTTAGAATTTCTTCAAATACAAAGTATTTTTTGCTGCTAAATATTCAAAGAGCCAAATTTGAAACTACTTTTTAATCTTTGATTCATTAATTAATACAATAATTATGGTATGCAACTTCATTATTAAAAATGGTATAACTAGTTAGACTATTAATAGAACTTGTTGACTTTTGATGGCATTGGTTGGTGGTTTGGTATTATTTTTATTATTTGGGTTAAAGAAAATTAAAGTATTCACTTGTTGGTCATTTTCTTTGTTTGATGAAGTTATTAAATACTTTACGATGAAGAGAATTTATCTGTAATATCTTGTTTGGTTTTGATTGTCTGTTTTGTTGTTTATTTAGGGTCTTAGTGTGATAGGAGTACAACAAATAGATAGAGTTGTTGAGGTGGTTGAGGAAACCTTAAAAGGTATGTTACTATATATATATATATATATATATATATATATATATATATATCACTCTTTATCATTGATTTAATGGATTTTAGGGGGGTTCAATATTGCAAAAACATGTTTTGTCAATTAGTCAATGAGAAATCCCAACTAATTAGCAGATTTCTACTAATTGTCTGATGATTTTGATGAATTTTGATATTTGCGTCAATCTGTTGAGAAACAAGAGGAGTGTATAATTTTGTTGGTGTGTTAAATAACAAAATGTTGTTTTCCAAGTTGTTGTTATCTCAACTAGACATTGTTTTTAATGTAGTGCAAATAAATCTATTGTCTGTCACAGTGATTAAATTAAGTTTATCGATACTGATTTTCTTTCATAGCTTAAAACTGGTATAAATCATGAAAGTGGCCTTTGAAATATATTTCATATTTAGAAATGGGAAGTTCCGTGTCAACAATAATCAGTATGTTTTCTGTATTTAACGAGGCCATAACACAAGATCTTATGTGTCACTGTTCAAGGGGTATTCCTATAACCACATTTCCTGATATAGCTAACTTCTAAATGTATTTAAAGTGGGCATTTGTCTCACAGAATAAATTACTCAAAGAAGACACAATTAACAGTAAAGCCCCCAAACACACAGAAAGCCACAGTCACACGATATCAGCAGTGCATTAGAACTCCTAAAAATTATATATATATATATATATATATATATGGTAAAATTCCCATGGGCAACAATTACTCCCAGGTGACTTTTCCCCCATTAAGACCACTATTCATAAGTCCAAAATTTTCTCTTATGCTCTACACACTAAAATAACCCCATAATCTGATCATTACCCTATTCTGATTTACAACCACGGTTTGTGATCTCAGATTGTAAAATGTATTCCTGTACAATGACCATAGATATGATTTTATGTGATATTTTATGAACATTGTATGAACAATACATAATTCAGAAATAAAATATAATAAATAAAAATGTTTATATTTCTTCATTTAATAAGATCAAATAATCTCAGTCCAAAGGGTGGTCTTAATAGAGGAATTCTACTGTGGGTTCAAATCTGGTTCATGCTTGTGTTTGGGAGATGTTTTCTTGGGCTGTAGCCCCCCCCCCAACTTATGTGCCATTATTGACCATTGCCAGGGCTAAAACAACTCAACTTCTTATTGTATATAATGGCAAACTTTGCTGAGTACGGTTGAAGCTTTAGTGTAGTCCTTTACGTTGCGAGCAAATTTATGTGACTGTTATCGTGGCTCGTGACTAACAGTTTATGATTATCGGTTGTCTACTTGTGACCATGATAAGTGAATTATAACATACTCTTTGGGATGTTGTTGTTTGTTCTGTTGAGATCTTTTAGTTTATTGCTTTGTAAATAGTGCATAAAATAAAGAAGATTTTGTCAGCATGGACGTATATACTGAAGTGTCCATTAGTTGATATACTAGGAAAGATTTACTCACTGAACTTTGTAAAATAAAAAAGGAACTAGTAAAATATAGGCATATAATTAGCAGATTGAGCCTCTTGCCATACATCAGAACTTAACCGTAGTTACACATTACAGGTCATGACCTTGGATAAATTGACTCTATACGTTATTTGATTGTTGCTAGGATATTGTACAATTTGGCAGAACAATTTGATATTGTTTGATATTTTATCATATAACATTCCTAACCACAAAACATTTTCTCTTGTTAATGTTAACCTGTTGTAGGTTCTGGGTTAAGAATTGATCTATTACGACGTTCTGTATGCCATAAGAGGTAATTAAAATGGGGAGGGTTATACAAATCAAAATATTGTGTCGATATATTGTAAGCCTCATTTCATTCACTTACTCAGTCACTCGGTTGTGTGAAATAGGTTGTAGTATACAGCCTGTATCTATGTTTGCGTCATTGGTTTTCGAGGAGGGTGTTTTTTCTCTCTGTGCATTAAAGTTGACAAACCAACACTCACCTTCAAGTAAGTCAAAGTCTCAGTTTTACTGTATTAGTGTTGTTATAAACTCTTTATCTGTAACGACAACAAAAAGTTATAAATTCGTCACTTTTTTATAAGCTTATGGATTCATTTCCAATTAAGATTATATTTTTAGAATTATCTGACATAGAACTAACTAGCCCAAAGATCATAAATACAATCAATAAATTATTAGAATATCTTATTTCTAAATCATAGTCAAAGGAAGTCAAAATTAAAATACTCTTTTTTTAAATATAATAATAGAAATGATCTGTTTGGATCGTTTTGCGGGAAATTTTTCATGTTGGTTTTGCGACATTGGAAATAAACTATAAATGGGAATTGGATTTATTTGAATTATATTTAATGTTTTGCAGGCTGTGAGTTAAGTAATCAGAGCAAAATGAAGGGGGTAGTTTTCAGCCGTTACATTTTGTGAAGTAATTATTAGTTTAACAATAATTGACAATGATTGAACTGTGTCTGAAGCGTTATTTCATAATAAGACATGATATAAGTAACATTGTGAGATGTCATAAATGGTAATCTCTTTAACAAATATATGATGATAGTAAGATGTACAGTTACATTGACCAGGAGTACAGCAAAGAGTCCTGTAAGTTAACTAAACTAGAACATTCCTAGATTTGCTGTGTTAGCTTTGTATTATGTTTATTATGTATTAAGTTTGACAGAAATATTTACACAACTTTCCAATTGTTTAGGTCATACTGTAAGGTTTCTTGGTCAGAAGAAAGGCGATGGTAAGAAGAAAGGAGGTGCTTCACTGGCCCTGCCAAAAATTAGAAAAAATCCACTCATAGAAATAATAGCAATAAACACAGGGTAAGTGATGGGTGTATGGTGTTAAGGTGTCTTCATTCTGAAATAACCTTCTCTGTCATATATTTTGCAAATAAATTCTGAGTGTGCGTGTATGTGTGTGTGTGTCTGTGCGTGTATATGTAGGATGAAGATGAATGTTGTTTAACGACACATCGGCAGTGCATGTATGTGTGTGATCTTATCATTTAAATTTTTTTTTAGTTGTTTAAACCAATGCACCTACTGTAAGACAAAACATGCCAGAGGAGAACTAGGTAGTTACCCACCAGAAGAAATAGTAGACAGAGCAAAACAGTCATTTAAAGGTAGGAATATGTTATGTTCTCATATTAAAGATTCTGGAAAATTATGAACTTTTGAATAACGAGTTGTTGGGATTTTTTCATCAGAGATTTTTATCACATGATTTGATGATACCACTTCAGTAAATACTTGTGTAAGTTCTGAGCAACGCATTAAATACTGGAACAAATATATTAATTTTATTGTTAACGGTCAAATACAAGTAGATGCAGCTAACACACAATATATCTCACATATATGAGGGTTTTTAGCTGCGAGTACATGTGACATTATTAGTTGGTGTTTGCTGTACAAACTTACAAGAATGAGGTTTGGATCAGAGTTAACATCTAGGTAATTGTGGATGTTTTTTATACAGTTATGTTATACCTACAGTTTAACTTGCACATGTCAAATTCCATTAAAATGAAACCCTGAAGGAATTCCATTTAATATCATAATGTTTTTTATAACAAAAATATGTAGGTATATAACAAAAACACTTCCATTGTTCTGTAGATTCGAGTTAAACTGACATTTTTGCTTATAAAATTGATAAACTAAATTTTATTAATGAAATAAAATATGAAAATGTGCATACATTTACAGTGACTCTCCCTATCCCACTGATTGGTTTAAACTGTGAGAAAACAATAACCAGCTTATAGTGATATGAGATTGAGAAACATATACATTTATTTCCCTAGTAAACAGTGATGTTAAAACAATGAACTTTTTATGGCAGCATCAACTGATATCAAATTATTGATTATTTCTCACTGGCCATCACCCATGCACATATTTCCCATATTTCAGTTCTCCGTGTAAATCAAAGAAAAGCATTTGACTGAAAAACACAAAACAATCACATTAATGGTATAGAAGGATAAAGGTTATAATGTCGTCTAGAATTGTTTGCAAATTGACACTAAACAATTTTTTTTATCAAACATATTTAATATTTTCGTCATCTTTGTAACATATTCTTAATCCAAGATATTTGGTTCCCTAAAACACCATTGAGTGACTTTTGTTAGATCTGTAAATAAACAATTTTAAATATTTGATGCATGCATTTGTAGGGAGTGGTTCATGGCTTTGATCATATTGATAAGCTCGTTAAATGTTAACTCGGCATGGGCATCACTGTTACCTTAATATGGCAGCTTATAACGTGTATAACACGATAGGGGGTACAACTGACCGTGGTATTGTTTAACATATGTCTGACTCTTGTCTCGTAACACAGAGGGATGTGTAGAGATATGGCTGACATCCGAAGATCTCGGAGCTTATGGCCGTGATATAGGTGTAACATTGCCCGAACTTTTGTGGAAGTTGGTAGACGTCATACCAGAAGGTGCCATGATGAGGTTAGGCATGACCAATCCACCGTATATTCTGGAACATCTTGATGTAAGAGAATACTATCTCTTCAAACACACGGTTTAATTATTAGACAGATGAAATTTGTTTGTTTCTTTCTAATACGTTTATGTAAACACCTTGTGTTCCTGACTGATATTGACATATAATTGACATTCGATTGAATTCAGTATAGCTAATGTTTACACTAAAATAAGGAATATTTCATAACAATTGTAACAATTGGTGATCAGTTTGTTTAACTTTGGTGTCGATCATGTCTGAAAGCCATTTGTTGATAGATGAAACATCTTACAGATACAGCTAGCCATGCAGTATACTGCTAGTTCTACCATAGAAGTGTCATACGATTCAACTGTGGGGGGGTCATTGTTTTAATTAAACTGACTTTATAACTGGTTTCCGTATTTTACTATAATATATTAATTATTATAATTATTATAACACTGATGATGCGTAGAATGACAAATTTGAGATGTCATTGAAAAGTGTAAAAAAAGATGAATGATACAGTATTTGGATTTGTAGGAAATGGCTAAAATCCTGAACCATCCTCGTGTGTATTCCTTTCTCCACGTGCCAGTACAGTCTGGATCAGACAGTGTGTTAATGGACATGAAGCGAGAGTACTGTCAGGCTGACTTCAGACGTGTTGTTGACTTCTTGAAAGACGGGTAGGTTTTTCAGATACAAACACCTATAGCAATATTAATTAATTATCATTATATACCCTTTGTTACCTAGTTTTTGTTACTTTGTCATTTGTAACGTATGATGATGTTGTTTTCCTATTTTTTGCATGAATGCGTTAATGATTTTTCTAAGCTAAACTTTCTGCATGCATCATCAGTAAAGTAGCAATGAAAATATTTATTGAAAAATAAATGTATATCTGCTAATAAGAAATGATGAAGATTATTTTATATCTCTTGGTAAAGCCAAAATTAAGTATTAAAAATAGGATGACATATGTAATAAACATTTATTTCCAATTCCTTATGTAATATCAAAAGAAATATTTAGTATAAGTTATCAAAACTTTATAAAATATGTTACTGCCATTGAGTTAAAGGATTTTTTTACCATCACAAGTGTGTGTGTGTTGGCATATGGTACAGTCATTGTGTGCAGAACTTCCTTTTAGCAAAGCTGAGAAGCAGTATGAATTAAAAGTGGAATCCACATGATTTTGACATAAATGTTTATCTTTATAGAATGTTAGTTATGATTATTTAGTAAAGTGTTTAATGGCAATAGTAAAGAGAGCCATCTAATGTATATTGAAGGATGGTGTTAGTTTGGGAAATTTACTTTGATGGCTAGATATAGAAAATTCACAATAGTAAATTTTGTTTATTATATTTTTAATCAAAAGTATTAGAATAATTATGAAACTTCACAAACACTGTACAGTAACAATATAGGTGAAAGATGGTTTAACATATTTTTGAACTATTGATAATATCTGTTTAAAAGAACAACCTAGAATATGTAAATCTTTAGGGCGTTGGGTGACAATATTAGTTATTTCAGAAATATTCACGGTACTAATAGGTCAAACCAATTTCTTCCACTATGTTTTTTCTTGTAATGAATCTGGATCAATACTATTGGTAGATAGTAATATCAATATGGATCATAACTAACAAAAGTTATCAGCATCATGTCTTACTACAAAGGGGATTTTCCAAAGCTAGCTAGCTCCTGATTGGTCACTCAGTTATACGAAAATCAATTTAAAAAGTCAAAGCTGAATAAGTTGTATGGTCTGAGCTGATAATTACATATACATTTATAATATATATATATATATATATATATATATATATTGAAAAATAAATGTATATCTGCTAACAAGAAATTATAAAGATTATTTTTAATCAGTTGGTAAAGCCAAAATTAAGTATTAAAAACTTTTTATGTGATATTAATTTTTTTTAGAGAGAATGGACTTCCAAAATAAGCTGACCTTTGAAACCAGATTTGTTTCAACTTATGTAACTTATTTAATGATTCAGGTATAAATTATGATACTTAACGTTTGTGTAGAATTCCTGTAACTATATCATAAACTATGTCTGATGATAATATTAATATTCCTAGTTCATGTCTCGGAAATAGGTTGATACATTTGCGTTTTTTATTTGCATATTTTATTCATAATATAGTTTGTGGTTAGCCGTCCATTAAATAAATATTAGTTATGTATATTGTGTAAAATATACATAATCCAAACAATTACATTATCAGCTTATTAATCTAGTTTGATATAATTAATTTGTTTTTTAGTATTTATTTTCTAATTATTCAATAATAACTAACATTATTATTTATTGACAGAGTTCCAGAAATCACAATAGCTACTGATGTCATTTGTGGTTTTCCAACAGAAACTGAAGAGGTAAGGATGATTATTGTTCTGTTTTATTGCAATTGTCTGATTTATTATTTAGGAAATTTGTCTATCTCAGAATAAGAACTATTTGTTCGTATATTGAGAATATTTATTTTGAAATGGAAACAGCAGTTTAATATAGAACTACTTCAATGAATGATATCCAATAAATCAACAAACACATTCATCGGTGAATAAGTTCTCTTATAGAAGAAAAACCTTATATACAGGTGGATAAACACATGTTGTCAGTTGAAATGGACGTAAAGAAACACATTATTGAATACAAACAATACTAATACAGGGTAGGGTTTCTTCCTGGTAAAAGGCTATTTCTTCCCTTCCCGTGGGAAGGAATGGGTTTTACGGGGAAGAAAACCTTTCTTCCCGGAAGAAATGGAAGAAATTGGGAATGAACTCGCAACAGATATTAGTACCTAATTATATTAGTAACTAATAGAATTCACAAGAGAACTTTAAACTAACTACAATAACTAACAACAAAAGTAATATTAATAAAGAAATACTAAAGAGTAAATGTGGGTGGGAATTTAAATAATACACAGAGCTATATAATACACAGATATACTTCACTCTATTAATGTTATATGTAATGAAACACAGTGGATGTAGATATTCTGTATTTCAGGATCATTAATCTACATGAGTGGATTACAGTAACCAGTAGTTGGTCCAGATTACGATTGTTTACTAGGAATCCTAAACCACACGCCATCAAAAACCTTTTACTGTCATAAAGTATTAATTGTTTTGAGTTTACCCGTGTTCAACTGGTCTTTGAACAAGACGTTAATTATAACTATTGTAAAGAAATTATGTTAATTGGGAAGTTAATAGTTTACTTTATGTAGATTTAAAACAAAATAAAACATTACGAGATGGTTCTTACTGTAAACATTTATCTAATAGACAATTTCTGTGATGACAGCGCCATCTAGTGAACGTATGTTTGCGGGTCGCGTTTCACCGGGCTCGTTGGACCATCCGATAAAGACATTCTTTAACCAATCGTGAGATCACGGAGATCGCAGTATGTTTCATATATTGATAACGTGTCTATTACAATTCCCAAATTGGTGATTTATTTCCAATAACATGTAATTTTTTCGGGCAAAAATAAACTGTCAACTTTCCCCATACAAATAATCTTATCTATTAGTAGAAGTAATTCTATGTTATATGTAATATAACTGAAACTGCTACGATAACTTCTGTGAATCCCCCAAAAGGTAAATTTACAAACAATTAGTGAATTACTCTTCTTGTTCCATGTGGGCGCCTCCGTGGTCTAGCGGTAGCGTGCTGGACCACAGATTACTACCACCCGTGTTCGAATCCCGGTGTGGGCATATCTGAAGGTTGTTTCGTCTTTCACTTGGCCTCATTACCTTTGGAGGTCGCTCGGCCCAATTAGCTTACCTTGTGCACAAAAGTGGCTGTAAAACATCAATCATCATCATCTTCTTGTTCCATGTTACTACATGGCTTCACTGACCCACAAACCACAGAAGATGCGTCATAGAAATTGTCTATAAATAAAAAAAATTCCTTATTTATCATTTAATTTGAACTCATTTATATTTACTTCTACAGGACTTTGTTGACACACTACAGCTAGTAAGAGATTATAAATTTCCAAGTCTATTTATAAACCAGTTCTTTCCAAGACCTGGTACTCCTGCTGCAAAAATGCAGAAAGTTCCAACGCAAGAGGTATTAAAACGTTTAGTGTTTGTGTGTGTGTGTGTGTGTGTGTGTGTCTGGGTGAGAGAATTGGTGATGTTCATTGTGATGCTGCTTTTACTAGTGATGATTGTGGTATTATTATTGGTGATGATGATGATGATGACGATGATGCATTTTATGCCATTAGGTGAAGAAAAGAACCAGATTGATAACAGAGTTATTTCACTCATATCGTCCGTATGATGACAAGGTAAGGAAGTGATAATTTTAATTCTTATTTTGTTTTACAGATTATTTTGTCACTTTCAGTATATGCTCTTATTGATAATTCTTAATTAATATATTGATATAATTTGTTTTTTAATAAATCAAATGTTTTCAGTATTATCATTACGCCTTAGCAGAACATTAAACAGTATATCAAAATATATGACTAACTGTGGCAAATCTGACTCAGCTCTTGACCTAGTTAACTGGTCATGCGTGATATTTGTCGCAGGGATAAATAATGAATCTTCTGTTATTTTCATTGTAAAGAATTATTTTCACATTTTTTTATTATATAATTAGTTGTATTAGTTATAATGTAATATACTTACCCCGTTGTGTTATTGTATTAGGTTGGACGTCGTCAAAATGTACTTGTTACTGAAGTGTCACATGATAAACAATACTTTGTAGCCCATAATAAATGTTATGATCAGGTTAGTATGATGTCATCTTGTCTTGTTTTATGTCATTTTATGATTGATATATCATAAATCATTACATAAAACAACTTGATTAAATTAAATATCTCACTCTATCTGTCTGTGTGTGTGTGTGTGTGTGTATGTGTGTCTGTTCTTCATTTTTACACAAACTCCTGAACCTGTACACAAACATCTAATATACAATAATAGTTGTTTATTTTATACAACAGAATGTAATATCCTATACACCGACTTCATCCATAATTTTGTAGCACACTGGCATGGAGATCTTCAGATGATGGGATTAAATCCCAATGTTGTTTGTGTCCATGAGGTGTTACGTTCATTAATAGAAGCCTTCAGATTGATGATCTGTTTTCCTTAGTTGAGACTAGTTATCAAGCCAAGCCAAAGCAATCATTCCATTACTCACTCAAAGGAATCTTCTATAAATTACAGGTGTTGGTACCGATGGATGATAACTTGATGGGTAGAATGATAGAAGTTGATATTACGTCAGCTGGTAAACATTACCTAATGAGTCAGCTAACATTGGGTGGGTCTGTCACAAGACCGTCTAATGTTCCACCCCCACTGATTAAAGGTAGAGTTTCAGGCCAACAGTTTACTACAACAGAACACCACCAGGTGTCAGCACCAGATGATTACCCTGCTCATCCATTATGGGTTCAGCTCACTGTGGTTGCCGTCATAACAGCATTATTAATTAAAATAATAATAAGTGTTTTTATGCCAGCATAGTATAAAATACATGAAACAACAGGGTAGCCTGTGATTGTTTATGTATATTTATGTGATTGTTTTTATATATATATATATATATATATATATATATAATTCCATGATGTTCTGGTCTTCCAGCATATTCTTATTAACTATCTACTCTACAGAATAAATTTTGAAAGTTTGAATCTCAGTATTATACTGGTATCATGCTATTGATCTCAAACATATATATATATATATATATATATATATATATATATATATGCATTAATATAATCTGTAGAGAGTTGTGTTCAAAAATTTAATTAAAATCACTTGAATCTATTCAATAAACATATTTGATATATTTGTATTAGATCAAGTTTTGCATTTGAGAATGGCATTTATCAAGAGATGGTTGAATGTTTATATGTCCTAATGGAAGACATTATGTTTGTTATTAATAGTTTATCTGATTTCTATGTAATGAAACCAAAGAACTTCGTACCATTTCTGTTATTAACCACATACCATTAATACTGAACTTTGTTTGTGTTCTAGAAGAAAAATCAGTAATTGGTCAATATTTATTGTACATTTTAATTCCTTTCACTTTTTCAATGATCTATGTACTGTTAAATAATAAAAGGATGCATTTAGGTACTGGATAGCAGCACTTGTATTATCTGGTGTGTGTGTGTGTGTGTGTGTTACCCACTCCACATCCACTATTTATTTGTATAGAGTAAGGAACTGATTCAATTCATGCCATAGTTGACATATATATAGAATGCTCTTCCTTCATCATAAGACATAACCATATTCTACCCAGCAGCAGACGATTAACAGAGTTCGTCATTTCTGTAAACATTTCTACATCAGGTTTTATCAATATCGTCTCCACATTGTATAAATAGCCATTAATCAGAATATCAGACGATATTGTGACGCTGACACATTATTTATTACTGAGCGATAATTAGGTCTTTAGATTTTATTCTTCATTTATGGATCAACAAGCAGGAATGATCTGAGCAGGATGCGGGTGTTTACAACTTAGACAGGTTCGTCTGTGTTATTATGGTTTTTTATTTACATATAATATTGATATATCTGTGTGAATCACCTTTATGTGTGTCATAAAACTTCTATCCTCCGTTGTGTGCGCGTGCGTGCGTGCGTGTTTGTGTGTGTGTGTGTGTGTTGGACGGCTCTTGGGCATACTGCTTCCTTACAGTTGCTCTCCGTCTAAAGCAGTAAACACAACAGTGAGTTCATTCACCTAGAAAAACGTCATGTGATACCACAACACGTAATGTATCTCTCCCTCCCACACACACACAGAGAGAGAGAGAGATATGACAGCGAACCGTAAATGAACAAAAGAAAACATCAGTTATTTATAAACAGCACGATGTTATATCGAGCCGTGATAGTTTAGTTAGTTTGAGTGATGGACTCGTAGCCGAACGGTCGCGGGTTAACGGCTGCTTCCGGTGAATATTGCCATACTCGGTCACAACTTGATTGTTGTTTCTATTGCCACAGTAAGTCCTTAGAGCATAATGACGGATAATCAGTGCTCGGAGAGCGTACAGATGGATTACGTCGGCGCCTCGACGGATGGCTTTAACGTGAAGACTGCTGTCACTATACAGCCATCGTCATCGTTTACGCTGTCCATCATCACATCATCAATCATCATCATCATTCTACAGTTTGGACACGCTATCGGTCTACTATATGTTGATTATCTGTTGATCATCAATCTTGACCTCGATTATAACCCCATCATCTACCTGGAGGCCACACCCTCTTTCTTGATGCTGATGTTACTCTTTCTGCCATTTCTCTTCTATAACAAATGGAGGTCGTGGCTGTTGGCTGGTCAGACTGATGTTGATGTAAGGCCAGGTATCATCATTATGGCGTTTGTGTTCAGCGTGTAAGTAAGTAGAAGACTATAGTCTTAATTTCGTGAGTCAGGCAGTCGGTCGGTCAGTCGGTTCGGTCTGTATCGGCAAACGTTGGTATAACAATCGCGCTAGTTCTTTATGTGTCAGTAAACCAGCTGTTACCAAAATAATGATCTAATCGCATTGTATGTTGGGTGTAAGCGCTGTAGGCCGACACACACATACACACACGCGCGTACAGTAAGACACTAATTAAAATGAACCTTTAATTATCTCTCAAAATGATAAATTCATAGCTATTCTTCAAGGTCAAAGGTAATTAGATTTACGCTGGTTGGCCATCAGCTGACTTTCTATGGCACATGCGGAGTAGCTATGGACAACGTGACTGGTAGCTGTTAGGAAATGTACCAGTAATGGCATGGCGACCACCAGTACTTCATGTGGTAACTGCAATCACACAAATCTTTGACTCTAATATTAACCAGTCAAAATAAAATACACATCAAAATTACAGAACTAATTTGATATATATTAAATATTTACTAAACATCTCCAGAATGAGCTACAAATCTTGCTTCTTCCAAAACATTGAACATATTAATATCAGAAAATATGGTTTTATATTTATTACCTGATTCCTAAATACCATAACATATTTAATTGCATCTGCTTTCAGGACAGGCTGTTCATTAACTGAAAAATAACAGTTTTAATTTGTACATTTGCACACATCACCCATACACAGACAGAGAGATGCTTTCTATAGAAATATGTTGCTGGTTATTGATGTATCTTTATAATATTAATAATAAGAGATATTTTATTATTTTCTGTTTACTAACAGAGGACTGAACATCTTGGCATACACGGTACAAGTAGTCCTTATTGTAGTCCAGTTATATAGCCGTCACCTTGCCAGACTTCCATCAGGTAACAGGTGTAGCTGTTATCAAAGTGACTCGTCTTATTTGACCAGTAACATTTCTCTAGATAATTTCTACAAGTGTATGTGTTACGTGCCAGCCTTGCCAGAATATGCGAGGAAATTTCCATTACTCACAGGTATACAAACTACGTGATATCTACGTCTATTGATCTTCCAAAAATTGCTTTTTATTGTCACACATTTATAACCTTTACGTACTTGAGCCAAACGTTATGATAAAGTTCTTATTTACCGTTCAACAAGAGGAAACATTTCATCTGTTTTTGTACTTAATGTGTACTTTGGTGATAAATATTAACTTAACTGTGCTATGAGATTTTCAATATTAACTGAGTCAAACGTATTTATTATATTTATAGGTTTGGAAAGACTGCATAACGTTTCTGAACTTCTCTGAAAACTAGTAATCATAACGATTCATATAAGTTGCCATAAACGATCGCTGAATATTAATTTTATCTCCCAAAATTTATCATATTTATCGTATGATTTTGGAGACAACGATAATATTTAATTCAATCGATAATATTTAAAATTTACAAATTTCCTTCATTATAAACAACGTAACCATAATAACAAGTTGATGCACAAATCGATATTCTTAAACTAATTTTTATATTATTATTATTATTATTTAGATAATTTAGACAACTTGACTCCAGACACAATAGAAAAATATATTGGAGTTGAAGCAAAGGAGCCATTTACTGAAGTCGGAGTAATCAAATACGATAATGAAGATTCTTACCAATTAGCTTATACCAAACAGAGGTTCTCTGATCCATATATCCTGGTACAGTCAGATAATTATAGTATAAACATCTTATCTTCTAAAAGATGACAGTAGACGGCTGTTATGTTGTATTATTTTTTAAATAAGAATATATAAGTTACAGTTAATCTGTATAATCAGGTAATACGTATATTTAACCTGAAATTTTCAGGTAATTTATATTATATCTCAGTTAGCAATAGACATATTATCAGGTAATATACATATTGCCTGATTATACAGATTAACTATAACATAAATACACAAAATAACTGTTATACGACTAATTTTATTATATAACTCTCGTGTATCTATAACATATGAATTTTTATGTGGAATAATATTACTATAAGTAGGAGCAATAATGATAATAATTTTAACAGACATATTATAATCAACTCTCGAATAATTGGAAATTGAACCCCCCCCCCAAAGCGTGATAAATTGTCATATAATGATGTCATCTAAGTAATACCTATATTAAGAGAAGAAAAAAGAAAGTTTTGTTGATAATTCAATTAATTCTAAAACTTTAGCGTAAACTTTTAATAACATAAGCATGTTGCTATTTAAACACACTAATTACTGGTTATATTATTTGATGAAACACCTTGATTTATAGGAAATATTTTTCGGGAGTAGAACGATTTATCGGCTTAAAACAAACTGAGAATTCTAAATTTATCAGCTCAAATCCCAAAATATATCGTTAAAGTTTGATAACAAAAATAATAGATCGATTTATTGACTGATTTAATAACTAAATAAAATCACAAAATTGCTACGAAATTCAATTGTTCAGGTTTAATACCAAAGATCCCCCCATAATCCATTTGTTAATAAGAGAAGTTTTGTTGTATCTGGGAGCTATTCAGTTCTTCGAGAGTTGGTTCCAGTGATCCAGAACAGTTACGTCATGGCGTGTATGATATATGTAAATATGATTCCAATGCTTTTTTATCGGTAACATGCACGTGACAGGTTACCACCATCTTGATGTGTAATTTGATCATACTTGCCGTGAGAATGCCGCTCTGGATTAAACTAAAGGAACTTTGGACCGAAAGTGAGAAACATTTTTTGGCGAAGAAGATCAAAGCTTCTAGTGGTTGTGTACAGGAAGGAGATATCTCTTTGAAGTCGTGTATCATATCTGCTTGTGAAGTAACCCGGAAATTAGCAACTCTCGACAAAACTTATCGCGAAAAGAAAATATCTAACATAAGTCTGATCAAAGATGAGTTTGCCTTCGCATTTCTTGAAGGTAAATATATTACAGTTAATTTCTTTAATCAAGTAATAGGTGTATTACCTAACTGAGTTTTTGAGATAATATACAGATATTACCAGAAAATGTCAGGTAACATACAGATCACTTGATCATAATTATTAAATAGGAATTGCGCTTTATCAAAGATAAATAATGTTTACTTAAGTTTTCGGTGTACAGCGCCACATAGCGGCTTGTATTGTCATATAAATTATGATTATCACTAAGATGGGTCTTATCCTAACGTTGGTGAACTGTCATTTTTCCGATCTCAGGTGCGGATGCTTTCGGACTGTTTCTGGATATTATGGGTCATGCCTATGTAGATCCCCACAAGCCGATATTGGTGGCAGGTATCATCTTTATATGTATCGACATTTTGTTGTATAATTGGGATAATCTTTTATTGGTTATCCCTGTCTACGGTGAGAGGATTGCGAGCTATACTCGTGCTACATCAACCATCTTTATCAATGTTCCATTCTTTGCTATCAGATTGATCTTACTCTTGGACGAGGTAAGAACAATGTTTAATGTGAATCAATTTAACGGAGGTAAAACAGATATACTTATCACCTTTTTGTAGATGTTGTTGAGTAGCTGTTTTGATCGTTGTTTCTAGGGTATAAGAGGCTTTACCTTCTTGTTGCTCGTGTTGTTTTTGATGAAAGAGCTGACGGCTTTCGTATTGAGTGCCATCGACTTGGTGCAGATGGTGAGAGAAGACTGTAAAAATCGACGAGCAGCTAAGACGGTCTAATCTTGAACTTGATATCAGATAACATTACACGTCAAATATTTACGTGCATCTCAGTGTGTCGCTTTCTCACGAATAGTTGAAATTTTTCATCGTTTTTAATTGTAATATGATATATCTATAATAAATAATGTTTGTATAAATTACGAGTTTCCGTTTACACACGTTTGTACACAAACAGAAATAGACCTCGACTTTGTTTTCAGTTGAGTCCTGATCTGGATGATTGCAGGCAGATATTTGGCGATTCTTTTGTGATGTTTGACGAATGTCTACGATTGTTCTTCCACCACTCGGGCTCTCCATATTGACATTCGCAGTCATCGTATCTTCGCAGACCGCTTTGATGTGCGACTCATTACTCGTACCTGACACAACTCGAACTAAGTGATGTATGATGATGATGGTGATGATGATGATGATATCGGCTTCTTCACGACGCTTTGGAGAGTGGAATTGTTCCATTGTTGTACTGATGTAGGATGTTTTCAGGTGTCCAACAGTTTGTTTTGGTTGTCATTAAGGGGTTTTATCAGATACTGACAGATCAAGTCGGATCAATTTTATCTACACTGATTGTCAGATCTGCTAGACCTAGTCGTTTACTTTATGTTGGTGTTGATGTACCTGTCAAAAATCAGGTATGTGTCACAACGGTCCGGGTGGTACCTTATCTGCCCTATAAGTCCTCCATACTCGTGACCATACCGCATAAATATAAACGCTATAACCATGTCGGACCAGATGCCGTTCCATATGTCTAGCTTGTGGCGCATGACGTGTCCTTCCACCAGGAACTCTTGGAGAAGATCGTATGACAGATGCTCCACGGATCCCAGAGGGTATAGACCATACATGTGGATAAATATAACATTGTTGGTATATACTATATAGATGGCGATACACATAATTATGTTTGTAAAAATGCATGAAACAATTGAAATTGTTCAATATTTAAACAAATCTAGCGTAATTGCAATGACCGGAAGCAAAGAAGTAGTGATTGATCTTTGTAACAGCCCACGTGTGGAGAGACCACACCACACTGCCTCTAGATTGGAAATACAATCATGAGGAGTACTGGCTTGATCAAATCATCAATCCACAACGTTGCTGTTCTGCTCCGGTTGGCTTTGTCATCGACGACAGCAATTGACCACAGAAGTTCCCTAACCACCATGCCCAAGGCTCTCACCTTTTGCGTAAACTTCTTGCCCTTCAGCATCTTTGGGACATAACCAGAGGTTATTTGTACGATTCCAGTCAATCCTGTGTTCCTGATAAGAGTTGCCACGGTCCGACGAAACTCGTTAAAAAGTCCATTCCTCCTAATCACGGCACAAAGTTTGTGTTTGGATAGACTCATGTGACAGTTATTTGTAAACACAGTGGTAATACGCTGGACTTCTATAGCATGACAGACATAATGGTGTCTGGATCTGAAAGGGTTATGTCTATCAATGAGGTGTATATGGTCTTCTTTACGGGTTTGGTAGAATGTCTCTAGCTTCGTGCAAGAATAATATTGAATCCATTATACTCAATAGTTCAACAAGGATTGTCTATTACCTCTCCCAAGAAGTGATAGTCGATGTCATATGTCCTGAAGACAGACACTTACTGGGATGCTATTACTATCAATGATGGTATGATGCGTCCGCAAAAGTCATCTTTCGAGATGCGTCTGATTACAAGAACATTGGACGGATGCCCTTCGATCTTTTCTGATGTACCATCCTCAGTCAGTCGTGTCAAAATGAAGCTAAGAGAATGGGGAGAGCGAAGACAATTAGGGGAAGATACGTTGGCATCGTAGTTGTCTGCTACCCGTTGATTTAAGCCGCTGTTGATGTTGAACAAACATCTCATCTGTGTTTTGTGTGATGAAGCATGTACCGCTGACGTCTTAAAACTCAGTATTTCATCAAATGATCCACATATGCCAAAGACATGACATTCATCTATCAGAAACAAACCAAGAGCAATCTGAAGACTGGTTACTTTATTGGGGACACAATTCATGACAATATTTCCAATAAGAAGAACTTGGTTGCCGTCAACTAAAAGTGCTACCCAGAGATTTGCCAGAGTTCATTTACTGCCTTTCCAGCCATTTCTTTCGATATTCGTCAATTTCGTGTTGTGTAAGTATTGTATGACTTCCTCAGTTTTGGGGTATTTTGTATGATGTCCGTCACGATGTGTTTCATTATTATTGTAATCAATGACCTTGAAAACGTTAGGATAACCAACAACAACAACAACAACAACGATGAGCTTCTATTTGACTTAGAAACGAAGATATTGCCCAACATATTTTTTTTCAGCTATCGTTGGCGGCCATTTTGTTTTTCGCCTCAAAAATATTACCCAAGAATCCTCATCTGATACTCGACTGATTCTAATTCAGGATTGCTCAGAGATGATAAATTAATTGAAAAAACTAACTTCAGAATAACGCCACTCCGTACTTTATCAGACTATTTACATTTATTTACTCAAGTCATTATCTTCTATAGTTTTTGATAAATCAGAGAAATATAATATTAAGTCAGATTAAGTACAGTATCCCGAGAACAAAGTTAAATATGTTACGATAATGATAAGAAAATACCAGAATTAAAATTAAACATTTTAGTAAACAATCATGATTTTATTGTTTATTAATATGATAGATCTATCTTATTTATAATTTGGTTTCTCGCCAAGGAGCTGTACAATCGAGCCACGTCATCAACTACCGTGGGAGTATACTGTTTGTATCCGCCACTTATTGATTCATAATTCACGCAGTATTTCATTGCATCCTATCCTGGCAGCCCGGTGTTAGATTATAAATATATGGGTTGGCATGGGAGTGTGACGGGGTACGCTGTGAGAGTAAACAGATGGGATGGGGCTGAGGACAGGTTATAGGTCCACAGGGAAGACCGTCCTAGGCGAATCTGTGGTGACTAAATATAAACTCACAGACAAATAAGATGATCACGAAACATTTCACAAACTCAATTATTACTAAGATTCAAATTCTCCCCCCACACATGGGAGTTTTCTACTTAAAGAAATACCACCATCTAGACAAATTATGTTGACTGTCAATCAACTGTTAAGTTTCTGTTGTATTATTCCGGATCAATAACAAGAAGACAAATATTTAATTATTAGTCATAGTTTTATTATAACCTTCACGCCCCATTTTAATATTAAATTCAGTGAGACAACCGTATATCATCACATAGACAGCCAAAGACAACTTTCACTAAAAAACATTGGTAACAGACTTCTGAGTACACTGAAAAATGTCAAACGCCCAATCACTCGCACCATCTGAGAATTTAATGATAATTATAAGACGAAAGATACAATGTTTAGTGATGATCTTTGCTGTCTATTATCAATATTAATAGACCATTGATCATCAATATTAATAGACCATTGATCATCAAAATTAATAGACCATTGATTATCAATATTAATAGACCATTGATCATCAAAATTAATAGACCATTGATCATCAATATTAATAGACCATTGATTATCAATATTAATAGACCACTGATCATCAATATTAATACACCATTGATCATCAATATTAATAGACCATTGATCATCAAAATTAATAGACCACTGATCATCAATATTAATACACCATTGATTATCAATATTAATAGACCATTGATCATCAATATTAATACACCATTGATCATCAATATTAATAGACCATTGATCATCAAAATTAATAGACCACTGATCATCAATATTAATACACCATTGATTATCAATATTAATAGACCATTGATCATCAATATTAATACACCATTGATCATCAATATTAATAGACCATTGATCATCAAAATTAATAGACCACTGATCATCAATATTAATACACCATTGATTATCAATATTAATAGACCATTGATCATCAATATTAATAGACCATTGATCATCAATATTAATAGACCATTGATCATCAAAATTAATAGACCATTGATCATCAATATTAATACACCATTGATTATCAATATTAATAGACCATTGATCATCAATATTAATACACCATTGATCATCAATATTAATACACCATTGATTATCAATATTAATAGACCATTGATCATCAATATTAATACACCATTGATTATCAATATTAATACACCATTGTATTATATTTGCTTGCCATGATTTTTTTCAATTTCTCATTGTATTAGTTTAAATTATATCTGTATGAAATATCATCATCATCATCATCTAATAATAATAATAATAATAATAATAATAATAATACAAGTTAAATACATGTAAAGCCTATATGACACCAAACAGTTGTACGTACCATACCGTGACCTATATTCTTGATGACTAGCAATATTTATGAAGGTCAATGTATCAGTATTAGAAACCTTTGTACTCTGTCCCGTATCTGGTACGAACTGTACAAAGATTACACTGTAAACCTTATTACTTCACGTTATGAACGCTAATCCTAAAAAATGTGAATATTATGTGTGCATTATTTAAAGACACTAATATTAGTTTACTTTAATACATATACATTGGTTACATTGTCTAACAAACTTTAGTTATAATTGTTCTTCAGAATCCCAAACTCATTTACTCCTTTCACTTTTTAGATGTTTCACATAAGTTAATAGACACTTAGGACAGATGGGTTAAGTGTCTTCTAAGTGATAATGGCTCATCACGTTCATGGTCCATTAAGATAAAAGAGATAATTTATAGATGATTAGAATAACTATATATATATATATATATATATATATATATATATATAATATATATATATATATATATATATATATATATATATATATATATATATATATAAGTCGTTTGATGAGATTAGAAATTCGTATGTTTAAAAACTTATATGGAAGTTATTAATCTAACGAATATGCCTATTTTCATTAGCCAACGATTAAGTTAGCAGACAAATAGGTAAAGAATATTAGATATCAGAAACACAGGAACAAAGGGGACATCAATGACAAATTAGATTATGATGGGTAATATAGGAACATCTCATTTGGAATCTACAGATAATAACGAAACAATATCAGGCTCAAGGATATCTGAAGGTGACAGTGATGAGCTAAAACTAAAGAAAGAAATAGGGCTAGTTCGAGGAATATCTCTAATTGTTGGTGTTGTCATAGGTAAGTGTTTAAGATAGAAAAGATGCCATTATAGAAAACATCAATCGTTCAGGTGTTTTTTGTTGAAAAATAAAGTTACTTTCATTGTTTATTTTGTTTGATCTCTTCAAGCCCATAATCTAAAATGAAGATCAAAGAACGATGAGAACTCAATAGATTAGATAAAACACTTTATATTGGTAATCATTTAGTCTCAGTAAATATCCATCTTTTCTTCCGTCATAATGATGTCTGGTTCATTCAAATGTTTCATTTTAAATGACAAAATCTTATCTAAAGATGACGGTCATAGAAAACCTTTGAAAGATGACTTCGAGGGCTGTATATTGAAATTTCTAATATATATATATATATATATATATATATATATATTATTTTCTTTTACTGATGTAACCAGTTGATGTCCTCATTGTGCTATCTATTGTTATCTATTTCTCTATCTGTTTTAGGATCAGGTATTTTTATATCACCATCCTTTTTAACCTACTCTAGTGGTAGTGTTGGTCTTAGCCTTGTTATATGGACGTTATGTGGTCTAATTAGTACATTAGGTGAGTATCGATAATCAATAATTAGAACAGGTCATATTGATTTATTACTTTATTAAGATAATTTGTCACGTCGATATCATAACTCACTCTCAAATGACTACTTAAACATATCTAATTACATTGTAATAAAACTTAGAGAAGATTGAATAATTATCTGATGACTTTGATATCAAGTTTCCTGATGTATCATCTTCAATCTGTTCTATTATCGTGTATTGTATCATGATGTGGTTATTATATAAATTTAAAACAAAAATTTAATTTATTAAATTAAATGCTGAATGTGAATTTTATCTGGTTTTATCCTTGATAAATATTTCGTTTTTAATTGGGTTACATACATCGTATCATAAAGATACATATTCCGTGATTGATACCTATTCTGTGTACTTACTTCATAAATATTATAATTTCCTGATAGAGTACACACCCTCAGCCATATATGTCTCAGACAACGCAGGCTTCAGTAATCCTTGTAAATAAACACACACATACACACATACACGTGCGCGCGCGCACGCACACACATACGCACGCACGCACGCACATATATTGGGTAGTATTTACATACAGGGCAAAAAGAACTGGTGCGTCTCTGGTGCGATACTGGCGTGTCATTTGCTACAATGCTCATCGATTAGTCCAATATGACGTATCCCCCCATCTCTCTCTCTCTCTCTCTCTCTCTCTCTCTCTCTGTGTGTGTGTGTGTGTGTGTGTGTGTGTGTGTGTGTGTGTGTGTGTGTGTGATACGATCTACTAGAAATCGTGGTGTCATGATTTCTAAGATTTGTAAGTGCCGACAACTAAATACAATTTTAAAGTAAACAATTTATTAAGTTTATTTATAATATTTATAAGTGCCTTCATTTTAATCGAGAGTAGTTTATGATTCAATGATCATCGATCTCAGACTCTACACATATATTCTGACAGGACTGTAAATTGAGGGAGGGAGGGAGGGAGGGAGGTAGGGAGCGATAGTAATCAAGAGGCTTTAAAATATGGGAATTAAAATATGTTTGTATATGTATATGGGAGTATTTAGTTTGATCAATATTTTGAGATTAATATTTTACAACTAGTTGTAGGTTTATATTACAAACATGTAGATGGCTTCAATTTGTTCTATAAACAATGGCAACTTAACAATTTGTCTTAAACAACAGAAACTAACACGAGCTTCAGGAGGAGGTACTGTTTGATTGTCAACAAACTCTAGAATGTAATTGATATTACGATAGCTAAATCTTTATTTAACATTTTCTCCTTTCTGCTGAAAACTCCTTTCTACCAGTTTTTATTTTATCTGCAACTCATCATCAAAATAGACAAAAACGGAATAATTAATTATGTCCGTAGACATGAGAGGAATATTACGGATTCTATTAGTTTCAAACATCAAACATCTGACGAAATGGTGACAGATTGAACTTTATATTTTGAAAAGGCAAAAATGTGTCATTTGAAATATTGGACCAAGTCAAGCAAATTTTACGAAAATAAATTAAGTGAATTCATGAAAAAATTGGAAAACACGATTGTTTGTATGAACAATAAAGTTAACACTAAAAAGAGTCTATAATATATTTTCACTGCGTCCGATCATTTGTTGATGAATTTTTCATCGTACTTTGACTATAACATTGCTCAACCCCTGTACTAGGTGCGCCAATGAGCTCGATTATTTTCGAAGATGGTGGCGTTATAAAAGTTTATTTTATTATTTTTATTATATATGTCCTCTGCCTTTATATTGATCTGGACAATTGGTTGATCCAATTAATTGATCATAAACAATAAATAAACCGATTATTACACAATCGAATGTAACAAATATAAATTTCATCTTATTTACTAGTTGACGTCAATTTTATAGATAAAAACTTTTTCGGGTAATTAGAAAATTATTTGGTCCATTTTTTATCTGATTTATAAATATATTATAATTATTACGCTTAACATACACAGGCCAGCAAAAATCATATATTATATAATGAAGCTGATGATGATGAGGATTTTGTCTGCACCATAACAAGTTTTATAATTGTGTATTGGAGCGTGTCACATTTATATTTGTCTGTTCAGCTAACATTTATTTATTTATGATTCAACTGATAAAGTGATCCTCTTCTTATCTCTTATGATATTCTTCTTCTTTATAACTTTATTTTATAGGATCTTTGTGTTATGCCGAATTAGGTACCTTAATACCCGAGTCTGGAGGTGGTTATAGCTATTTGTATCATTCTTATGGCTCATTATTAGCCTATCTCCTAGCTTGGGCATATACTATAGCCCTAAGACCAGCAGGATTAGCCATCATAAGTTTGACTTGTGCTAATTATCTTATAAAACCAGCTTTCTCTGATGGTTGTGGAGATCCTCCTGATGTTATTATTAAGTTAACAGCGGCATTCTTCATAGGTAGGTTCCCTTAGATAAACTAGATTATCTTGTATTTAAATATATACTATAATGTTCCTATGATACCGGAAGTCAGCCAATTTGGAGACAGAAAAAAGAAAAAAAAATATATATATATAATATATATATATATATATATATATATATATATATATATATATATATATATAGTTGATAATATGTCCCCAGTCAGCTTATTAGCTGTCAATATACACAGTCAGAAGATGGCTACTAACATCCAAGTGATATTTATGTTACTTAAGCTACTTCCTGTTGGTATTATTGTCATCGGAGGTATCGTAAAGCTAGCTCAAGGTATAATAATAATAATAATAATAATAATAATAATAATAATAATAATGTTTATATGACATGAGATATAGAGAGAAAAGATCGTAATTGATTGAGTTAATTATCTTACAAGATAATGGTAGATGATGATTATAAACATCTTGATGTTATTCAGGTAATATTCAGTATTTAGCTAGCGGTTTCTCAGGTACTACGACTGATGTTGGTAGTATTAGTGTAGCTTTTTATGCCGGGATGTGGTCATATGAAGGATGGTAAGTGGGAGACTATAATATCTAGGGAAATAGAACTAACATCACTAACATCATCAATAACATCAACACATACACTTAACATCATCGATATCCGCAATGCCATCAACGCATACACTAACACCAACACCACTAACACCAACACTACTGACACCAACACTACCAACATCACTAACACCAACACCACTAACACCAACACTACTAACATCACTAACACCAACACCACTAACACCAACACTACTAACACCAACGCTACCAACACCAACACTACTAACAGCAACACCACTGACACCAACATCACTAACACCAACACTATCAACACCACTGACACCAACACCACTAACACCAACACTACCAACATCACTAACACCAACACTACTAACACCAACGCTACCAACACCAACACTACTAACAGCAACACCACTGACACCAACATCACTAACACCAACACCACTAACACCAACATTACTAACAGCAGCACATCCAACACAACTAACACCACTAACACTAACACCATTAACACCAACACCACCGACACAAATATCACCAATATCATTACCATAAATAATAATAATAATAATAATAATAATAATAATAATAAACTTGTCTTCTTAGGAATTCTCTCAATGACGTAACAGAGGAGATAAAAAATCCAAACAGGTAACTTGTTGCTTACAACGCACACACCCGTACACACACACCCGTACACACACACCCGTACACACACACCCGTACACACACACACACACACACACACACACACACACACACACACTACTGGAGCTAAAGACAAATTTTGTTTTCAGGAATCTTCCAAGATCTATTATAATTGGTCTCCCGATGGTGACTCTGATCTACATCTTAGTTAATATATCTTACTTCACTGTACTTAGTCCGGAAGAAGTGGCTGGCTCGTCTACTGTCGCTATGGTATGATGATGATGATGATGATGATGGTGGTAGTGGTGATGGTAGTGGTGATGATGATGGTGGTGGTGATGATAATGGTGGTGGTGGTGGTGATGATGGTGATGATGATGGTGGTGGTGATGGGGTGGTGATGATGATGATGGTGGTGGTGATGATGGAAGTGGTGATGGTGATGGTGGTGGTGATGATGATGGTGATGATGATGTTTGGTGGTTGTGATGATGGTAAATTATCAGTGATTTATTTTTGAGGGGAAAATTTAAAATTTGAATGATGATGGTAACATGAATGATTTTGTTTAAAAGTTGTGGTGATTAAATGGTTTAAATAAGTTTTTTTTAAAATATGATGGTGATGATGATGGTGGTGGTGATAATGATGGTGGTGATCATGATGATGGTAGTGGTGATGATGATGGTGGTGATGATGATGGTAATGATAATGCTGATGATGATGATGATGATGGTAATGATGATGATGGTGATGATGGTAATGATGATGATGATGATGATGATGATGATGGTGGTGGTGATAATGGTAATGATGGTGATGATTATGATGATGATGATGATGATGGTAGTGGTGATAATGATGGTGGTGGTGATGATGATGGTGGTGGTCATGATGATGGTGATGATGATGGTGGTGATGATGATGGTAGTGGTGATGATGATGATGGTGGTGATGATGATGGTAATGATGATGCTGATGATGATGATGGCAATGATGATGATGGTGATGATGGTAATGATGATGATGATGATGATGATGATGATGGTGGTGGTGATAATGGTAATGATGGTGATGATGATGATGATGATGGTGGTGGTGATAATGGTAATGATGATGGTGATGGTGATAATGATGATGGTAATGATGGTGATGATGATGATGATGATGGTGGTGATGATAATGATGATGATGATCAAATTCATCAGTGTTATTTTTATTATAATGATGGGATAATTAAAAGTTGCAATAATGATAGTAACAATAGTAATGATATTGATTAACACAGACAATAATATAATCACTCCCTGAAGAGAAACTACCTGAAGTTAAATAAGTTTCCTCTTTTGTTAAATATGGATCATGTAGCCCGATCTGGATACCAAATAGTCACTCCATAACTAATATTAAGATCTGTCACCACACACACACACACATCATTATAAATTATGCACCGAAAAGAAAATTACTTCCGATCCCAGATTTGTTTATATTTATAGTATGTTGTGTCAGTTTGACGAAGGTTTAAGGCGAAATCTTTTCTCAGCTTTCTGTTCGATGGATCTCGTTCGATCTGCGCTGCTACTTAACCGATGCTCCACCTAGCGAGCTTTGTTGGTTAGCTTCGGCCAGTCGATTACCATATATGCATCTTGATCAATATACATGTACATGTATGTTGTTGTTAAATAATGTTTCGACTATGACGAGGATATAGCCATCTTTCGAACTCTTCTTAGTGGCAGTATTAATGTGTCATTTCCGGTATACGCCTACACGGTGTGGTGGCCATCTTCGAATGTGTATAAACAAATAAATATGTGCCATTGTTCATTACGGTCAAGGACAATACAAATATTTTTTTAAAGTTTATATGTGACTATTTGTAATTCTTTTGCTACAAGATGATTCTAAAAAAATATAAAGGAGGATTATTAGCGCACATATAATAATTATAAGATAACATCCCTGTCTACATATAATAATTATAAGATAATATCCCTGTCTACATATAATAAATTGTAAGATAACATCCCTGTCTATATATAATAATTATAAGATAACATCCCTGTCTACATATAATAATTATAAGATAATATCCCTGTCTACATATAATAATTGTAAGATAGCATCCCTGTCTACATATAATAATTATAAGATAACATCCCTGTCTACATATAATAATTGTAAGATAACATCCCTGTCTACATATAATAATTGTAAGATAACATCCCTGTCTACATAAAATAATTGTAAGATAACATCCCTGTCTACATATAATAATTGTAAGATAACATCCCTGTCTACCTATAATAATTGTAAGATAACATCCCTGTCTACATATAATACTTGTAAGATAACATCCCTGTCTACATATAATAATCCATGTCAAAACGTAATTGTATGTCTGTTTATCGCCCACTGTTACTAGGGTCCAATTTCTAATATCCTGGTGATTGTTGCTTGTATACCTCCTAGCTACACCAAGATTCCCTAACAATATATGTACATGTTTATATTATTACGATCATATATATATATATATATATATATATATATATATATATATATATATATATATAAGGCCTCTATGGCCTAGTGGGTAAGAGATCATGGTCATGCTATGCGGGAGGTCGAAGGTTCGTATCTGGGTCGTAGCACTATAGTACGAGGAGGAGTTTTTCATCCAATCAGGTAACTGGCGAGGTTTTCTCCGCGAATATGTTATCTATTTAGAATTAGTCCCCGTCGTGAAACAATAACTTACAGACTATATGCGTCTCCCTCATTTGAGGTAGCTAAGCCACGTATAATAAATCTCATTTCAGCTATTATTATTATTATAAAAAGAGTTAAATTTCTATATCATTTGATGATAGTTTGGTCCTCCAACGAACATATAACTGTTTAAATAGAGGCGTGTACCCCAAGTGAAATAAAACAATATTTCTGTGTAACCGTAATCTTTTTTTATATTTAATGCTGCTCTTTAGCTATAATATAACGAACTATTTCCTAATATAGATCAATTACATATTAATTTTCGATACCTACAATTGAATGTTACGGTAATACCCGTGTATGTCAAACGGTATAAGCGTGTATTTACAGAGTCCATTCACCGCTGATCGATTGGTCTATTCCCAACACATAGTCGCTGTAAATTACTTAGGAATGAAGTCATTTTACTGGCACTAGACAAGTTTTTTTGTGTGTGAGATATTTGGAGTTATTTTTAATATCAAACAAAACTTTTGTGTGAAATACGGGTTCCAGCTAAAAGGCAATACATGATAAAGTAGGTCATTAAGATTGACGTATATAATAATCTTAAGATAATAATCATTTACTAACAACAATATATAAATAAATATATTTTAAAGTTTTATGGTATTGGGACAGCTTTCAAAAGAAGTAAAATACAATTCGTTACACAGAGGTATATATTTGTTATTTTCCTGGTATGTTCTTGTATTCTGATGTTCCATACATCATTTCATATAGTATTCTATTGTTCTATACATTATGTTCATGAGGTAGTCTGGTGTTCTATACATTATGAGTTCATGAGGTATTCTGGTGTTCTATACATTATGTTCATGAGGTATTCTGAGTGTTCTATACATTATGTTCATGAGGTATTCTGGTGTTCTATACATTATGTTCATGAGGTATTCTGGTGTTCTATACATTATGTTCATGAGGTATTCTATTGTTCTATACATTATGTTCATGAGGTATTCTGTCTATACATTATGTTCATGAGGTATTCTGGTGTTCTATACATTATGTTCATGAGGTATTCTGGTGTTCTATACATTATGTTCATGAGGTATTCTGGTGTTCTATACATTATGTTCATGAGGTATTCTGGTGTTCTATACATTATGTTCATGAGGTATTCTGGTGTTCTATACATTATGTTCATGAGGTATTCTGGTGTTCTATACATTAGGTTCGTGCGGTACCCCAGTATTCTATGCTTTATTTTCCTGATGTATTCTAGTGTTTCATAAATTATTTTATGTATTCTAATGTTTTTCGTGAGGTATTCTGACGGTAACGGTATCCCCAGATCACAGCCGTTATTGAGCTGCTTTGATTTTACACATAAACCATAAAATTGTTTTAGCTAATATATATATTAAATGTTTTTGATCTAACGTTTTAATATTGTGCTCATTGTTATTTCAATATAATCTATCTGAATGTAAGATTATTCATCCATTACAAATAAATAATATAAATTCCGATTATTTGGCAGTTTTCTAAAACTTGAGATTTAATTTTTAATTTTAGTAAATCAATAATTTATACTTTTCTCTGGTTGACAACGTAACTGTTAGACGCTTATTAATAATATCTAATTTTTTGTAACGAATAATAATTTACAGTATTACATTTATTTTTCCGTTTACCAGTTTGTACAGCTAGTTAATATCCTATCAATTAAATATAATTTGTGTTTAATTTGATTTATTTAACCTTTCAGTCTTGGGCGGAGAAGGTTATCCCTTCTGTACCTTGGTTAATACCAATTTGTGTCGCCTTGTCGTCATTCGGCTCTCTCAATGGTGGATTATTTATAGGACCGAGGTAACATCTTCCATACTCCACGTCAACATTATAAATGTGGTAATTTTATTATTTCCACAGCCTAATAACTGGACAATTTATTCTATGACATCAATCCATCCGAATGTTCTGGTAGCTCAATGTTCTCACAGCCCAATACTCCCATCTGAACCACACTTCAAACTCTAATACGTCACTGTCGTTCGGTTATACTAAATCAGATGAATATAGTTAGAAGCTTGCATTACAAACCTCCAGGCTGTGGGTTCGATTCCAACTAATAGCCGTGTTTGTTGGATGTTTTCCTAGATATTCTCCCATCACCCATATGTCCCAGTTGTGACAAGTACAGAAGTTAAACAAATAAACAAACAACAGACTTAGATCGGAAAAATCCTACTCTATCTGACTTTTAGTGAAATGACAATAATTGACAACAAAACGAATAACATTATAGTCTATAACAATTACTGTGCTCTCAGAACAATGACATATAAGAACATTGGGAAGTCGGAACACAAAATATCTGGATATAGGCGAGAAACCCACTTCCCTCCACCCTCCCACTCCCCGTTCATAAACTATCAATAAAGGTAGTCATTGATTTACGACCTACGCAACTTATGACCGGTCAACTTTACGACGGGTGATATGACTTAAAGATGACTATAATATCATTCATTACACAGTATAATATAGGTAAGGTAATTATAACCTAGGTCGGAAATATAACTAGATGAACTTACGACCGGTCAAGGTCGTAACCTATCAAGGTCGTTAGTCGACTACTACCTGTACTAGTATTAAGTAACGATTACCTTACATATGATCACTTTTGTTTGTGCACATTTGTTACCTAGGTTACAGTATGTCGCTGCTAGAAATGGTCACATGTTAGCTTTATTTTCGATGTTAAACATAAGACGAGGTAGTCCAGCGGCAGCTTCAATATTAACGGTTAGTATTTTGTTTATTTGATTTATTTTTAACAAATAATTAAAGGTTGATGATAAAACTACTATTATCATCACATGATGCTGGTATAATAAAGTTTATATCATCTTCTTAACTATATTTAGTAATATTATTAAATATAACAATAAATGTAAAGAGTTGGATTTGTTCTTCAAATATAATCTATTAAGGGGATACAGCCAATGAGAGACCTTTCTTAAACATCTCCTTGATTAAATGCTGGGGTTAAATCATCTCCGCAGGGACGCCTCCATAAGCTAATTGATAGCGTGGTTGGACACAAATCAACAGTACTTTGATTCAAACCCCGGCCGGGTTATATCAGAAGGGTGTTTCGTCTTTCTGATAAAACAGCTAAATTTTAGATGATTCTTTCCGGATAGTGTTTCATCTTAGATGTCCATACTATCGCATTCCGTTTGCTTCTTTTTATTAGACGGTTGGTTATGGGCCCTTCCTAGTGACTGTCCACACACACACACACACACACACACACACACACACACACACACACACACACACACACACACACACACACACACACACAAATATATAAAGTTATAAACACATATGATCTTTGATCTTTGAACCTAACCTCTTCTGTCTTCATTTCCTTTAATGACGCAGTAACTATCCGACCAATCAGGAGCAGGCTTCCCAAAAAACGTACATTTTTGTACCACTTACAGTCAATAAATCGGTATTACTACCAAAAACTGTTTATAACGTTGACCTGAAAAAAAAACTAGACCGAGCACTCAGTGATGTTTGGATGGGCCGCCATGACCAAACAGTGCTGACTTCCGGTAGGGGCAAAAAGCTACGTTGAAGCGGCTATGTTTCGAGTTTTAAACTTATGAATACATACATTTATTGTGATGTATGTATTATTATAATTTTCTGTGTGCAGAGAATTTACATTATTCCTGTCCTATTAGGCCTATATGTCATCAAATATGTAAAAGTCGTTTTATGTAAGTCCTTAGATCTAATCTAGTTGGGATCAAACGCCAGCGATAGGCCGGGGGTTGTCGAACAGGCTAAATATTATGATAGTCAAGCTTAATATCCCTCAAGAAAACGCTTTAACGGTTGTTTTAAATGTGTTCCTTATACTTACCGATGAAACGATATTCCTTTTTTATTACTTCCACGCCCACGGCTTATGCACCCAAAGACCTAACAATAATACACCATGTTTATAAACCTGATTTTAGCAGTCTCCGTTCCATTTTGCCCTGACCGGAAGTTGGGACCTTTTTACCATGAAATCGGCGGTCATGTTCGGTCTAGTTTTCTTTCAGGTCAATGGTTTATAAAAAGACGTGTCTATTGGAAGTGCCATTTGACATTTTAACATGGCGTGTTGGACCACAGATCACTACCACCCGTTTACGATTCCTGGCGTGGGAATATCTGAAAGTTGTTTCATCTTTGGAGGTCGCTCGACCCATTTAGCCTACCTTGCCCACAAAAGTGGCCGTAAAACACCAATCATCATCATCATCATCATCGTCATCTTGAAGTAGACACGCCCTCACTTGACATGACCTCCCAGCCACGCCCACCTATAGTTACATGACCTGTAAGAAATCAATATTCTAAAGCCTAACTTACCGTAAATAAGAGGTCTGATCAAAACTGAATGATCATGTATTTGGAGAAATACAAAATTTCTGTTCACTTAATTTGGTCATTTCACAGCCGATCAGAAATAAATTCACAGTCTGGTTTTTGTAAGTGCCATTTTTAATAAATCACTGTATCCATCTTGACTATGGTCTGTGATTATTTATTTTTATTGTAGTGGAATGACACTTTTGATGGATCACTTGCAAATCCAATAGATCTAAAACTTGTAAACATAACAACTGTCAGTAATCATACCAAAGTATTTTACTGCTAATTTCTCTATCTCTAACATGTTAACGCAAACACAAACATTGCTAATGTTCCGTGTATATTCTTTGTTCTCAGCTGGGTAGACCTATATTGGTCTACACTGTTGAGGTGCAGACTCTAAATGAACATACGATATTTTTAGTTAATATATGATAAACGGACATGATGAATATATGATGGAAGGTTTGTAATGAATTGTGTCATGGTTGTGTATGTATATATCCAAATAAATAAAAAAGAACAGACCATGGCATGACCCATGTTTGTTGTGTGTTATAATTGATGATAAATTGACATGATGAAAAATACGTTTATGCATATAACTCGTATATATATATATATATATATATATATATATATATATTGATATAATAGTTTACATTAGAATTAATAGTGTTGGACTTCATAGTTTAGTAGTATGCTTGGTCTAATTCGTTATGTGCAAGAATACTTTGTAATTAACTTTGCGGCCATTGCACGATCCATACGAAGTTGGAATCTTAAGAGGAAGATATTTTTTATTAGTGCCCCTGTTTAAAGATTCTGTGTAGCCCAAAGTTGTTGAGTTTCACTTCGTATATCGCTAGTGATACATAATGTGGTATATTCTGTAAAGGTTCTAATTAATTATGGTCTATTCCAGGGGCGGATCCATATTCTTTGGGTGGGGGATCTATCAAGGACAAAGCTATTATGCGAGGGGATAGGTCTCCTCCTTCCTCTGTGGAAGAAAAATGGAAATCAGCTCATGCTTAGATGTCGTCTGAGGGACTACAAAATCTATATATATATTTGTTTTCATAAAAAATTGAAAAATACGCCTTCCACACACAAAACAAAATAGGCTGTGAAATGACCTAAACCGTGTTCAATTATTTTCTGATCGATTTATGCGAGGGGGTTTTGTAGTCCCTCAGACGACATCTAAGCATGAGCTGATTTCCATTTTTCTTCCACAGAGGAAAGGGGAGACCTATCCCCTCGCATAAATCGGTCCTGTCAGACTGCCTGGACCACAGATTTAAACATCTGGATACCTCATTATCTAATAACCTTGGAGTTAGCAGGTCGTCATGCCATGATTCAAATTGATCTGCGGGAGGCATCCCTAGTTTGACAATTAAAGAAGGTATTAGGTTCAGCAAAGCACTCACTGGTCAGCAGTTGTCTACAGAGAAACGGTTCTGCAACTGTTGTAGTAATATATCAGTAAAATGAATACCAATACACCGATTCAATTACCCCTGCTGCCACCATACGGCTGAATTTCACACTACGTTTTCGGGTTAGAAGTCTAAGAATCACTGTGTTGCGTGACGATTTACGCGTATAGTGGCCGATAAATGTCATACTGAAAAGCTGTATTAGGCTATTTACCAGCTATACTTTGCATTTATTTATAGTCCATTAAGGGTATGGGATCTCCAGATCATAATTTTGTATTTAATAAGAATAGGATATACTTCATCCAATAGATATATGCCACTAAACTAAGAAACGTTCAGCGCGATTTGCATGGCTGTCATGGTCCGGTCTGTCTAGTTCAAACTCATTTTTGGCATGTAATATATGATTAATAATAATAATATATAAATATTAATTGTGTACTGTTTATTAACATTATCATATTGCTTACAGTGTAGCATGGCCCTGATATATATCATACCTGGACAGATAGAGACCTTGATGAGTCTACTTAACTTTACTGTTTGGATATTCCATACTCTTGTTGCCTCGAGTGTGATTTATTACAGGAGGACGAGAAGATCTGTTTATAGGCCAATAAAGGTATGTGTAATGTTATCTTAAAGTAGGATGTTAAAAAAATATGAAGTGATAATAAAATGTTAACTCGGCTGTTTATAAACATGTCTTAGACATATCTACTATACTGGCCATGGTAAGGTTTATTGTATGAATGTATTATTGTTTTGAAGTCTTTCCTTTATACTGCTGGCATATCGTGATGATCTTTTTTTGTCAAGTTGTATTTTAGTATGGTATA
The DNA here is from genome assembly GCA_025642065.1 of Paralvinella palmiformis. Taxonomy (NCBI): domain Eukaryota; kingdom Metazoa; phylum Annelida; class Polychaeta; order Terebellida; family Alvinellidae; genus Paralvinella; species Paralvinella palmiformis. The sequence continues at coordinate 88,557 of JAODUP010000187.1, forward strand.
CTGGTGTTTAAGACAGATGGTCATTGAGATAAGATAATATTTGTTATCATTGTTCATCATCATGGTAGACATAATTTGTTAAATCCAGATTTTTTGGTATTTCTACAGGTGCCATTGTTCATACCAATATTTGTCATGTTGGCGTCAATATTTCTGGTGATTGTACCTTTTGTGATGAAGCCGAATGTTGCCTATCTGTACAGTATTGTGTTCTTCTTCATCGGCATTTTATTCTATATTCCATTCGTACATTATGACGTGAAACTCGCTTGTATGGGTACGTTATGACAATTTTCACGGCTACTCGGTTTTATGAAATTCTGCACAATTTATTTCAATCTAATCCACTCTCTTACAATGGTGTTTTTTCCAGATAAAGTGACAGTATTTTTCCAGATCTTATTGGAGTCTGCTCCAGCAATATTAACTTCACAAAAAATGAAAGGAAACAAATGAAAACATATTTCTTCTGTGACTGATTTCATGATTACACTTTATAATGTAACACGTTTGTTGTTCTGTACCTTTAATATTTATGTGAACACATTTATCGAATAAAACAAATCTGATTTGATTAACACCAAATGTTGTATATAACAAACATATCAGTTTATGGACACAATCGTAAACGGACCTTCAAATGTCACTACCGTATATACTCGTGTTTAGGCCGCACTTTTTAAAGCACGAAATCGGCTTATACACGGGTCAGACTAAACGGAAGGTACTATTTGGCATATTTTAGTGGAAAATACAATAATATTGTTTTGCAACATTAATAATAAATATATGAACAACAAACAAATTAATTAGGGGAGTTTTCGCTGTTCTCTTTTGAAGCCAAACTTAATCGTGATAACCGTCAGTGAGTAGCGTGGTGTTGGCCTGTTGTCAAGTAATAATTTATGGGTAATGTAGTCAGGGTCAGAATGTCGCTGGTACCAAGGCCGTCTGGGAACGGCCAGCACATGATTTATTATCTAGAGGTGTCAAATGATCCGGATCGCAATTAACCTGTTTGATGCACAGGGATCCAGAAAGTACGACAATCTGATCCTACAAAAGCTGTAGGTCCAAATCGGCTGCGATACGAAAACGGCCGCCCTATGACCAATACGGCCGCCTCCATAAACTATTAGAGGCAGATTTAATTTTTGGTCTATCTAAGATGTGTCATTACTATCGAAATGTGTGAGTGTGTGTAATTGAACGGAACGGCAAATAAGGCCACACAAAGAATGACCATAGAAGCCACATCAAAGGAAAACGAATACAGCAAACAATGTGTTAATTCCTTCCAAAGCTGGAACATGGGAACTACTAATAAACTACTTTAAGCAGCATTATGGAAACGAACGCACAGCAACAGACAACCTGAAAACGGCCGTTGTTACCTATTGTCACACAGTGGGTGAATTTTTGGGTTTTGAATAAATTTGTTGATTTTAGTGCGGCTTATACACGAGTTCGACTGTAGGGGGGGGTTATTTGGTCCTAACACCTGGTGCGGCTTATACACGAGTGTGGCCTATACATGAGTATATACACGAGTATATACAGCACTCTTGTCATTGATACATTTTCTGAAAATATTTTTCACATACCTGAAGACAATCATGAAAATTCATGCTGCAGATTCAGGAAAGTTGAATTTGAGAGTTTGAATAAGTTTATAACCAAATTCAACCTAAGTCATAATTTCTGATTTAATTAATACACAACTTCGGATTAGTGTCCATTGATAGGGTATGATAATTATGTACTGTTTTGTATAATTTTCTAACTGGTTTTCTTTTGTTATAAATATGACAATTGTTATGAAACTATTTTCAGTGTTTTTCATAAAAGGTTAGTTGGTTACACTAATTTTGTTAGCAGGAATCAAATCTAATAGTAATACCGGCATCTCTAATGATAAAAATGGTATTGATAACTTAACTTGTTTCTCTTTTTGAGGTAGTGAATTGGGTTTACTAAGTGCTAAAGTTTGTATTTAAAGCTACTTTGGACTAAATGATATATTTTCAAGTCTTTTTTTCATGACAGGGGGTTAGGGTGTGGGTCTTATTCATCACAATCATGGTGCGTGGGAAATCGATGGTTCTCTGATACCTGACTGTCAATTATCTACAGATTTATTCTACCAGAATACACTAGTGTTATCAATTCTGAAACATAACTAAATTTTGAATTAGTCCCCATTCAATTATAGATCAAAATGTATTTCTCATTAAGGTAATTAATATTTAGTAGCTGCCATTAAGGTCTTTATCAGTGTTTATAATAATCGGTGGCCATATTTATAGCAATATTCATTAATGTTATGATGTACAGTAAACATTGAGGACAAAATTCAGAGGCTAAAAACATGTTGAGGACAAAACTCTGAAATTAAAAACATGTTGAGGACAAAACGCTGAGGTTAAAACATGTTGAGGACAAAACTCTGAAATTAAAAACATGTTGAGGACAAAACGCTGAGGTTAAAACATGTTGAGGACAAAACGCATGTCTAAAATAATGTTGAGGACCGACTCCAATGTTATTCACTATTTAATAATAATTATTTTAGTAATAGAATATCTATCTGTGGTATGTAGGATATACATTTCATAGGATATACATTTCGTCTGACGAAAAAAATGTTAATAAAAAATATTCAACTTTATGTAACTCAGTAGTATGTAGATCTACTCTGTGTACTGACAACTCTGATAGATGCTATCACACAAGTGTTAGCTGTAATGAGATCAATAACCTTATATCAGGTGCTAAATAATAATGTTTGGAATAATTATAATGAATGAAGAATTTTGACTAAACACAGTCATCTGTATTAACTGTACTTCATCGATTGATCTGAAATAACTATATATAACTAAACACGTTAACTATTTAACTTATCGTGGATAAGTTATCTATTATAACTTTAATAACTGATTATGATTATAATTTCCTGGGTATTTATCCTTAGGTCACAGGGCTCGACATTAACGGTTGTCCGCCTGTCCGGGACAACTAAACTACGTAATCAGACAAGTAAAATCACATGCTTGGTTGTCCGCCGTGTCAAGTCGTATTTTCGATGGTTCTTAGTGACTCAGAACCATCGAATATACGTTTTCAGTAGAATGATTGTATGCTGTTTTGGAGCTCTTCGTGGTTGGAAAAGTATCATAGTTTAAAACACCCGAGCTGATACTTCACCAACGGTCGCTAAAAAGCACTCCTCCGGGTTGTAGGCTGGATTTAGGGCCGATTTTCAGCAGAAACGACACATATTTATCAGCCGATAGTCTCCTGATCTGAAATAATGCTAATATCATACTTATAAATATTTACTGAATATCAGAACCATGCTTGAAGGATGGAAGAGATTTTGGTCAGCTGATGATCTTGGCTGGTAAACAGCCATTTGCATTATGATGGTCATGTGACTCAAATACGCTCTCCTGATTGGCCAGTTGTCTTTGTTTACAGTAAATAAAAACACATGGGCTTATTTATATGGTGGATATGTGTCCCTTCCCTGTTTATTTATTTGATCACTGTGTTTTTTTCCATTTTATATTAATATTATGACATAAATATGGATTTCATATATCATATCAACTGTTTTCATACTTTGCTGAAGGAATTATAGTAGTAGTAGTAGTATTTATTTCCAATTTCAATATCAAATAACGTATACATAATGCAATTTTACAAGTATATTACATATAAAGAAATTGGGGGACCAATGTAGCCGAAGCTGTCTTCCCATTGGCCCCGAACAATTATAGCTAATAATAGTCAGCTCGATAAAACGCCGTTTGTGTATTTGCAAGTCTGGTCGTGAGTGTATTGGAAGTATGTGGACCAGGTACCAAGGAATCATATAATTACCTAGACATGTGTGCATTGACAACAATAAGGGTTGTTGCATTTTACAGATGCTGAGTAAGTAGCTAAGATGTAATTTTTCAGGGTTTTCTTAGTTTTTTATCTTGAATTACAAGTGGAAAGGATACTATTCCAATTGTTCCATATAATGGGAAAATTGACTAACGGCAACTTACTGGATAGTGCAGAGTTACATCGAGGTACATGCATATGACTAGATTGCCTTGTCACGCGATTTTCCCGTATCTCAGAATTTAGACGGAATAGGCCATCGAAGGATATAGGAAATCTCTTATAAATAAAGTCGTCCATGAACAAAACATACGTGGTATTGATACATGTCACTTAATTTTAAGATTTCACAATTTGTGAATAAGGGATCGGTATGATTGTTATAACCCGCATTATTAATAATACGAATAGCTCTTTTCTGCAAAGACACAGTTTTCTGAAGGATTGATGAATTGGCGTTCCCCCAAATTAGTAAACCATATGAGATATATGGTTGTATGAGAGCCAGGTATAAAGTTTTCAGACTATTTTTTGGTAGGAATTTCTTTACTTGTTTTATGCCATATAAGGCCCGAGAAATCTTATTTTTCACGTAAATCAAATGATATTTCCATGAAAGAGTCTCGTCCAGAAAGACACCAAGAAATTTGGTGGTTTTCTCTTGGAATTGAGAACCAATTTGCTCTAAATGAGTACCAGCAACTGAAATGTCCAAGATGTTAAAATCCAAATTTTTTGTACCATCTTTGAAAACCATATATTTTGTTTTGTTTTTATTTAGCGAGAGACCATTTGCACAAAACCATTCAAATAAGTTATTCATTTCTACATTTGCCCTTTGATATAAGGTGGAAATATCAGTATCACTAATGATTAAAGAAGTGTCGTCTGCAAAAGATAATATATGTGCATTTGTGGATTTTGATATATCATTAACATATATTAGGTATAGCAAAGGACCTAGGATAGATCCTTGTGGTACCCCACAGTTCATGAATTCAATATCTGACTTCGTTTTACCGATTTGAACATATTGTTTCCTATTCACAAGATAACTGGCAAACCATTTGTTGGCGACTCCCCTAATACCGTAGTAATTTAATTTATTTAATAATGTGTGTGTCTTTATAACATCAAATGCTTTTGAGAGGTCGCAGAAAATAGATAAGGTAACTTGCTTAGGAGTCGAATTATTAGCTACTGCACATTGATTTAATAAATGTATAATTGGGTGAATTGTTGAGTGTTTCTCACGAAAACCATACTGATGTTTGTAAAGAGTATTATTACTATTGAGGAAGCTCATTACCTTGTTATACATTATCCTTTCCAATATTTTCGAAAAAGCTGGGAGAAGGCTGATGGGTCTATAGTTTTTTTAATTCAGTGGGATTAGCTGATTTGTGTATTGGAATTACCTTAGCTATTTTCAGTTGATTGGGAACAATACCGGTAATTATTGATCTATTTATAATGTGTGTCAATGGATATTTAATGTATTCAATAGATTCCTGGAGTAGTTTGGAGGATGTTTCATCATGACCTCTAAATTATATAGAGTTTTGGGTAACATTATTACTGTGTTTTATTTTATATTTAAACAATAGTGAGCTTCCCTTATCACATCAACAGCCACAAGAAGAAGAATCCCGGCTAGATTGTAGACATGACCAATAATTTATTAGTTACTGGATGAACTACGAATTGTTGATTATTATATACTTATATTGTGTTAGAGTGTGGATCAATAATACCATAAACCCATAATTATCGTCTTTATCTCCTTCGTGGTCTAATTGGTAGCGCGTTAGACAACAAATCACTACCACACGAGTTCGAATCTCGGCGTGGGCATAATTGATTTTCATCTTTGACATCGCTTCATTACTTTGGCCTACCATGTGCACAAAGTGCATGGCTGTGTTCTCCGTCGATTCCAGCAGTTTTGTTCTAACTAGTAAAAGTTTGATGTAGAAAGATATTTGTTGGGCTAGTGGATTTAAATTTGACTAGCGCAGGGGCTAGTGAGATGTAGAAATATTTTTCTGTCCCCGAGTTCATAGCATGTTTTACTGCGCCGATGCCAATAACTGCCGCACAGAAATCATTCAAGATATCGTTGTAGAAATTCAACTTCATAATTCCAGAAACGAAAATTGCAAAGGGACAGTTCTGTATCGCAAAAGGAATACGAAGCCAAAAAAGAAATAACATTTTATTGCTAAATGGACATTTGAATTTCCGGGGTTGTTTTATGATGAGGCAGCCGATGAAATGTTCTGCAAAACCTCTAGCTAGGGGTGTACCTATTAATGCCAAGCTGACCAGTTCTTGGACAAGCAAAAATTATATGTGACTTGTCCTACATGACAAGTGGCCAAAAAAGTTAATGTCGTGTGTGAGTGTGTGTGCGCGCGCGCGTGTACGTGACAGTGTCTGTATGTGGATGAGATGTATATTAGTTATGGTATACAGTGTGGGTAGGACATATCAAAAACAAAGGCTGACCATTCCGTTTAATATATTTCTTGTTTTAATGTAAAACATTGTGATGTTAACAATAAAATGTAAACAAATTCTCGGAATAACAGAAGAACAAAGTTAGTCTGACTGCATACATGGGACATGATATATCTATATCATAACAATGTGTCACTATACTGCATAAAAACAACATTTTGTGTCCTCGGTGGCCAAGTATGAGACTCAATGGTAAACACATTATATTATGTATATAAACATGTCCCCTCTCTCACACACAATGTCATATAATCAGTTGAGAGACTATTTACTCCACACACATATATATATGTGTGTGTGTGTGTCACTACCCCATGGCATATTAAAAGAAGCGCTTATACTAAATGATATTATTGCTAGGTGGTATAGACGGAATGATTCACAGATTAACACAATGGAAAGAAAAAATGGCCGTAACTTTGCCTGCATGGCCATTTTATAAATGACCTTGAACTTGTTTGCCTCATCTGTCTGTACCCTTACATATCGGTTTATTTTCGCTGATAAATGTTACTATAAAATGTTCATTCAATGTGCATTTTCCACTTAGCTAAAGAGGAACAATATATTACTGATAACACACACAACTGATTCAGCAGACCAGGTTGTTCTATTTGTTACATAAAAGCTGTGAAGCTGCACACTAATTAAAATATTAAACAACAGAGCTATTTTTTATAATTCTGTTCATTACTGAGCATCTTGTGACTTATAATTCAATACCTGTCAACAAGAACTGGTCCACTGGATAACAGTATTATTTTGGAATGTAAATGATTGTGTGTGTGTGTGTGTGTGTGTGTGTGTGTGTGCGTGCGTGCGGCTATAGACATGTGGTGATGATGTATATTCAACCAGGCACCTAACTTATTATACAAATAATCGGTTGGATGGTGAACCATGTGGAAGGTATAATAACACGTGGCAATCTTTACTAATCCTATAATAAATATGGCATGGAAGCATTTGTTAGTGTACAGCCTCAAAGAGCATCTTTATTAGTATCATAATCCTATAGCTAATCTAACTAAATAATGAACAAATATTGTCACTCTTCGTGGGACTTGGTGTAGCTTTATAAAAATACTTTCACATAATACTTACAAAATGGATCTATTACTTAATTCACTTCATACAATTTTATACTGGTGAGAAATGCTCAAACAGCATTTTATATCAAATACTGTTTCATGAAAACAATTACCTATGAAGCATCAATGCCAGTCAATTCCTGTCTACCTTTATGACTGGTTTGTCTCTCACAACAAGTTCAAATAGATATATATTTATAACTAACGTGCCGAGATCTTCGATGGGATTTATGACGGCACTTCTTACACTTTATAGATCCTGCTTTTTCCAGAACTATTGTCATGGCTTTAATGATAAATGTTAAACCTTTTGTGTGTAATTAGAGATACAAATTAAAGGAATATTATTAGCGGAGGTTTTACTGGGAGTAACTTTATGGGTATAATTCACAACCATTTGCCTTCGTGTCCTGAACTAACTTTTACTAAAGATCAGTTTCATTTTTTTAATTCTTTTATCGACAAAATCTGAAATTCAAGCACCTACTGATCTCTACGAGAGGATTACTTTTAAACAGTCATTAGTATTCCTTAAACATCTGGATTATTTTATAAGCTAGGCTCTATACAAATCATTCGTGGGATGACAAGCGGTGGGATCTGGTTAATGGAAGAAGTAGGTTAGTAGTGTGTGAGAACAAAGTACATGTTGGTATTAAGGACTAGCTGTAATAACGGTATGGTAGATTGGGGAGCAATCACCAAGCTAGGGTACAGAGAATAAACTTGAATTGAGAATATAATATAGAGACAATGGAAAGAAGTGATTAAAAAAAATACCATACAACTGTAAATTGTGAAAACGTTGTCTCTTCTTGTATGTTCTGTACAGTGATGTGATGGCTATGAAAAAAATATGTACACAGCATTGAAGGAAAAACAACAAACTGACAGTATCTGAACACCCGATGGTCAATAGAGTATCTCTCACTTCTAATACGACATGCCATTCATATCAGCAAACTTCAATAACGCTTCATTTGTATTATCCAACTTTGTAACATATCGTTCAATGTGTAACATAACACAAGACTAGTAACAAAACATGCAGAACATCTGCACTGTAACATGACAACTGACTTGAAACATGATATTTGAGTTTAATTATGTTCTATTTATAAATGGGCCGACATTTGGCTTCCAGCGCCATTTTGACAGCTCATTAGTTATTTTCTACATACACACAAACCATTCTAAACACGACAGCTTACTAAATGAGGTCTATACCTATAGCAGTACTTGATTTTTATTACTGATGTCACCTTCAAAATAAAGTTTTAAAAGAGAAAATTAGCTAATCCATAAATAATAAATAAATATTTGTTTTGCTCTTCAAATGGCAACATAGCAACTGAATCGTGACAAAACTAATTTTTAACAGTCACCAATTCGAAGAAAAAGCAACCAAAATTATCGTTCCTGAACAGTTATTTATTGCTTTACTTCATGTAATAAGTCATATCTTTGGATATTAACTTTTTATCAATTTTTTTTAATATATATTACACAATTCTTTTTCATGTGAACTACATAAATATCAACCCATACAACAATAAACTGTGATGTTGAATGGCTTCAGTGTCTGCTTCTACAAACACATTCAGAAATGTTATGCTAATATTCACAACACAGAGACAGACTAGATATACATGATGTAGTAGTGGCTTGTGCCTTCATAGCACAATCTAGACATCTGTACTCCAACCTGCAGCCATGTTGCTCTCGAGTTCACGAAAACAAACTATCAAGCATTCATCCTCCAATTAAACATATCACAAATTTCTAAGGTTATGAAAGAGACGAAAAATGTTCTATGTACAGTACTGATATATATATATATATATATATATATATATATATAAAATGGTATCGCTCATCTTCTCATTCTCAGTGGAAGAATATAAATAAAGCTGAGTTGTCGCAAGGTGTTTGTGTGACAGGGAGATATAAATGTATAATATGGCGTAGTTCACCACAATGTCAACGTCTCTTGTGTATCGTCCACTAGATCAGTTAACATAGTGCATCGTTACCACCATACCAATACCTGTCTCAGAGGTGTACAATATACTCATTATATTTACATAATTAGTCACCCATGACTACTGTACATAAAAAACGAAGTCAGAAAAACTTATTCATGTTTTTCTTCAAAATATGAGTATTTTCTTCAGATTATAAACAGGACTAAACAAATTCCAAGGCAGGTACAACACCAGTCATCATCATCACCATCATCATCACCATCATCATCATCAAACTGCCATTAACTGCACAACTAAAAACAAACAAAAAAATCCGCACACATACATACCAGCTAAAAGTACAACAATATACATTATATGTAGCACAAAGATATTTAAGTGTATTAACTTTACAAACAATACCAACAATTAACCATGTAATCAACAAAATACCACCAAGACTGGAACAACATACACACATACATACACACACACACACATACATACAGCAATATTTTAAATAGCATTACAAGAAATGAAGACTTATCACACTTTAGAATATTGCATGGTAAACAAATGAAGACTTTACTTGTGTTACCAAACAGAAAAGGGTAAGTTTAAATGTAAACATTATGATGTAAAAGGGTATTGTACAATCGTGCACATTTAAAATATTGTCAAACTGTCAGTTCTAATATCAAATGAAGGCAAATCGTTTTTTTCTTTTAATCACAGACATATCCATTTGCAGCTGGTTGATTCAAGTACGGTTAATTCAGTTTTTGGTGGGAATTGGTTTAAAGTCAACACATTATTATTTGGCTCTCTACAGGCAGGAAAAGAATCCAAAGTTTCTGGCAAATAATGTGAGGATGGAATTGTTTTCAATGAGTATCAATAAATGTTAAAGTGCAGATGAACATCAAGAAATAGTTAATCTTTAGCTACAATATTTTGAGATTTATGTTTTAATTACTGGTACTCATTACATCTAAGCTTCATTAACTTAAATAATATTATTTAATCTAGACTGAAATTGTGAATGATCATTTCCAAAAGAATTTATGTCACGAAGCAAGAATCAAGATATCTACACCAAAATGTGCAAGAAATATTTCCATTATAAAATTTAATGAAAACAGTAACTCGGCTACTGAGCAACAGATTATATGTAAAGAAATACTAATATAGTATACATTCAACAATACAGAGTCATCATGCTTCATTCATTAACATATGACACAACGTGACAAACCTAAAGTAATCATTATACCCAGTTGTGATGGACTGAGGTAGGCAAAGTGCTACATAAACTTAATGACGACATCAAATGACACTAGTGAGCAGATCGTCTTGGATTAATGATAGTTATGATATCATCATCATTATCATCGTCGTTAACCAGACTCACTATGCATATCATAATGTAATCAAAGCTTAACCACTGTTCCGAGGGTGTGAGCGTTATGATAGTACTGCAGGCTAAATACTAAACAAGTTCTAGCTATCACAATATCCTGAACAATATCTGGATCACAATAAACTTGGTCTGACCACCGTAACAGTAACAGGCTTGGAACGGCTATGCTGTGATTGAAATGCAAAAACGGTGCTTTGAACAATGGATAATATGTGGCTCGTGGCTGGATCATTTGACGGAGCTAACAATTAATGGCCTCGCAGCTAACAAATATGTATACAATACAAATAATGAAAAGATACAAAATCAGTCTGTACCCCACCAACAAGTCACAGCCTTCAATCATATGACTCAAGTTTTGTTTCATTCTGACCATACTAATAACTATCTACTTGTAGTATGGTCTCATAAAGTGAAATAAGTAGCTGAAAACCGGCATTTTAGAATCAAGGAATGATGGTCTGAGATTTTATATCTACAAATACACATTATTCTCTTGTTGCCTTAATATATATATATATATATATATATATATGTGTGTGTTAACTTAAACTCTTTTGTTAATGGAAAATTAAAATAAGTAAATATATTGAATATGATCTCAGTCATTGTTGTCTTTATTAAAAGGAATTTAACCAGGTTTACCAATGATTAACAAATGTCCCTTTTAAAGGCCCAAAATCTCCAGATGTTTTTATCCAGATCCATTGATATCCATGAATAAACAACTACAAAATAGGTGATAGGATTATAATGAAACACCTAGGCTGGTTAACAAAGATTGGAGATCACTACATCATTGAACTAAATCAACCCTCTTGGTTACATTGCAAAATACATTCCAGCTACAACACAAAGGCCCCATCTAGGTGTGAAAGAAGTTATTGGCTTTTTTCATATATTTCTCCTTTGTAAGCCAATATTAACATACAGAATAATGCACGCTGACATCACGTTGACACTGGACAAATGACCGAAAAACTTCACATAGCAGGTAGGCCAACTGTTGGTCTCCATCATGGCGTTTTACGGGTACTGCCCTCTGGCGATTACTATCACACTTTTGAGGTCATATGTGGCGCCATCTTTTGAATGCTGTTGGTACTTGGAACAAGGGTATCTTTAATACTTGAGCTACTTTTCCCCTCTGACGGCAGTGCCATCTCCAAACCCTGAAAGATATCAAATGTTATACATGATGAATGATAACCATATGGATTTATGTAAAAATTCTATTATAATGATTGAAACAACGTACAGTAAGGTTTTACAAATATAAAACTTGTCAAGATCCCAAGAATGATTTTTTTTTAAATGTTTTGCTAAACAGTAGATTGTTATGCTGCAATTATTAAACACATCGTTATGGTGTAATTTATTATGATTCAGTAATTATTTTATGAAGGTGCTTGAAGATACTCAAGTTCTGAGTAGCATAGAAGTGACCAAAAGAAGGAAATGACTATATTATTATGTGGATTCTGTTTACAGTAAAACTAAATCTAAGTTACACAGGGTACACTATATTACAGAGACAAGGAAATTTAGTTTAATTTTGCAAGCAAATATGGGGGGGGGGAGATACATAAATATTTAATGACATTATAATTATGAAACTACCAACAGAACCCTTCAGTTAATGTACCCTTTCTATTTATTAACAGATGTTGTTGTTTCTCTCTCTTTAAGACAGACCTCATCAGAAGAATGATCACTTTTTGCACACTCATTACAGCCCTTCCAACCAACTCGACGTGGTTTGGCACCATGATGTAAACATTCGGGTATGTTTTTAGACATATCAAACAATGGAAGAGTCTGCGTTGAGGGAACAGGCGAGGATGATATGGTCAATGAATCTGAAATATGTCAACATGTAAAACTGTAAACAGACTGAAAAAGATGGAACACAAATCTGACAAGAAATAAACATCAACTAAATGACCTTCAGTAGATAATCTTCATACATATATATATAGTGAGAAGTAATGATAATTTGTGGGCTATCCAATGATGGGATGTGTATACCTGGATCCTGATTTAATAACATGGTAACTTGTAATTTGGATGATTTAATTATGTTTTTGACAGTTTTTAATATAACATAAAGTCAACACGTTAATAACAGATATTCAATTATTTAGTTTATCAATTATATCATGATTATAATAATTTTATCACTCATCTGTTCTGTATCTAACCTCTGATATTAGTTTTTTTTATTTTCTTGCCCTGCCACTAGAGTTAAATACCAAACATGTAATATATATGATAGATTGAAAAATGTTATGCCAGGTAGAAATTTATGCTTTCTCTGAGGTTTGTCATGTTTTGTTTACTAGCAGCCTTCAGTGTGTGATTCCCATATAGCTTATTTGTCATGTTATTTATCAATTAACCGATCAATATATTTATTTCAAACTGAATCTAGAATGGCATTATATAAATAGATACTAAATGAAGCAAGTACATGGTAGATACAGTTTGAGGATACACCAAAGATGTAAAATTTGTACAAGGATGCAACCTGATATATTTTAACGGAAACAATAATACAAAGATAGGGAGAAGGCTATCTGTGTATGTTTTGTATGCACAATATTGAGAGACTACCCACTAATTTTGGCAATAAGTCATTCCAACATATAGTGTTATTTTTTATGTTCTATGTGTTTAGACTTTTCTTACAATGTGCTGATTTAACCTAAAAGTTGAGTAATCTATAAAAACATGTTTAAGAAAGATACAAAAAACTAACCAAAATGGTATATATATATCATAAGTGGGGTGAACCTTAATTACAACATCACCAATGTGTGCCAGCTGGTAATGAATGACCTATTATGGTTCAATACACAGATCATAGCCCACATCTGTAGTTTGCCTGGCTTCCACCAGATGGCACACTAGCCGTGAATGTTGTCTAATGCGTATTGTAAAATAAGAAACCAGTCAGTAATTCTAAATTATGTTGAAGACAGAAATTAAAATAAAACAAATTATTATATTTCTCTATGTTTAGTCCGATGCAACTTATAATAATAACTGATATTTCTCTACCTTCTCCATCATTAACGATCAATGTAAGATAGTGATTAAATTAACCAAATAAAGATAAGATAGAAAACATCAATATAGACATTGTAAATTAACATCAGCCATAAAGTAAAAACATAACATCGTCTTCTGACTTGATAATTGTTTTGTCTTATAGCAAACATCCAGTTACGGCAAACAATTATCTCGAATAAGAGACCATTTGACACGTTTAATTATAGTTATAAACTTACTGCCAAATAAGATATTTCTTAGAAGTATTTTGGAGATATACTCACTACACTTGTCTATGGGTGATGGAGGTGATGTCCATTTAGTATCCAACTCTTGGAGGAACACTTCCTTACTATTACGACATGTTCTGTTTGATGTCTCACGGCTGCTGTTATTTTCTGATGAACCTTTACTTCGTATTGAGTTGCCAAACGACTTTGTTTTGCTGTTGCTTGTTGTTCTGGATATATTGTTTCCTTTCTTATGGGAAGGAGTAAGATTGTTATTGGAGTTGGTTGCTGAGCGATGGATTCGGAGCAGATGAGACAAGCCTTGGCGCCATGTATATGATTTGTTTTTAGTGTCATCCTGCTTTAGTAAATGGTCCTTGTCTGACTTCTGCCATAAACAAAAAAATGATATTTATAAAATCATTTTATAAAATCATTTAACCATTTTTTTCGTATATTTCCTAACAGATCTATGTAACAAATACATCTATATGGCATGACTTATCAAAAGGTTAAAAAAAAACATAGTTACTTGAGGGAAGGTTAGGTTTCAAGAGCAAGATGTGTCAACGTTATGTAAAGACGCCAGTTCTGGTTTATTGTGTTATGAACCAACCTTTTCTGGAGTACTTTTTGGTGAATTTTCTGCACTATCTATTATTTCCTGTCCCTTATCCTTGTGTTTCTCTGAGCCGAGAATGGACAGAACTTGTAGCCGACCAAAACGATTGGCTGATGGACGGGGTATCCGGGACTTTAGGGATTTCCCTTCACCTACAGGATAAGACATCTCATTACATTGTTGGGAACATCATCAGTGTCAAGGTTACATGATAACTGATTTACCTGAAGTACACGTCTTATGAACCAATCAGCAGCAATATTGGAATAATCATTGATATAATCATTGAAAACTCTCTCTTCTCTCTCTCTCTCTCTCTCTCTCTCTGTGTGTGTGTGTGTGTGTGTGTGTGTGTGTGAGAGAGAGTGATAGAGAGAGAGAGAGACCATACCTTTTGTTTTCTCAACTGGATGGACTTTAGCAACATTACAAGTAGCCGCTAGTCGATCTGTACTTGTAGCTTGTGTATCTTCAATTGTTTGTATCATCAATGACAATGGTGATGATGATGACAATGATGATGATGATGATGATGTCAATGTAGTACTTCTACTTCCACCTTGATTTAATCTGTAACAATAATAATAATAATAATAATGTATATTTAATAAAGCGCCCATACTAGCAGGAGCCATTCAAAGACGCTGTATAAATAATATGTAATATAATAATACCCCAAATAATATGTCTGTAAAAACCCTGTAATGATTTAAAAGATAATAATTACTTATCTGTGAAAGCGACCTTAACTAGGTGTGTTTTTAGAAGAGATTTAAAATTTTCAAGAGACAATAGCAATATGTCAATTCTTTAGTGAATGTACGAACATTTAACTTTTATATTATTTGCATCACATTGAACAAGTATTGTAAAATATTTTTTAATGAAAGACAGATCAAATAATAAGTGTAAATTATTACTTGCTAATTAAAAAAATTACATTATAATTTAAATATCTGAACATACCTTAATTGTAATTATAACAGAATTTTTGCATGTGTTATAATACTACTATTAATATAAAAATACAATATTATTGGGATGTAATAACATAATTTATTTATGAGGTAGTTTAAAAACAAGTGTATATATATATATATATATATATATATATATATATATACACACACACACACATATATATATATATATATATATATATATATATACAGTAGGCCCCTGTTAGACTGAGGTACATCTTAACATATAATCAGATATAACATGGTCAGACCTTGGACCCTGATTTGTGGAATCCACAACAGAGCATTTTTATGCAAAATGGCATGAAATCCACTACTGACAGATAAAGTTTTTGTAATTCACACATAAAAAACTGCCAGAACTTATCCACCAGTAGATTTATTGATCACAAACATAATTACACATGACCTTGGCTCAATCAGCCAAACAAACAGCCCAAACACAACCATCATTTATTGTGTGACTCCACCCAATAAATAAGTTTGATTCTGTTTGTTCGTTTACAGCTATTGCATATGTTTTATTTATTGCAATTAAGAATCATATTTTGTGTATAAGAGACCTCTGTTTTGATTATATTGTATCAGTTGCTATTTCCTCTGAAAAACATGCACTATTCCTGGTGGATGAATATCACCAATCCAACATGGACCTTTTATAAGTTAATATTCAACAAATGATTTAGCAATTACTTGGAATATTTATGAAACAAACAGTTGTATGGAACCTTCAAGGATGGTACAAGGATAATACATTCAATTATTGTGAGGCATGTGTTGTATATTATATCATGTGACTTTTATCATCAACAACTACGTCATCAAATCTATTGTAACTAACAATTATAAGTTATTGAATTTATTTTTGTAGATCATAATTGTAACTGAAATTTGTGTTGCAAAATAACCATAATTATAAATTAGACAGTAACATGTAATTTTTCTTGGTCAAAATATTTGAACACAAGCTTATTATAATGTGTAGTTATGTTTTGTAATAATGAGATTTTTTCATGATACATGTATAATGTATTTTAGGCCTACGTATCCAAAAGTTTGCTGATTCAAATACCGTATATCATTATGTTGGGTACTTTATGGATGCCATCAATTATATTATAATGATTTTTTTTTATTACGTTAGGTTTGTCCATTTTGTAAGTACACAATAACTGGCAGCCATTTTGGTTTGAGAGATTAATTAAACACCTACATGCCAGAGTGAATTTCAGAAATTGGGCAATACATGTTATCTGTTGACAGAGTTGAACCATTCGTATGTGGCAAGGCTAAACATTGGTCTGTCAGAAATAATCACGGCCCATAATCTACAAGACAAAATACTGTCAACAAAGAATGCATTAATAATATAACCCTGAAACATTCAACTGACTTTAGATAGATAACAAAAACAAACAGATAATTAATATTAATGAGACAATTGAACAGATTTATAATAGATGAATGTACTAAACAAATACTGCTTAATGAATGGCAAAACAGGTCAGGATCATCTAACAGTTGAGTATCTGTATGTTGAGATAGGTATACAGGATACTCAGGTAACGTTTAGTAATGATAGCATTCGCAAAACAAATTTGATTAATATCTTAATTTCGTTAACTTGATCTGACAATACCCTGCTCATATGAATACAACTCCACTCTCCTGCAATAAAAATAACATCAAGCTTTAGCTAAATATCCTACCTTGTTGATGATGATTCTGGAATAGTGGAGTAGCCACCATTTTTAGAGTGTGTTTTGTTTTTAGAGTTTGGATTGGCAGACTTTGATTTCACTTTGGATGGAGCCGTCCTTTTTCCACCCTTCTGATCTGTTGAGGTGGGATGACTCGACGAAGTGTCCACAGAATGGATATGTGTGGGCGAATGGCACTTGTGGGCAGAAGATGGGAGGAGCGGTCGACGATGACTCATATCCATATTGTCATCTTCGTCGTCCTCCTCCTCATCATCCTCTGTGTAACCTTCAATGCTGGCCAAGGTCATATCAGTAGGTATGTGCTGAGCCTTAGCTGATGATGAGCCAAACAGTGGACTACTGATTAACTGTTCTGGACTTCCTCTTGTTGGACTATCCTGTATTGTGCTGGCAACGGGACGCCACAGCTGTCCCATTGGACTTGGCACTTCGTCTGGACTAAAGAACACATCCAAAGCATGAGCTCCTGTGTGGCAGAACTTGGCATGGCGTTCGAGGTATGTTGGACTCTCCGGGCTGATCCCACACTGACGACACTGGCCCGAGGCACCCATAGGTGCCAAATGTTTGTTGGAGCTACTCAGACTCAGCATCAAGGAAGGATTACGTTTGTGAGTGGATGATGATGATGATGTTAGATGATCATCTACGATGGCTGTGTCAGATAGACCAGCCATAGGAAGATGAATATCAGAGCTGGGATTGTCCTCTCCAGTTCTTGCCACAACCAATGGGTTGTGGTGGTGGAAGTTGCCCGGAAGGCTACTTCCAGAACCCGTAACTGCTATATGAGTGTCACTATGAGAGCTTTGTGAGTACTGGCTACCACTGCTATCATACTGCTCTGATAAGCTAAAGTTCCTTAGCAGATAATGTTTGGGATCAAGCTGCATGGCTGCCTCCTCTCCATCACCTATGTTCTCTCGCACCAAAGTGTCCTTAGAACCATCAGAAATTATCTTGCCTGTTTCCTTTGGCCCAAGTCCTTGATCTTGCTCTTCAGGTGGTCGTTGACTTGTGGCTTGACCACCCGTGTCCTCACTGTAAGCGGTAACAGTGTTGAGCATGTTGGTTTGCATAGCTACCTGAGGAGTACCACCCTCCACAAAGAAGTCTTCACGTTCCTCAAGAAGTTGACACAAGTGGTTCCTGTCCTCCTCTGATGCCGTGCTGTAACTATCTATGAGGCTGTCCTCTGGAGTTGCCTTCGGTGCCAACAATTTCTCAGCATGCATCAATAAATCATCCTTATCACTAGCACCAATATTATCAGAGATTTCGGGAACTGGACTTTGTGATGTTGAAACTGGCTTATGCCATGGAGAGCGAAGGGTATGTTGGAAAGATGAAGGTCGACAAGGCGCTGGCAAGTGGCGTTCCAGCCGATCAATTAGTGAGGTCGGTTTGGTGGGACTTGTGCTCATTAAATCCTTGTTCTGAGGGCTGAGTCGTGGTGGCTATAGATGAATGAAAAGTTGCATCAGAAAAATAACTACAATCCACATTAAATATTCATCTCATCAACTTTAATGGCATCACAAACAAATATCCTTATTTAATATATGTTAAATCTGGAAACTTATAGTAATTACCTTTCCCCATCAATTGATGCCAATTAACTGATAATATTGAATTCTTTTCAACAATTCAGACTCCAGAGCTGGAGCACCTTCATGAGCAAATGAATAGCAAGATTGGCCAGAGACCTCTAAAACTTGAGTTAAATTCTAGGCTGACTTACCATTATGACTGAAGAGTGTTTCATCTTTTGTGTCCAATAAGACAATAACATTTCAAATCACATGTCACAGTGTAAAACTTATCCCCAACCACAAACTTACCACTCCACTGCTGGCTTCAATGCCCTGTTTGGATGATGATTTGTGTTTCTCATGTGACTTGTGTGTTGTATCGACAACACTTGCCAGACATGTTGGTCTCTTTGAGGCAGTTGATGAGGCAGAAGGCAGACTGTGAGGTACAGATAAGTCAAGGGTGAGGTTCAACTTCGGTGGGGTATGACGACGCTGGCTGAGGGGTATCCTCATTGGTCCATTGATGGTGGGTGTCTCCTTTGGCTTTTCAACCATCGGCGTCATTGGCGTATGAACACTCGGCTTGTGCGTCGTCGGTGAGCTTAATGCTGGAGGATACTGAGGCATTTCTCGCCTAATCATACCAGGACTCCTTTCTGCACCAATCATTAAACCTCGACCCTCTTGTGAGGACAATGAAGCTAGAAAAGCAGAAATATTGAAATATATCAATTCTGCTGATCAGAAATTTTGCCCGGAAACTGTGGACATATAAATTAAATTCTACTCATAACTGCGATATCAACTAAACAATTCTGAAAACAAATGGTGCAACATGAAATGTATTTTAATTTAGTCTCATTAAAAACTTAAACTGTTTGGGATAATCAGACAACTCTAGAAGTCTCACATCTTCCACTTCCACATATTAGCAGGTGTTATCACTCGGGTTAGATATTATTTGATAAAAATGGTTCAAAACCTAATCTATTCATCCATGAAGACGAACCTAACCTGTCTTAGAAGATTTAAAACCACTTGATCCGATGCTAGGGTTATATCCTAAGACAGGTTGAATGGACACACACACACATACACACACACACAATCTTGTTTCTGATGGGATGAAAGATATAACCAATATAGAATAAATCCACAAAATATAATAGGTTATTCATCAGGGAGCTAGTTTTTCTTTGATGGTTAGAAGGAAGAGAGAAAATGGATTATGATTTATTATAGTAGTACCCTGCATATTGATGTGGATACTTAATATAATGTATATAATAATGAGTAGGGAATACTAAAGTAGTTCTGGATGTTTTAGTAATTGTTTCATATTTAGTTATTCATAAATAATTCAGGTAATTAAAATTCTTGTTTTGACTATGATATACAGGTTTTGATAACATTTTAAATGTTATATGAAACTCGTAAAGTATTATTAAAAACTAGGGTGTTCCTTTATTAGACAATGCTCCATCATTGGAATGCCACAGTGTGTGTGTGTGTGTGTAAATTATCAGGTAGCTGACAAGTAAATGTTTAAAATACCATCATCAGCAACATCATCACCATGCCCACGGAGGGGGGGGGGTTTAAGCAAATTAAAGAGTTAAGAGAAAGCGAATGATAACAATTATTATACAAACATTGTAGTTGCCTTAAACACAGCCTCAGTGACATGCATGGTTGTAGCATGAAGGAATAAGCATGTGCTCACGTACACACATGCACACACTTTCACACACACTGCAATAAATTATCGGGCAAAAGGTAAAATAATTTATTTATTTGGTTCAGAAGCTCTACATTCTCACCACAATCACACACTGACAACAACTATTTCTGCCCCATCATATCCACACTACCCTTAAAGCTTAGTTTCTTTAGCAGACAACATTTGTTATTGGGAACAAACCATTAGGAAGAGAAACTAGGTCATGCCATGGAGGACAAAGCTGCTGGGGAGAAGCGGTTTCACTCGTAAACAAAGCTGGTCACAGTTTGTAAACAGAGTGAGCTCAAAACAGTGACAGAAGTTCAACATAAAATACATTCACTGTTGATTCCTTTTCCAAAAGCAACTTATACTTGACTTTAATAATTATGTATATAATAGATCAGCAAAACGGTCAATACTTGATCTAAATTATCACATCTTCGGGTATCATAGTTGTCAAGAAGATGTTGGGTGCATAAAAAAATAATGGAGTACGAATCTTCATTTGTTAAAAAAAACTTTATGCATGAAATGGAACAAAACTAATATATGTCAAGATTTTGTCTTCAATGCTTCAGCTGATTTGTTAATATAAAGGATAATAAGATGATTGTGTGTTGACTGATTGTGGTGTGTCATCATTTGCTATGCAGATTTGTCTAATTTAAAACAGTCCACACAATGACAACAACATATTGGATCAGGACATCTAGGAGTTGGTGTAGATATGGTTTGTTTGAGATAACATCATGGTACTACAAGTAAAGACACTCTACAATCAGTAGCCATCTATAAACGTGATAATATTGGATTGATGTTTTTTATCACTCATTTATTGGGATGTAGACTATTGTAGGAGAGAAGCTTTAACTAAACACTAACTACTCTCTAGACAATAGCTCAAACTATCAATAATTTGGACTAATTAATACAAACTTGAAGCTATTCGTGATACTAATGAGAGAATACATCAACAGTTGTAGCAAATCTGATTTTAAAAATTAAAAGCACAATCTAACTTTGCCATTGGAATATCAGCAGTATGTAAAAGCAGCATCTATCCTGAGTCAGTGGTTTGAATGTTTATATGAGGATCCAGAGACATCAAACACTGAATGCTCTTTGGCAGAACTTCATGTAACAAACATGCAATCTAAGACAGCACACAGCGACTAGCATAGGACATAATTATCTAAGCCAAACAGCTTATTGCAGTACAGGGACAGAATTCTTCATCATATGTACAGCATATGCTGGGAATGACATCTGACGTGAAATAGATTTAACAGGAAATAGACCTGATGGAAAAGACACCTGATGGAAAAGACACCTGATGGAAAAGACACCTGATGGAAAAGGCACCTGATGACAAACATGAAATAATAAATACACCTGATTGAAAAGACACCTGATGGAAAAGACATCTGATGGAAAAGACATCTGATGAAAAAGACACCTGATAACAAACACAAGATAATAAATACACCTGATGGAAATGACACTGGATGGTAAAGACATCTGATAAAAAAGACATCTAATGGAAAAGGCACCTGATGACAAACATGACATAACAAATACACCTGATTGAAAAGATTCTTGATGTGAAATAGACCTGATGGAAAAGACACCTGATGGAAAAGACACCTGATGGAAAAGACACCTGATGGAAAAGACATCCGATTGAAAAGACACATGTTAGAAAATAGACTTGATTAGAATGAGTCCTAATAAAACTTCTTTAGAACATTTACATCAGTGATATAATTTAATACAGAGATTGTTTATATAAAGGATTTAATCTCAGACATATCTTTAAGTCAAATGGCATGTTTTGTTTTGATGGAACAAACTTAAATAATGTAAATTCCCATATAGTTTATAAAAGCCTTTGACAACATGGATCAGAATAAATTGCTCTAATCCATATGAAACACAGAATGGTCAGATTCAAATATCAGCATGTCTGTATTTCCAGGGAAAACAAAACACACATAAATAAAATCCTTAATTGGTGAATGGTACTTGGTTATTGTTGTCTGTAAATGAGACAATCATTTACTCTAACAACTTTATAGGAACCATTAATTCTACATTGTGGGCATTAAACCTTAAGTTGCTGAAGTCAATGGACCAAAAGTTCATCATTTTTAACTATGGGATCCATTATGGGGTACTAATCTTCTGCCAGACATAAAGGTGAAGGTCAAACACACTAACTATTTATCTTCCTAAATATCACTGGCACAGAATACAAGTAACACAAATTATCTAACATAATACAAGGCCAGAGCTGTATTTATGGTTCACATTATGACACCAATATGGAAAGTGATATCAGTGAAGAGCAGACATGTGGGAACACAAATTGCAATTGGAGCAGCAGAAAGAGGGAGTAACGTAAGTTAGACAGGGACACTTACAATATCGATTCTTTGGTTTGGCTGAAAGAAGAAAAAGGAACAATGGAAAATACTGTAGTATTAATTTAAACAGCCATTGCCACACTTCATTTCTGCCAAATGTTAAATGTTACATCGTGACATTTTGTTTTTGCAAATAACTTTACCTGTACCAAGAAATAAACTCTTTTAGGAAACCAAATAATATGTGGACACATTTCAGGTACATTGCACACCACAACTTTTTCTCAATTGCACAAAAACAAATCCACAATAAACATAACATTAAAATCAGATGACTCGAGAACCTTAATTTCAGGTTCTTACCTTTACTGCCAGCACCCGCTTTCCCTACTGTTGATTTGTTTGCTACTTTCTTTACAGCACCACCTTTGCCTTTAATTTCTTTGCCCCGACCACTGTCTGGAGTATGGATCTTGTCTCGTTCACGAGATCGTGATCGAGATTCTCTGTCTCGCCTAGATACCTTCTTCGATGTGTGGTCATAGTCAAACAAACCTATTTTAAGACAAACATACATACATCCATATATATATATATATATATATATATATATGCATGGAGATCAACATCTAGTATTTTTTCTCTTAATATAGTGCTGCTCCAAAGATATTTTTAGTCTGAATTAAAAAATAGATAACCTTATTTTTAATGCATATTGTCAAATTTATTTAACAAAATATATGTGCAACAATCATTGCACTTCCATCTGTGTATACGGTGTGTGTGTGTGTGTATGTGTGTGTACACACATACTACTATTGTCATTAATATTAACTCTAGTTATTAGTAGTAACAGTGACATGATCAATGGATCAATACATCAATATTACATTCCAACAAATACAAGAATGTCTAAATGTTTGATTAAACAGAGTTTCTGGATGTTTTTTTTTCAATATCAGATTATCAATTTAGTGTTTAACTCATAATTAGATAAAAACAACAAATAACAAGAACTAATTAATTTAGTTGTTGAGACTTTTGTTAATTAGTTATCATTTATTATAAACTATAATATTAAATATTTCTGTTTTAGATACAGGATTATGTTGAATGATAAATGTTAATATATATATATATCTGACTATTGGTCTCCATTAAGCTAGTTAGTAATCACCTTCTTGTGGCACTAACTACATTTCGACCTACTTAATGAAAGTAGTGGGATGATTGAAACATGTACCAAGTAACCCGGGGAGGAGGGGATGATTTCAGTATCCAGATGGTAGCTAATTACAGCCAGTTGACCAGAGAGAGAGAGAGAGAGAGAGAGAGAGATGGCTGACAATGATTTCATGTCCTGAATGGAATGTTAAGTGACCCAGCATCTGAAGGAAAGGACAGATTCCACTAACTGGATCAGGTAATCTAGTTTGATTGGTCAGGTATTCTGTTAATGACTGATAGTGGACTACCAACACACACACACACACACACACACACAGGGAGAGAGAGAGAATCGCTCAGTATTTCTGTCATTGACCCTTACCCTCCCAGTGGAATACAGATTCCCGTTAGAATGCACAGTGACCCAGTTCAATTAGTCAATTTGTAAAGAATACATCACACGTTATTCTGGAGCCAGACACCGCTGGGACCTAGAGATTTACTAACTAACCCGTCCCCGGGGGGGGGGGGAAACAAATGATAAAGAAAATAAAAACTAACCCAGAAATCACCCAGTACCCATAACTAAAGAGGATGACGCCAGCCACCGTCGCAACATAAGCCTATTTACCGTCCCGTAGACACCAAAATGAAAATTGTGATTTTCCAAGCCAATCCCATCGTCTGATGGCCTTGTTGTCATTCTGACACCGCTCTCCGTCCAAACTTTCAATATCCTGCTCGGAATTTCCCGTGAGGACAACGCTGGACCAAAGCGAGCGTGTAAGTAAAATAAAAGCCATTCTCTGGAAGTTGGGAGATTGGATGGCTGCCGAGGAAATAGATGGCTCTAGTTGGCTCGATGAATACTAAAACAGCTGGACCAGTGTGAAGACCAACCTTGAGATGATTACACCAGATAGACGTATATATCAAGTATACATTTAGACTGGACACATAGCCAGAGGAGTGCTAGGTCAAGCCGCCCAAAGACTAGACCAGAGGTTCTCTCTCCCGGCTGGAGGGTGGTCGGCCACACTCTGAGCTTAATGTTTTACCATCCAACAAAAAGATGGCCTCCTAAATTGTATGAGATATGGCGGGAAACATTGGTAATGAACGGTTGGCCAGACGGTGGTGGGTATGGTGGTTATGGCCGTCTAGTCTGGACACTGATAATGGTTATGTATTTCGGTTGAACCGAGTTCAGCCCAGCCCGAATCTGGGTGAATGACAAGTGAAGGTCAAGTGTAATGTGGGCTATTATGTGTGACTGGTCCTAGGTAGTCCGGTTTGTTGGCGCCGCCTTGTAATAGTCAACACCTTAAATTATGTATGGAATAAAAGTGGTAACTTGTTGTCTTTCTGTTCTCAGATTTGGGACAGAGATAACAATAACTGTTTCCTTATAAATGATAGGATTTCACCGAAATATACCACCAGATGAAGGAACAAACAGGTGATGATAATAGTTTTAACAAAATATAAGATAAATATTAAGGCCGTCTGCAATCAATATTGTGTATAAGTTAAATAAATTTTTTTAATCCCAAAAAGTCTTGGGGGGGATGAGTCAAGAGATAAACTAATCTAATACAATGATTTTGGTGACTATCATTTATCATGCACAATCATTATTAAACCATTTATGACTAAGACAATTAAAGTGTTTTCTATTTATATCTGATACTATAAACATTAATATACCTTTATTCTTTTTCTTTTGATCCATCATCATATTATACATGGCAGACAGTTCATCAGCGCGCTGATCTTTGACAGTCTCCTCAACCAAGTTACGCTTCAGACCCATCATAAAGGCAAGTTCACCAACGGTCTGTGGTAGTGTTATAATAAATACTTTATTCGTAATACTCAGTGAATATTAGCTACTATATCAGACTAAATTATCATCACCAACTTAGTTGCTTAATATTGAAACATATTTAACACAGTTAACTGAAAACGTAATTCTAATCTATAATAGATTAAAATTAACAAGTAGTAATACAAATCTGTTATACCATTTATGTAATTGTGTTTTAATTATAAAACAAACCAGAAACTCGGAGGGAATGTTTTCACTTAAACTGTCATACTTTATTTATTGTTTTATGATTTCAAAGAATTTAATGGTTGTGAGCTGATATTTACAAAGTAGATCATTATAATGTGTATGAGAATGTATTAGAATTATAATATTGAGGACAACTATAAAAGGCAATATGCTGAACAATGTACTGAAAAACAAAGTAAGTATTATCTTGTCTCTCTCACAACATTAACATTGATACTTACAAAAAAATTATAAAGCAAAAATAAATAACTAGAAGCCATATCAAAAAAGAAGAAATAATTATTAAACAGAACTGTGGTCAGTTTCTGGAGACCACTGAATATGAGAGAAACATGAAGCCAACAACTGTACTTTAGATTAATTGTCTTATCTTAACGTCTTATCTTAACGTATTATTATTTACTGATTATCTGATTGACGCATGACATAATTAATGGAGAAAACAAAATATGCTTTAAATAGAACTGTTATCATAAATAATATACATTAGTGTTTCACACAGTAATATATAATACAACATATACTAAATCGTGCTATTTTATTTCTAACACAAACCCTTTCTTTCGTATATATATTTATTTCACTCTCAGTGGGGCCTGAAATACGTCATTAGTTATGAAAACGAAAACAAAATCTTCAAAGAACTGCACCAAATGTTTGAAGAAAAAAAGCATCTGAAAACATCCCAAATAATTGATATGAAACAGTAAATGAAGCGTCTTCTTGTACAACAACATATAAAGAAGAATGTTAAAAACAAATGTACCAAAACACATGCATATTTGTATTATTTATCACATCACTGAATCACATCGATTGACAGAAAATGAAGGATTGTATTTAAAAAGTCTGTCAATAAAATGTTGTATTAGTAAAATTATTGTGCTAAATCATGAACTAACTATATTATTTATTGGGAGTATTTAATAGAATTAGTACTCATGCTGAATAAATGTCAATCGAAATTAGTGTGAGATATGACTTCGGTTGAATACCGAAATTAGAGAAATGTCCAAAATACACACAAATGTGGACAGAAAACAAACGGTGACATGTACCCATGCAGAACAAAAGATTAGTAAAGTGAAACAATATTTCCATAAATATATATTCAGTGCTAGGACAGATATTGATACAGATCATGCAGTGGATGTAACTCCCTCGACCTAAAATAAAGTCAATGATCTATAAACTGGTGATTACCTGGTGTCGAAGGAGCTTATCCCGGGGAGGGGGTTTGTAGGGACAAAAAGGGTGTTTTCCATTGCGTGTGATCCAGGGATGTTTCTCTACTTCCGACAGAGGGATGCGTAACTCGGGGTTAGGCTCAATTAGCTGATGAAGAAGGTTTCTGCAGTCTAGATGGTGGCACAAAGATACAATACAATTGGTAGGCAGTGTGATAACCATGACTACCTTATGGTTGCTATGGAAGCCGCTGTGGCTTGGTTGCTAAGGAAACTGACCTAGCCAGTTGATTGGTTTTACATGATCTATGAAGTTTTCTATATTCTATAACATTTAAGGTTTTCTGAGATGTGACATTGTAATATAGAAAGCATGTTAACGAGGTTATGCACAGCTCCTCACACGCACTGCCTGGACTCTACCAGTTGTGTTCTTTTATTAAAAAAAAAAAAAACACAAGTGAATCTACTAACAGTGGTATCTACAGCGGAAATCTGGGCTGAAAATAAACTATAACCTAACACATATTAGGCATGATACTGAAACTGTATATCATGATGAAGTGAATGGATGAACACAGTCTGCAAAGACAATGGTATGCCAATATTTAAGTGCAAAGAAATCAAATTTTGCATCTAGGTTTGGAGGAACATCAAAACAGCCGGCTGCTGGAAAGGAACATTTCAAAGTGAACAATTTATAACATTTAATGTCAGCTAAACATTGAGACTAAAACGATGCATTCAGTGAATAGGAGAGAATCTCGTAGAGTGAAGAATCTTTTTACAGTGTGGAAACAATAAAACACGGCAAACACAGCACTCGAATGCTCTGTGGAGATCCACGGAAATCACAAATATCCTGTTCTCCATTTAGAATAGACATGATGAACTAGCATCTAACAATGTCAATATACAAGATGAGATACAACTAGAAAAAAATATCTAAGTTTCATCGAGGTAATTCACTTTAACTCTGTTTATATCTAGACTAGTACAAGTCCAGAATAAGGTATTAGTCAAATGAGTAATGTAGCCATTTTCTTTATTCATTTGATTGACTTCTAGGTGAGGTGTTCCAAAAGCTGACTATCAAAAGCCGACTTATACCTGCTGAAAGAATTCTCATCTCACGGTCGTGGTAGCCAGAGAGACCCTTTTGTATCTGTTCTAACATCCTCTTTCTCTGATATTCATCTTTGAATGCTGTGAAGAATGGCAATTTACCAATTGTCATGGCGTAGGTGATAATTCCACTGGAAATAAACAATATATGATTAGCCATAACTGTGAAGAATCACATCATACTAAAAGGAAACATACACTAACACACACACACACACACTTATGAGCCAAGATCACACATCTCAACATCAAATTTTGTTTCTCTGATGAGTCATGATTCTCTGTGCCAGTGGCTTATTCCACATTGGTAGCACACAGGGACACACATACGCGCGCGCGCGCGCACACACACACACACACACACAGAGAGATACCTATAATAAGAATGTATACATGAAATATGATAGTACATATATGATATTAAATATGATAATATATATATATATATATATATATATGCATTGCAGTATAAGGTTGCTATCTATGGTTGTGTTTAAATAGAAGACAGGAAAAACATATGAGGTGTTAATGGACACATCACTCAAGTATAGAGAGGTGAATTACAGTAATAGAAGCTGATTGGTTATCATTAAAACCAAACAGAAAACTATAACAAACTGTCTTGATGATAATAACAATAACAATAGCACATCCTTATCTGTATGCCTGTCACATCTTTTTATCACCAAAACCTTGTTATCTGTTCATTTTATCTAACTGCACCACAGCAGCTGTAGGAGATATTTATAACCTTAAACACCACCAATCAGCCCCGTTTGTCCTCTCTGTGTCTAGGCAGAAAGGCCCCCAGGGTAAAAACGTGAATATTTCACACAAATGTCCATCAGCCTAACCAACCATTTTCAATGGTTCGCCAAGGATGATAGTCAATTTACATCAATAATGTCTGGGTTGGGTGGCTCAGACGTGATAATTAATGTACAAAAACTGCTTCATCTCAGGGACACGCCAAGTCCCCGTCATCTACATAAACGTATTCATTTCACTTTGGACTTAACTTCACAAAAATTCACCAACAACGACATCTTACCCATCTTCACTATAACTGAATTAGAGATCTGTTACCAACAAATGTCATAAACGATTATTTGTAAACGTCACCATTTGAAGTAAACACGTTATTCACATTTTGATAAATGTATGTTAACTTAAGCTATCTATGATGTTACTGTAACTTTGGTATTATTTTCAAACAATATCTCGTTGACAATGACGCATTCATCTTTGATGTTTAGCAAGTGAAGACACCCAATCCAGTTCAGTAAGGTTTGATGTTAGTAAACTGGCTAACAATCTATTTATAACAATATTTGACCATATCTGTGTAGGCCAGATTTTCCCATTAAGTTTTGTTCTGTATCACATTTTGCCAGTAATGTGTGACAATTAGTTGATGTATGTGGAAGATTAAACATCCGGATAGCACGGATCATTGCTGATCATGGGATTTATTGGCTTGAAGCTATACAGATCCAGATGGATCTAGGCTGTTGTCACCAATAGCAGCTGTCCCACCAGTGAACTATATAATCAATTATCACATTTCATTCTAAAGCTTCCTAATTTTTCTATCAGACCTAGCCATTAATAACAATCCGACTGAAATAAGGAACAAAACTGTATTGTACTCAAATCTATTGCAGCGTTTTATCATATCTACACAATTAATTTTTTTATATTTTAATTATTTTTAATACTCCGGCAACACAATCTTTTCTGTTTGATAGTAGCACCAGAAATTAATTACGGTAAATGCAATAGCTAAATGAAGTTAACGATAGAAGTATATGTGTGTGGGGGGGGGGAGTTGCTGTCATGAAACTGACTCAATCTTATTCTTCTGGGAATAATTCCAATGGCATGTCATCAATGAGCACATACATATTACACATACATCAATATTGGTATTATTTAGAAACATCACTAATACATTTCGATTGATAAACCACGGATACGCCGCACTTCATTATCAGTTGGGTAAGTTAAATGAGCCCCATGTTATCGACGGCGGTAAAGCAACTAGCCGTACGTTAGTGACATCTGGCGAGTACTGGCGTAACTATCGTCATAATGTATTGCTGTTTATTATTGACGAGGCAGTGCAGCTATGAAGTGGATGACCGATTTGATTTGGACTTATTTCCTCCCACGACTCGACACCGTAGTGGCGAGACAGGTAACACATCACCGACTGTTTACACAACCTAGATACCAGAGACGTTAAGTCGTTTATAATCTACCTGTATGACATCAGCTTTCTGACATTAATCAAAAACAGGCTCGGTATGCGTGTCTTCTGACCAGCCACGAGGTATTAACGGTCAGGATACCATCCAGGAAGAAGCCGATATAGGTTTTTGGCACGCCAGCTATCCGGTATTCGATCTGATTGTAACACCCAACATTCTATATCCTCCCAAATCATTCTCCAAGTACAGCCCGTGTCTGTCAGCTGACCCTAAAACACCGACAACAGCCCCCCCCCCCAGACTTTGCTAGAAAACATATGGGCTGTAAGGGTTCATCACTACCGACGCTTTAACATTGATTTATCGCGATGATAATAAACACCGACATAGAGGAATTCTCCTATGACATCTGTCCACCTTAATGCCTTACCTAAATTCTACCTGTAAACTGTTATTACCCCAGGTCGTTATATGATTGGCGATATGTAGTTTGAGGGTCGCTGTGGATATCGGCCAAACGAACGGGACTTGATCCAGTTTTTTGTTGCTGTGTTTTGAAATATTCACAAAACAAAACATTCCTTCGGGATATTAGTCTTATCTCATCCTCGTATCCCGGGAAATACTTCTGGGGTTTTAGCAGCGGGATACCTGACGGAGGTATGCACAAATTGTGATTCTCTGATCTCCCAGAGCAACTGGCTGAACAACGGATAGGTAGAGGAAAGGTCGGCATTAAGCTTGTAGATTGGATAACCCAGTGACGGAAGTTTTTTCTCACTCTTCACGACTCCGGGGTTAGGATACACTTTTCTGGATATCGTATGCAGCTTCCGGATCTGTCTTAGGTGATGTTACGTGAAGGCAAAAACGGACGAGATACCTCCTTTCGGGATTCATTCCTGGTCGGTTGGTGGTCACTAATATATCACATACGTTTCTGTCCGGTGCTAATTATCACCGATTCTGGATTGGTCCGATTTAGGTCATCCGGATAGAGCTAGGATGTCAGGTTTCCTGAAACCACCTACACCACACCCAATCATCACCACCGTCTCCACGCCATATAAATACCGGTCATTAATCAACTTAGCAATTATATTCAACTTTCAGCGTAGCGTGTATTTCATCTGGATCCGATCGATCAGGATACCACGGAAGTGGACCAGAGACTGGAGCCATTCATTCCGGCTGTGTCTTATCAGATAACTCGGTGGAGTACCTCAAAACACCGTGGACCTGTGTATGTAAGGTAGTAGCCTTCAGCGGGTGGCTGGCTACCTGTGTACAGTACAGGCAGTGGTACTAGCTGTACCGGGTGGTATAAGTACAACCTAGTACGGGTCGGTATGTAGTACCACCTACCGACCCTGATAGCCCGAAATGGAATCCGTAATTAAGCTGGATGCCTTGGGAATGCTGGCAGTCGGTTAAAGAAGCCATTTTCACTGATATACCACTCAGTATCCGGACAGTAACGCAATCCGGGCAGCCCTTCAGGGGAACCTACACTCACTAGCTAATTACTGTCAATAAAAATCGAACAAAATAGCTATATACCTGGTCATTGACAATAACTGGCACATTACTAGGGCTTTAACCATGCCGTACCTATTTCACCCCCCCCCCCCAAAAAAAAAAAACATTTGACAAGTCGACGCCTGATGTTATGATAAGGAAGGCGCCACTATTTGATTCCTGGGTATATGATGTTCGATAAGTGACTGTATTGTGTAACAGATGTTATGTTGATGTCAACAGTTTGTGTGTTTCAGGTAGCTCAAGTCGAACCATTATTATAAAACATTCTAGCTGTTGTTGAATATAATGTGACCTTCACTATGTGACACATTAACATCATATTACGGCGTATCCTGACACATCTCAGTCATAACGGTACCAATCCGACCAAACATCGTAGACCGAATGATCCTGATTCTTCAGAGATGACTCAAGGACAACCAATCAAAACTGACAGATCTTTGGCCCGATGCCGTTCCATTTTTTAGCGCTAGTTTTCGTTTATGGCGAAAAGTATCGGGCGCTGTAGGATGATAGCGTTGCTAGCTACCAGATGGCGCTCCTGTAGTATCTGGATCATCGGGATGTCACAAGCCCCGCCGCGATAACCAATTCGCCACAGCTCGATATCTGGATCTCTATCTGGATCAGCGATGCTACTTCGGGTGTCCGGAGTGTTCCTTCACAACGAGACCTATTCAATATCCGGAAGACTGGTTCAGTTCCGAAAGAAAGAAGAAGAAAAACTCCACGCCAGCGGGCGCCCCACACGTGTCCAATGAAATGCACATGTCACTGGAACATATTTCAAAAGGGATGATAACACCGGTGAAGT
This sequence comes from Paralvinella palmiformis, assembly GCA_025642065.1. NCBI lineage: Eukaryota > Metazoa > Annelida > Polychaeta > Terebellida > Alvinellidae > Paralvinella > Paralvinella palmiformis. The sequence goes on from JAODUP010000187.1 coordinate 121,796, forward strand.
GATACGCAAACAAACAGCGATGTTCCGCTATAAGATGACGATCCTCGGCAACTGTCCCCGCTTATCTAGCCAGAAACAGGAAGTAGAGTCAAAGGTCAGTTGATAAAACTGGGTCATCTACCGATCAGGAAGCGCCTTGTGTCATCGGCACGGTATTTTTCACTCGGTTTCTTTTAAGTTTTGCTGTTAGTCACGTGACTGGCATCCTCCCACTGGGAGATAATCGTTTCGGAAGCCCCCAAAAATCACCAAATATAATGTCACCAGGATTTCAGGATCTGCTCCAGATGTGGGGACGCTTTTCGGCGCGCACTCATCACTACCGAAAGGCATTAGGCCTCAAGGTCAACCAATAAGCTCTAGCCACGCTGAATTCCAGAAGATCAGGCAAAAAGACAGTTATTTCCTCGATTCTAGGATTTATCTCTCGACGAAATTAGACGGGATTTGTGAACAGGGAAGGAAGCCATACTTGCTGACACATCCCACCTCTCTCGACACAAACCGACAATTACCCATACCTACCAAAGAAAAGAAAGAAAAAACGCAACAACCCTAAAAACACTCAACAAAATTCAGACATATCTACGTAGCTGATGTCACTTTCAATATCCTAGTCCAATTTCTTAGAGAACCATTTTCCCCAAAGTTTGTCGATTTCGGAGATAAGATTTCAAAATGTCTGTTTTGTCAAACCACGCCCGTCGTGTCAAAGGAGCGCCTGCGTCCAGATTAGCAAATGGGAAATGATTTATCCCGGATTTTTAGATCTTCTAAGCGTGGTCCGGATCACGAGGTGTCAAGTGAGCGATGCGCGCGCGCGCCGGCGCATCGCCGCCCTAGAAATCGGCGGTCGTCTGGATCAGTCTCCATAAATAAACACAGACACCTGGACAACATCACTTCTGGATCCCGATGATTGGAACCAGGGAGCGAAGACCGTAGAGGTGACCTGGATTTGTAGGTACCACTTCCTGGCAGAAACTGACATCAGATTCTGTACCAGGGCTGTTTATCCCGGTGAGAATCGACAGCTAAGCTGATAGTGTCGAGGCAAACCACAGGTTCTAATATTGATAATGTCTTTAAATGAAGACTGTTTCTTGGAACATACGGGATATAGAGGTCCAGAATCCCACCTCCACATACATAATTAGATTAACAAAACCGCTGTCCAAGAGGTCTCCCATAAACCCGTGACCCCAGTCAGTGACCCCGGTACGTCGTCATGCTTAGATGATAGGGAACGATTATTATATATATATATGAAGAAAGGTGCAACATGAAATGAATGACAAATGATACATAACTTATATCACCTTCTAGAATTAACACACCAGTCATTACCAGCCATTCTGACGAACTGCTGGTGTTTACCTACATCTCACTAGGTGGCGTCTGTGTAGTCAGCCATCATTGTCTAATTGTATGGGACAAGAACAGGTGATAAGAGAGAGAGCGAGAGAAGCATAAAAACTCTCAGAAAAATTGGGTTTCCTGTTGAGAGTTTTACAGGATTTTTTCTCTCTCTCCACCACTTCCTGTATCCCACAGACTAAAACACCCATCCAACTACCCAATCACCCAACAACTCCAAGCCACCCCGCTCAAGTCGGCTCCTGGAAACCGAAGTAGATGACTTCGGGTCGAGGTCCCCTTTGGGTCACCTCCAGCGTCCTCCCGTCGAGCCTCCCCCTTCCCGGGATCATCATCATCATCATTATCATCCGGATCTTGCCTATCCGGGGCAGCAGGCACACACCACGTGTCAAAGCAATTCCGGATCGGTGAACGCCGACCAGATTCCTGGCAGAAAGCGGGTTCTCGTGTTACCACTTCCAAACATGGCCGCCCCACTTGTGGCACCAAGAGAAGTAAGAGACGAGGGGGAAGGGCGGGAGACGTTGTGCCCAACTGAATCCTCCCCCCAACTCAACAATATCGTCTAGTTGTCGTGATAATGAGTTGGTGGTGCTGGTTGTTGTGGTTTTGTTGAGGACATCCCCGAGATAGGTGCTGTCCAAGACATGATCTTAGAGAGGAGAGAGAGGGGGAAGATTTAGATCGGTACCAGATAGGTAACAACTGGCCTCGGGTCGTACAGTTGTTGGCCGAGTACAAGTCACGGAGAGGAACCTGGTCTCCGTCCGGATTATCGAAAGCCATCAAAGGCCAAATCCGGATCTGGTTAGGTAAACAGCCAACTGGAGAGACTATAACTACCTCAGAGAGGGAGGAGGTTCTCTGCCACGAGTACATTAAAATTTGATAAGGTTGATGAACGAGCGCCTTTAATTAGTGACTCACTGCTCCATCAACAGACCGACACACACGCGCGCGCGCGCAGAAACACACACACACACACACACGCACACTAGAATGTGTTGTCCCTTTAGGTTAGCAGACGTCGTAATTAACAATTTCCAGTTAATTATCATCAACAACAATTCTAGCTAAACTTGGATTTAAAATAGATAATGAATTGTTAGATGACAAGAAAAGTGAGAAGTAATCGTCATTTAGGCATCCAACCCTCCCCCCTCCACATGCACGGGTCTACGTGCGTTCTTTCGTCCGTCTATCCGTCTGTTTCTGTGAACCCTGGAACTGAGGTCAAATGATTAAGTTATTACGACCAATGATAATTGAATATAATTAGCCAGTACGATAATAACATGGTGGTATCTAGTGAGCGGGCTAGTTATATTGTATCATATTACATAAAGATGCCATTAAGTGGCCTCTTATACACGGCATGTGACGTTGTTTCCTTCAACACATCAAGCTCAAAGTAAAATAGCAGAAGTCATTAATGGCCACGTGACAGGGGAGGTGGATGTAAACCACACACACACACACACAGAGAGAGGGAGATTTTCACCATACAATACACCCAAACCTCTGATGACTAATCCCACTTTAATCAGTTCACTATGCCTGATGTAAAGTAGGCCAGGTCAAATGCCGGGTCAAGGTCACCTAAAAGTATTTCGCTGATTCATGCCATTAGATTTCAGTGAGTAGCAGGATGGATGCGGTTTTATCCCGACGTGGCAGGAAATCTACAAATATGCAGCGATGGTTGCTGGCTCTAAATTATGGACAACTCTCCTGTGAGATGTACACGATCAATGACAGTTTATCCAATGTATACATAATAAAGAAGGCATCACCAAGAGACTATTGTTATAATGACCAGGTAGTTGGTGTTGTTGTTGTTGTTGTTTTGTCCTCGCTCTCGTTCTCTCCCAGATGAAAAAGGTAATTTGTTGGTAATATTTCTGATATGGCCACTCAGTGGAAGGATAATAGACTTAGATCATCTCTGGAGGATAGTGGACCCAGGAGATACATAGAGTACGCTGGTTACAAGCCACCCCTAGAGGACAATGGACCTGGGTGGAGTCTAGCAGATGGTGGACTTCGGCTGTGTCTAGAGGATAGTGGACCAAGAAGACCTAGACTAGATAGTAAAAGGCCCAGACGATACCTGGAAGATAGAGTAGACCTAGGCTACATCTAGTCAATGGACTTACATCACATGCCAATAAGAAAGTGAAGCTAGGCCGTTACATGAACGTGTACATTGTACATAGGATGTGTCGTACACAGTAATGGATAACAGTGTACACAGCGACAAGACCGTGACAACCTCTGTACAACGACTGTTACACCACACAGGTTCGTGTTACGTTGTACACGTTGGTCAGTACATCAAACGCATCAACACATTTACGGTAGAGTACATTCTTGTCCCTGTACGACTTCAACCACAGGCTGTGCCGAAAGCTGGCAATGTTTGTGGTCAGAGAATTAGAGCTGCCACACCCCCCCCCCCTCTCTATGGCAGCTGCACAGTATAGAATTGATGCCCGCAAGCGATTTCTGTTACCTTGGTAACCAATTGGCGGCTATATCTACTTGTGCCAGTATATGGGCAGCAGAAGCATTAAAATCTCTGATATATAACGATTTTATTATTATTAATATTGTTATTATTGATCGCCGAAGGAGATGCTGCTTTTACTTTAACATACCGCTGTATCATTCAAACGTTTCCCTGATTCAAACCGTTGCTGCTTTACTGCCACTTTTGCGTACACATTGGCCTAACTACTTCCAAGGGTAATCAATGATGAAACATCACTCAGACACAGCCAGTCCGATATTTGAACACAAGTTGAAGGCGTTTCTGTTCACCCCGCTACCAGTTAAGCCATGGAGATGCTTTCCCATCTCTAGCTGAAGACTGTAATCCAACATTAGTTCAGCTCTATGAATATCCGCCATCGACACTTGTTTTGTTATATAAAAATCAAATACTACCAAAAGGGAACTTGTCTAAACACTATTATAGTCGCCAAATATCTACATCTTAATGGTAGATTATAGATTGAAGAGTAATTATAATAAACAAACAAACCAAAGCTGATCTGGTTATAAACAGGGAAAAACTCAATCTAAACTGTTGAGATATTACATAAGCAACGTTAATGTGGTCAGTATGTATATTTTTGCGGCCCGGAATAACCCTTCTAATATATCGGTGATATCTAGCGCCAGAATAACTGATCCATATGGCAACACCTGTCCGGAGGCTGCATCCAGAAGGGACTGCTGCCCTAGAGGTCAGGTCGGCGATCATGCGCGCTGGAATCCTGAATATTGGGCAGAGGAAATCGATTGAAGCGCCATCGTGATCTGCTCCACTGAGCCAGGTCTTTAAAATCTCACCCTCCCTTAATTTAGATCCATCGCCAGCTTAGATAAAGCTAAGCGTAAATAACCCTATTAGACTTGTCATATATCATAGTTATAGGCGATATAGATAAAGTTGGTTATCTGGAAATACTTTGATCTCTCTGTTACCTTTGATGGAGCATTAAATCCGTTATAACTAGGATACAGAATGTGCTCTAACGTCTCTGAAAGGACAACAGGATTCTGTCCACATCCGCATCCACAAATATTCAAGTGAAAGACAAACTCTATGTACATGTATGCACGCCCAAACAAATGTGCATTTGTTATTTTTGTTAAAAATTATTATTATTATTATTATTATTATTGCATGATACTACTACTACTAATAATAATACTAATTTAGTTTTATTAAAATGTCCATTCTGGTGGTGACCAATCAAAGGCATTATAAAGAAAATCCTGAATGTTCCATGTCAGGATATATTCATACATACGTCAGGATCCGTTTTGTTAAGCAGCTGTTTATGAATCTGTGCACTTTTTGTATGCGAATGCCCTGGCTCAGTAATATACACAATCCTACATCCCAAGTTAGAAGAAAATAAAAAATAAAGCTGGGCAAAAACTAATCAACTTGAGTTATCAAGGAAATCCTTCCAAAAGTCCCGAGGGCTTTCGGCTGAACTTTCTGACCTCTGACCTAATTATTCATGACCCAATCTAGCCATCCATGCAGCAAAGTGGACGGTACCTTGAGTTGGACGTCCAGGGAACCCCCAGGTCCCAGCGGTCAATTATCTCATTACTGGAGTGTACTCAGGGAGCAAGGATAATAATAATCAAAGTGTCCATGTCGCGCCGGACAGCGGTCAGTATTAGATTTGATATACTCAACTGTATCCTGATCACAGATCCAGAAAGCCAGATGGCAGTCAGGTGAACTGGAGCAAGCCCTGGCATCTAATAGGTAATGTTTCATGAAATAGATTGATCAAGCTGGTGATACTGGAGAGGGGATTTTATCGGTGATAGGTCGTGGACACATCGATAGGGGTTCTTGTGTAAATATTAGGTTATATAGCCGTTATGTAGACCGTGACAAGAACTTGTACTCTATGTCCTATGGACTTCAGTGAGAATGAGAACATGTTCAGGAAGTGTAGAACGTGTCATGTAAAAATGTCTGAGTGGCCTAAGTTGGGCAAACTAATTCGTATCCTGCTATAAACACACCCAAGATGTGGGACGTGGGATGTATATCGTGTGGATGTATGTGGGACATTGGACCTGTATAGGAAACGTGATTTTATGTTCTATGGGTTACTGCTGAGGGGAACTTGATCTGGACACTGTGGGGTCCTGACCGTCAACATGTCAAAGACGTATGGCTCGTGGCCTGCCGGGCATACCAGTTAGTGGGGTTATGTGGGGCAATGAAAGATCGGCTGATGTGTCCCCGGTGGGATAAAACTAACCACTAGTGGAGTTATGTTAGGATGTGACCACACTATGGAAATGCGTGTTTGTGTGCCCTGTTGTGTAGGCCAGTTGACCAGGATAGTCGTTTTGTATATGCCCTGCTGGGCAAACCCATTACCTAGAACAGACTTGGGCAGACCAGCTGGTTTGGATGCAGACACGATGTGTGCCCTGTTGGGCAGACCAGCTGACAGGGTTCAGGGCTATACCGACTGTATTTCCCTGATTACACATCAATATTGCTAACAGCATGGCTAAACACCAGACTTGATTTATTACTGGTCGTTGTCGAGATACCCGGGCTACCCGCTTACCCTGCCAAGAGAGATGCCCCGAACATACCCCCCCCCTCCCCCTTCCCCGGCTACACTGACAGACTCTGTCATGATAGGTCCCACCCCGTAATGGTAGACACCCTCCATTTCATGAGTGACACCGTCACTGGGGACACCACACCCACCCCACAACTGAGCCCAAACTCCAAGATAACAAACACGAACTCCTAACGTCTCCCAAAAAGATAACAAACATCTTCTCAAAACAGAAACCTCCCTCATAACACACTCTCCCTCTATATCCATAACGGATACTACACAAATCATTATTTTTAGCCCACAATATGACTAACACAACGTGTTATATACTCTCACATTAAACTAGACAGCAACAGAACAAGTCAGAAGTCTCCACCACAAAACGATCAGCCTCTTATCGTGTCAACTTATTCTAACAACAAAACGACTAATATTAGGTTCATTCCTCATTACTTATTTTATCTATTGTTTCTGTACGTTATTAAAGTCCATCATAACTTTTTAAACTCCAGTCTGTAAGCCATTATTCTTTTATATCATTACAACGTTAACCATTTATTGAACACTAGGGGGCGCCTCCGTGTTTTAGCGGTAGCGTGTTGGACCACAGATCACTACCACCCGTGTTCGAATCCCGGCGTGAGCATATCTGAAGGTTTCTTTCGTCTTTCACTTCGTCTCATTACCTTTCGAGGTCGCTCGGCCCATTTAGCCTACCTTGTGCACAAAGGTGGCCGTAAAACATCAATCATCATCATCACCATTTATTGAACATTACTACTACTGTTACTATCACAACTAGTACTACAATTGCTGATACTAATTTGGACGAATTTCACCATGGATTCAGCACATGTCTCAGGAGTTGCTAGCGCCGAGGCTCACTCACTCACTCGCTCGCTCGCTCGCTCGATCGCTCACTACTCACTCACTCACTCACTCACTCTCACTTTTCCATCCTTGAATAGTTCAGTTAACCAGAGCCAGTATCTGAAATCTGAGTTTATATTTAGTCACCACAGATTCGCCTAGAACAGTCTTCCCTGTGGACCTATACCTAAGGGACAGCCCTGTCTTCAGCCCCATCCCAATATCACTTACAATGTACACTCCCATCCCAACCGATACATTCATAATATAATCCCAGGATCCCCACCGACAGGACTGAACAAATTACGACCAATCTCTGTAGACTGATAATTTTTCAGGAGTATTGTTTTTAACTGGGTAGACAAAATATCAGTAATGGGGAGGTGTCTCAGTGTACAGTCTATTAACGCATAGTGTAGTCTGTTAGTGCAGTCTGTTAGTGTAGTCTGTTAGTGCAGTCTCTCAAAGTACAGTCTGTTTGTGTACAATCTGTTGGTGGATTAAATATGGTAGTGTACAGTCTATCAGTGTATCAGTACAGACTGTCAGGGTATCACAGTACAGTCTGTCAGGGTATCAGTGCACAGTTTGTTAGCACACAATCTGTCGGTCTATCAGGACGCAGACTGACTCACTGATATCTGACTCTTAAATTGATCATTTTATTATCAGTAAAAACGAGCAGTCACGTGATATTAGCCATAAATTGACGTCACATAACATAACATAAGAATATATAAATATGGCCAGCTTATGGTGCTGATAAGTAATGGGGTGGGATTTAAACACACACACACACACATACACACACCAACCAAATCAAACTAAGCCACGATTCAGAATACATGAGTCCTATGACAGGAGACATTTTAATGTTGACAGATCTCCTCACTACCCCGCCTCAGCGTCATCATTCAACTGGCATCACCGGAAACAGCCCCAACAGCAGTAGCACGAGGAGAGGTTTTTTTTTTCTAGGAGGAGTTTTTTTTTTCTGGGACGATGCTTTTTCCTTGCTATGACTCATCACACATAAATAGACGTCAGTTAGTGGCTGGTAGCAAGTAGAGTATGGGATCTCTAATAACATACCGCACACACACACATCAGCTGCTCTACATTATCTAGTACTGGGGGGAGGCCCCTCGAGGGGGTATCGAGGGGGGGTGGTGGACCCACCCCCCACCGTCACCAAAAACCGAGCAACTATTGGAGGCCTCGTCACTCTAGTCACTGCAGAGATCAGTCAGTCGGTGTGTCTGGTCACGTCAACCGGTTTAGATTTTGTGAATGTTATCAATTCTAGCCAAAGTCTGGCTGAAATGTAACCCGTGACAGAAATGGTCTGTCTGAAGCTAACTCCATCATTGTGTACCTAACAACGACAACAACAACAACAACAGCAGCAGCAACAACAACATGGCTGTCATACAATAAGCCATAACCCTGTACCTAGGTAGTCTATGGTGTTTGTACGGAACGCTTTCCTGTAAATGGTCTGTTTTTATCATTTCTTCTTTTATCTCACCCAGCCTCGGGTTCGGTTCCTGGTTTGTTTGTAAAACATTCTTTAATTTAGTTTTTGCCGCACGCGGCTCGCTATTAGGATTATTTTATTTAATTACCCTGGAAAAAGTCTAGTCTCTCTGTCCCTCCCTCTCACCTTCTCTAGGTTATAACAGGATAATGAAACACTTTATGTTTTCTAATTCGTATTTTTTCCTTAGTTTATATTTTAACTTTGTCTCATTTCTTCTGTTCAAAGCCTGTTTTTTTAATCCTGTTTCTATTTTATTCACTAAGTTTTGGTGTAATTGTCACTGGCTAGTTTAGTGTTTGATTGTGGCTAAAAGCATTGCTAACCCGGTAACTAGTCTCGATTTTTTCTCTTTCAAAAAAGCCATTTTAAATTTGGCACCGGCTCTTGTTTGTTGCTTTTTCTTGGTGAGTGAAGGGATTTATTTCAGCGGGAGATTGGTTCAGATCCCGTTCTCAGCAGTTTCCACAGACTGAAACTAATCAAAAAGATCAACTTTATCAGTAATATGCCATAAACATCACCAGCTCAAATATCCCATTCATTTCCTGCCGAATGATGGCTTTAAACACCTGCAAATGGTAACACTTTCACCTGCAGCATGGTAAGACAGAATTGTGAAATTGAGATGGCAACTCACCTGTAGAAATCATCCTATTTCCTATCATAATAATAAACAAATTGATTCACACTATATATATATATATATATATATATATATCGTATATGAGGCAGGAGAAATTCGATTTACCTACACAGCGCTTGAGTGATAATTTCCCTTTCATGTTCTATTGACTATATGTAGGTAACAAATCGACTGCCATCACAGCATTCTGTGGCGTTAGAGCATCTCTAAATCATCCCCAACTGATTACCAAACGCTTCATATCCTGGCCAAGTAGGACTGTCTGTGAAGTGCTCTGCTAACACCTGACAGGTAAGCCCGGGGTGGAGCCACCTGACATGTAAGCCGGGGGTGGAGCCACTGTCTATAGGGTGTGGCGCGCCGTCCCAGTTTCTCACTAATTGGCGAATAGTTTTGTGGCACTTTGTTATTGCTGAGGTAACCCAATGATGTAATCCCGGTCTGACTATTTACCACATTAATGTAGGTCATGGATGGTTGGTGAAGATGGCTGAGAGATTCCGAGAGATAAGACACTAACGCTTTACGGGTTTGTTAACTGGTTGATGCAGACAAGGATCACAAAGGTATGCTACACTATCTGGTGTTTTGTTTAAATCTAATCCGAACAAGCCTAGATATGAAGACGACCTCGCTCGGCCACACATTGTGTGTTACGTGGAACAATAAATATTACCACCAACAGAATGATGTATTGGTTATTAATGCTTTGATCTTTTTGAAAACACAATTGTATGTTTAAGTTGAAAAAAATCCAATACTGAAAACGCTCCATCACGTGACATGATGAGAAACATTTTGGACATTTTCAAAATGTTAACATTTCTTTTAAAATTGATTCCATGTTCTCTCCTTATTTAAAACAAGTCTAAAGAAATCCAGAATGATCTAGTAGACTCAATATAATACTATTTACCAGGTATAACATATTGACAACTCATCATACATCATCAATGATAAATGACTACGGTTCTTTTACGTGAACTATTCTGGGATGTCATTTATTTGGGGATGATGACGTTTTATTTGGCAATAATTTATTTTGGCAATAATCAAATAAGTACAGAGTGGACAGTAGTAACTGGTGTCTACGAAGAACACTGTAAAACAATAATTATAATTAATTATGATTAATATCTGTCATCACTGCAGTAAACAGAAAGTTGGAATAATTTGATTGAAACAGATCTAAAACTGGACCAACATTTCTCTAATTTTTTAATTCATCCAAAAGAATCCCAAATAATATTTCCTTTGGAACCAAATGTCTGTAGATAAATACCAAAGTGATTTGGTTTCTACCTTTGTACACTATCATGTGAAATTTGAGTGAAGAAGAAGTTATGTACTGTGGACATTGTGTTTTTATTATAACAATTGAGAAGAAAATCTCTTGATGGTTGGGATAGACTAAAACACGCCACTTCTCAACACATATATCCGGAAGAGAACAACACTGTTATAGGATTAATGGACAACATATGGGGGTGGTGGTAGGCACAATCAAATAATGACTGTTAGAAAGGGGAAGCACCCAAGGTACTTGGCTATTATTTTGTCACAGCTAATGAAAATTCTCTGTAATATGCACTGTCCACATCATCATCATCATCATCATCTTAACTAACATCACCTAGATGTGGTGTTATCTAACATAATTTGGAGCAATACAGGTTAGCCAGAATTAATACTACCTTTACCATGGAATAGAGTTTAGTTGGAGTTAAAAATCCAGACTAAACCACTGAGGTGTCTGTCTGAAAGATCAAGGAGAGAGTCAGCCAGAGAAAGATCCAGAGAGGAGAGATAGACTTTAGTTGTACCTAGATATCACTCACTGATTGCTTACATAACCATCCCCCCATCAATATAATACATACCAGCCATCTAACTCCGACCCAGCACATATGTCAGACAGACAGAGATACGGATACTCGGACTCCTTCATAAAATGATATTCAACTTTTTTTAATTTTTAAATCGACTACGTCAGCCAATAAAAGAATACCAGATTAATGTCTTCTCTAGCACGAGATAGTTCAACCTTCAGGTCTACAAATGACGGAATATTAGTTCGTATAATTCGATCTGATCTTTGGCTTCCCATTTAACTATATTAATCAACTTCATCAAACAGAACACTGACCGGATCATGTTCCAGTACAATTTGGTTTGTTTTCAGGAAACACCGTCATGTCTTCTGATAGAATTACGACTTCCGACGTTATGCTGAACTAGACCCGCTGTATAGTTTAGATATTTAAGAGCTACCGTAACGTGATCCAGGCTGAAGACACAGATCACTGGCTGTCAAGGCTACTACTAGTGTCCAATCTGGTTTATAAAGGTACACATTCTGTATTGGTAATATTTTAAAGGGATTTGATACCCGCTGAGAATGGACCACACATAAACCTACATCTAGCGCCGTGTTATGTCAGTCTGTATGCCAACAAATGGGAGATATAGGCTATAATCTGGGTCTCCGGCAAATAGCTTATTTATGTTAAGAGTCATCAGGAATGGTATAACACACACACACACACACACACACACACACGCACACACACACACGCGCGGAGAAAGACATAACTTAGCTCGCGTTCTTGGACAACGCAACTAAACTTGCACTTAATTATATGACTTATAATAATAATTTAATATAAATGTGTGTGTGTGTGTAGTATATATATATATATATATATATATATATATAGAGAGAGAGAGAGAGAGAGACTTCATCTGAATCAAAATAGAGCTTTACATCCATTTCTAGAAGACAATTTATACTAAACAAACTGCTATTTATAACTTACAAACTCCAGATGTCCACTTCATGTCCGTAGGTCTTGCCGACAACAAACAATTCTGGAGCAGCATATTCTGGCGAGCCACAATGTGTCTTCAACGGTTCATTCTCCTTCCAGACGGCGCTTAATCCGAAATCTAAAAATAATTAAAAAAATTATAATTCAGAAATATTGTGGCAGGTTATGGAAGGGCTGTAACATCATGCTACATAAACTATTATGGCAGGTATAAAAAATGATGTGGCAAGTTTACAGATATGTTACCCTAGGTTCATATAAACATCAAGGCAGGCTTATATAAATTCTTAATGGCAGGTTTACAATATACTTTGACTGATTACTAAAATAATACGACAACCTTATGACATTCGGGGTTGGATTATAAAACGAGTCGTTTTTATCTCTAACCTGAATTACGCATTCAATTTTAGGATGAAGAGGGAAAAACATCTTCAAATACTTCTGAAACCACATTCATCATTGATTTGAAAATCCTTCCAATTCTAGATATAGCTGTTGTTTCTAGTATTATGAATACTGTGTAAAAATGAACAGTCAAGGGACATCTTTTTATAAAGCCACAACTCGACATACAATTAATACAGTGTGCGAGTTTTGGGTTATTGTCGTCGGGTTGTTTTAGTTTTTTTGGCGTGGAGAGTGAGAATCACTTCAACGACAAAAGATTGCCAGTTTCCATCATCTCACACCTGTATAACTAATACCTTTACTTAATGATGTTATGTTTTAAGAGATTCTAATCATTAACCGTTAAATGGTGGTTTGTATTCTGGTGGCCGACTGCAGAAAGATTTGTCTTTCTACTAATTCTATCAGCTTACTAAGTTCTCATTATTATTTCGCTCTAGATGAGCACGTTTCAGGCGCCAACCGGGATCCTGACAATAACAATACGGGACATGTGCCACCTAAATAGATCCAGAACGGAACTTTATTAGATGGCGCCGCCAGATGTCCCGTCGGAGCAATACATAAATATTCGGCGAGCACGAAGTTCTCTGAATCATGGCGCGTGTTTGGGTACAGATCTCCGGATCTTGTTGTTGTGACAGGTGGCCGAGCTTAGATTCATATAGGCTTACATCGTTGAATCATCAAAAATCATCATTGTGCGGCAAAAGGAGTTAGAGGTTCGAGATTTTCAACAACAAACAGTTTGTTAATCACGACGACATTTTTTTTGTGTGCGTGTGTCTAGGAACCTACTACTGGCGCAGTAAATCTAAATGACGAACATCTTCCACCAACGTTAATTCCCAAATTGTATCCATTTTCGCTGCTCTCCCAGTGATTTGTTCGTATTGTTATTTGACATGAGATGAAAGCAGGCGAAAATGTTGTTTACACCGCCATAATTAGAAAATTTATCAAGTATAAATTACAACGGATAGAATGTAGAAAAGCTGTTGGACAAACACGGGCCGGATAGATTGCCAACTAAGAAACCTACTCCAATTAAATAAATCAAGCAAATGAAACGATTGTATTGATAACAGCGACAAATAACTAAAGCTGTCAGTAAAACATCGGGGGCTTACAACCATTTCAACCACCAGGCCGCCCTTCAAAAGCTACAACCATTTGTTATGTTTCTCGGTGGCTTATACATACATACAATGATCAGATCGGTCTGGTTAGGAAAGTAGAGCTTACAATGTGTCACAATGCTGACAACGAGAGTTTTGTTTTCGTTTTTTTTTGTGTGTGTGCTCTTGTCGTAAAATACAAAAAGGGCACAAAACTCTCACTATATAAAGATTGTCGCCGAGAAAATAAAACAGCTATTATCACAACTGGCAGGAGCGCTAGCAGCCATAAGGGGTCCTGGATATCGGCGCGTATATAGCGTGAGGGTGTAAGGTTACAGGAGAAAGTACCTCTCGGAGCAGGGAGGTCGGCTCATTAAAGATTACAACAGCGCCGTAAACATACCCCAACTTATCAGCATTAGTACCGCTATCCCACAGATGATGTAAACCGATAACTATGGCCGGGCATGGAACGGCGAAAATATAGGACAATCAGGCTCTGGCTTAAGACTGGAAAAGTACATAACTGTCGTCAGTAGGGGGACACTGGAAGACTTTAGCTATCTAGTTCTCTCACTAGTGGAAATCTCCCATTAAAATGATGGTCACAGAATAAGCTTAACTTTTGGGAGTCGTTTGTCTTCTTGGATAATAAAATGGATCGCGGTTGCAAACTATATTTTTTTTATCAGCAATGAACAGGCTTAATGACCAAGGTCTGTACGCAGCCCTCCGACATAATAAAGATATGTCTCTGGATCTGTCGAGTCACTTGTGATAGGAGATATTTTGATGGACGAAGAACCTCTACAGTGTGTCTCTTCTACACACGAGGTTTTCGCTTGAAAAGTTTCCAGTTGAAAGTTAACTATCCCGTGACATCCTCTTCCGTAATGGTCCATTTACACAAAGTGATCATGTGATGTGTGACGTAACACGCCATAATAAACATCTATGTCCGGAGGCAGCTGGTTGGCGTTTAATTGGGTTTTATTACGACAACGATGTTACGGCCTCAATTAGCAGCTTTCAACAACTATTTCATCATATATCGTTCATATATTTGACACGGTCCCTAATACTGAATCTACGTTCGACCGACTCCGTGTTAAACCAAGACTCTCACAACGACTGGATAAATGACAGATGCCATAAGTCGTGCCCCATGGCCCAACATCATTAGGGCTGTCAATGACCTCAGAATGACCTTCACAATATCAATGTATTATTTGCCGCGAGTCAGCTCCAGGCACCGATATCTTTAATCAATTAATGCGCTTTCTGTGAAAGTATATGGAGCTCGGATTTATTACGTTACAACTGACATATCTAGGTATCCCGTCATAGACTCTGTATGGATTACAATGTTTTAAAATGTCATTTGTAATTTACTGCTCCATGTGTTGATTGGTCCACGTGATTGGCCACGTGTCGAAATTCGTCTGACTAAAAGTTATAAATAACTAGAATGTGCCAACTTTGTTAATAATAATAATACAAACATATCTCACTTATATAAGACATTTATCACACCAACTCTGGTACTAGTCATCTGGTCGTTATCGACATATTGTCTTACCCTTATAAATAAATGTTTTGTCTCGACCAGATATAAGAGTTACCGTAACAGACAGACAGACGGACGGACGGACAGTTCTGTCAGTTAGTAATCTAATTTGAGATTAACAATCGTCCGATTGATAGAGGTGTTTCTTTGAACAACAACAACAACAACAATTAACAAATTCAGACAATATGGCTATAGTATAATATTTCAAAGTTAAGTAAACGGACAGAAATCCCAGTTGACTAGGTATCCATCCACCAACAACTTTCTTTACATACAACTCAAATACAATATTCTGTGATATGAGACTCCTCATCTCTCAAACAGTACCCTCATCGTGTTACATTATTGACGATAATGACTGGGAATGATCAGAGATACGGCCGTCCACTGACTGGCCAAGAACATTAACGAGATCAAATGTTCCTTTTTTGTGGACGTATCTACGGTGTAACAATGACAACACAACAGGTGTGTGGTCAGTCTGTGTGTTAATGAATACCTGGCGGTGTGTGTTAAGTGGTGACGGTCTAACTTTATAGCAGATGACTGATAGATGATTGAAGCTTGTTAATGTCACCAGATACCAAGCGGCGACGTATAGTGGAGAAGTGTCACTGGAGCGTAAAATGTTAGGTAATAAGACAATTAGTGGGAAACTTTGAACAAGCTCTTAGACAGGACAGATGGTGGTTAGGTGTTAGGTGGAACATGAAAGGGCTCTTGTACTTTATATATATATATAAGCGAATGTGTGTGTGTATTTGTCTGTGTGATCGCAAAAATTCGTATGTCGGCAAATATGACAATAGTTGGAACTATGATGTAATTAAAAAAAATATTATTCTAAACCCTTAGTTATATGAGTGTAAAGTCTGCCCGGAGCGCGGTTTATATATATATATATATATAATTTGTGTATGTGATTTTTATATACTTTTCCCATTAACACATGTAATATCTTGCCAATCCCACTGTAATTGTAGAAACGCACGCACGCACGCACGCACGCACGCATGCAAAATCTAATTCCTCCCTTCTCCCTCCCCCTCTTGTGTGTGTGTGTGTGTGTGTGTGCGGAGGTTGCAAGTGCATTTGTGTGCATTTTCAACTTACACAATTGATTTAAAATTACAGTTAAAGGATAATCAACATAGAAATTTGACAGTAAAATCATACACCAAAATGCCACAATTTTATTAAGAACTTATTAATTTCTGTGATAATAACGTATTAATATAACTGTTTGGTAATAAATACTTACTTACGTTGTATATTTATGGTGATGTATTTCACAATGTAACCAATAACAAGGACCCCAATTTTTTTTTAATGAGCAAGTTAAGTTCTGAGTATGGACAGTTGGTCACCCGGACAGTTGGTCACCCGGACAGTTGGTCACCCGGACAGTTGCTCACCGGACAGTTGCTCACCGGACAGTTGCTCACCGGACGGTTGCTCACCAAGCAAATGAAAAAGTGGACACTTGCTCACCAATGAAATTTTAATGAGAAAATTAAAAATATTAAATGATTTCTAATTCAGAAATATATTTTTTGGGATCCTATTACCTGTATAATTATTAGGATGAATATTGCCAATTATTAGGGAATTAAAGTTCAGAGATTATTTATTTTATTTGATTAATATAATTATGTGCACTGGTGAGCAAGTATCCACTTTTTCATTTGCTTGGTGAACAACTGTCCGGTGAGCAACTGTCTGGTGAGCAACTGTCCTACACCTGTTAGTTCAGCCTCCACTCAAAGCCAAGGTCTTGGAATACAATACAATACAATACAATACAATACAATACAATACAATACAATACAATACAATACAATACAATACAATACAATACAATATCTCTATTTCATGTGTTTGTAAACTGCCTTTTATCGTGTTTAAGCAAACAACGCTCAGATCCATTTAAAGCCCATATAACACTAAGAAGACGTCAAATGTATGTTAATAAACAACAAAACTAGTTTGTTAAGAGTTGATTTAGTAAATATAATATAAAGTAATATAACTGAACATTCGGAAAAGAACTTAAAGTCCAAGTACTGGTGTAGTTATGTAAGAATTTCTTAACTGATTTATACACTTGTACATTCTGGCAGCAGCATCCATAATAGATGCACGCACACACGCGCGCGCGCGCACACACACACACACACACACAAATTGGTAACAATAAAATCATAGGATTCCTAGTCAACAGAGAAACAAATTAACAAAATGAGTCATCAATGATGAAAATATAGTACAACACTAATGGGGTCAATAAGTACAACAAGTGTTGTCTCAGGTTTAGGCTATTATCTAGAGGATATTATTGTTTACACATCACATATCCAGGTTTGATGTCATATTGGTTGATGACTTAACAGGGAACGGCTCCACCAATCAGCATAAGTCACATAACATTGATGAACAATACTCCATGTTATTGATTTGTCTGACTTTGTCACTGACTTGAGGAAAGATTTACTAGCCTCATCTCTGACCATAAACAATCATGAGGTAGACTAAATATAAGAGGATCCCAGTATGAATTCTCTAGGTCCTTACATTGGTTGACTTAACTATGATGAAATGGTTGTATTATTGTGTATCTTGAGTTCAAACCACATAGGAACCCCCCCCCCCCGCCCAGGAGTTGAGATGTTGCCAAACGGTATAGGTTCATAAATGAGGAAGGCAATAATCTGGGATGTTTAGCGTTAGCCAAGAAGAATAAAATAAACAAAAAAAGTGAGGAAACATTATATACTACCTTCTGGCAAAGATTATTCTCAGCAATTCTACAGAAGTACAATTGAGCCCAGCGGAAGAATTCAAAGCTAAGAATCTCCACACACAATCTTCATACTTTGGCCAAATGCTTTTATTTTTCACTGCACAAAGTCAGAGACATCATCAGCACATTTCTGTCAGATATTTTCTTACTTGGCTAGGAAATGTCATTACCATTGGAAAAAAACCCTGAACAAATAAAAATCCCTCACTCACACACACACACACACACACAGAGAGAGAGAGAGAGAGAGAGAGACACACACACACACAGAGAGAGAGAGAACACGGGCGCCTGTGATAAGGAAATCCTAACAAGATGGATTAGCCATGCTAGCCCAGTGATAAAATATCCATTAAGCTCCAAGCAGGTCACAAAGTACACTTGATATAGACTCCCAAGATGTCAATAATGCTGAATCAATTGTCACAAGTAGCTGGCAGTATGGTGTACCTTGGAGGATGGCAGAACCCTGTGATCCTTTACAAATCTGATACACATATATAAGGAAGGATAGGGAAACAACCTGTTTTACTTTATTGATGTGATACACACATAGTGATGTGGAGACAATCTTAGTGTCTGATCCTACACACATGACAGACACATATAATGTGTAGATAGCCTTTACTGTGTGGGAGTATGTGCGCACTCTGCACACACACACACACACACACACACACACTACAGGTAACTAGTGATATGACGTTTGGCTACTCTTTAAGTAGATGACAATAAATGTATGTTATTACCTTGACACATTTGGCCAATTTACATGAAATTGTTGTTAGAACAATGACAGTGTCATTTGGTGAACGTTTCTAGGCTCGAAGCCAGTAGGCGTTAATGGTTAACGTGGACATTTGTTCCGATTGTATAATGTGTTCATTCGGCACACGTGAGATGTCTCCTGTTTGTTGTAGCTATGTTACAGGTATGTTGTAGATATGATTATCTTGTTAACTGATCAAGTAATGTGTGGTGAGAATGTCAAAATGTGTGTATATAGTAAAGATATGAAGGACAGTTATATATATTGTATACATACAATATATATATATATATATATATATATATCGGACATATTACAGTCATAACATATATATAACGTGTAAGTTTGGATGAATAAAGTAATTTAACACACACACCCGCGCGCGCGTGTACACACACACACAGAGAGAGAGAGAGAGAGAGAGAGAGAATCTCCATACATTTTATATACAAACAGAAACACAAAAGCTACAAACAAAGTGACACCTGTATGTTTGATGACAAATTATTTAATTGAACAAGAGAAAAACCTCTCAAACAATATCTTTAAACCACAAGAAGACGCAGCTGATGGATAAAATTACTCAGACTTAATGTGTTCCATCACAGAGCTATAATACTTTGATCTTACTACACTACATGGTCATTGTTCTTCCAGGAAAATAACTTAATTTCGTCTCTGGGGAACACATTTTTCATATCAGAAGTCTCAATCTGGCTGCTTGTAAACAATGAATTTCCATTGAAAACAGTAGCCTTTTCATTCAATGATGCAGGTACATATGCTTACTGGGAAACAAAATATTTAGCCTCTAATACAAGCATCTTTATTCCACATAAAGTGTTACCATTGATGATAGGCAGAACATCTTTTATAAATTGGTAAATCTCTAACTTCTGAGAGAGAATGATTTTTTCTAACAAGGATTTGATATAAGAGCTAATTGAAGATTCCAACAAAAGATAATGTCAGCCTCCGTGAGTGTTTACAGAGAGATAAACATAATGTTGTAGTTTGTAGGAAGAGATCCTGGTGTTTATGTTATGTGCCAACAAACTGCCATATCACTGGCAATACAGCTCCAGACCTAATGACTACTATAAGACTCCCCAGGTGGCAGCACTGAGAACACCTTTTATCCAGTGGACAAATACATCTATCTAGCTATGTGTGTGTGTGTGCGCGCGCGTGTGTTTTAGTAGCGTGGAATAAGGCACTGGTGTTGAGAATTTCTAATAGTGGATTAAAACTATGGACGATTCATCAGGGTTCTGAATACAGATTGTAGACTTTTCATGTTGAGACATGTGTAATGTTTCACTAGTGTCTCTCACACACAGACACACACACCACTCGTTTTACTTCTTAAATATCATATTACAATATAATTAGCACACGCACGCTGCCTCTCTCTCTCTCTCTCTCTCTCTCTGTGTGTGTGTGTGTGTGTCAACAAATATTTGTATATACACCATTGCGACACAATCTGACCACAAACACCACAAGAATGACACCGTCTTCGACATGTAATAAGAACATTTTGACAGAGCTGACGTCAATGATTTACTTCAAACATACCGATAATGTTAAAGTTGGGGAGCAAAACTTGGGTGGTCCTTGGCTTGATTCCACCAACTGGCTGGTTATTGGTCATTGACAGCTGCTGACTGGTGGATTCATTCATATTAATATGTCGATAACAGACAGAGACAGCAACAAAACGGTAACGTCTATTAAGAGCAATAAATAATCATACAGAAAAACTAACTATTAGATGTTATACAAATGTTACTTAACTCGGGGGGAGGAAGAGTATGACTGACAACAATCAACAGTTCATCGTGTGTTTGATCCATGACATATTGATACAGGATGACACCAGGTCAAGTGTATTGTTTGTAATAAACAATGTTGATAGACTGGCCAAAAACTGAAATGTTTTACCGAAATATCTGCCAGTAACTCTCATCTAACCATCATCACTACTACCATCATCACCACCATCATCACCATCATTATCATCATCACCACCACTACCACAATCATCTCCATCACCATGACCATCATCACGACCATCATCACCATTACCACCACCATCATCAGCACCAACATCACCCCTCTACACAGTCTTCATATACTTTTCCAGTTCACTTATTAGAACGTCATTCTACACACATAATGTCCAATGTTAAATACCAATAACTAAACATCAGTAGTAAAACTTTAATAAGATGGTTTTTTTACCGGCCAAACAACGTTAATAAGAACTTTTTAATCAGATTGCTATACAACATTCAACTTTATGATGATATGAACTTACTATTAAATATTAATACAAAAAGTGTTGAAAACTAAAAACATATCAAAGAAAGCAACAGAAAGATCAATTCAATGTAAGAACTCATTTTAGTTTGACCTGGAAATAAGGAAACTTATCAACAAAGACGCCACAACCTTAAACAGAATTCGAGCGAAATGTTGCTTAAATTTCTTTCTTTACCAGCCTTAAAAAAATTATGGTTACGTCATCATATTTTTATGAGATAAATATGAAATACCCGAAGAGAATAAATTTCAGGAATTTTTCTCTCTCCGGTTTTAGGTTCGTTGGTTGATTGGTTTGTTGTTTAACCTCTGAGCACTGCTCACACTCGGGACACGAGCTATGGTCGAGAGATGAGTCGTAAAGGACCTATCCCCGAAAACATTCGAATCCATGATATGGAGGTTTGCATCGCAATGTATTCTCTAACCACTGAGCTATCGAATGCCATAAACCCGGTTTTAGCAGCAGGTAGAAACTCGACACTAAATACAGAGACAGATCTCTGTCACTTGAAACAAATATTTGAATCAAAGTTCGGCAAAAAGTAAATTTGAACAAATAAATTTCGGAGTAGCAGAAAAACAGGCAACAAATCAAGGGATCTCATTTCGGGAATATTTTGAGACGCGTAGATAGATAGAGAGAGAGAGAGAGAGAGAGAGCAGTTAAATAAACAATGACTTTTGTACTGTTAAGTTGTTATCTTGTCAACAAGACATGATCAAGAGCCCCATCACACTGTGTTAACTGGTCTTCATCGGTTTATAGTACCTTTTAGGAACACTAACTACAGAAGTGTGTGTGCGTGTGTGTATGTGTGTGTGTGTGTGTGTGTTCTTCCCTGATTGATGCCGTGATTTTAGTGGTGGCTAACATCTTCTACAACCTGTCAGAAACGGCTGACACCAGAAGTTGGGTTTGGGTGGTCTTATCAGACAATGGTGAACAGGGGTGGTCTGAGATGGTAGCCTGGTGGACACACACACACACACACACTATGTATATAACTAGGAATTTATGCCATTAGGAGAGCCCTAAGAGTCTAGCTGTGGGTTCTGTGACATCTGTTGTGTATAGATAGATCTCAGCCAGGAAGCCCCATCGAAGATAAATAAAGACAATCCAGTTTTGGTTAACATTTCCTAGCACACCAAATCTTCCCGTAGTAGCCTACACTTCTCTCTCCACACCGATCACAAACATGTAAGAAATAGTTCGGACTAGCTGACATCTGCAACTTGTTTCATATCGCGCCTCTACAAATGTGTACAGATGCCACACCAATAAACCTCAATCCCAACCACATAACTGGAAATCTAACAGACGGCTCGCACCTCTACTCATACAAGACGGGCCTCCAGAACAATTTCCAGAATTTAGTCGCCACTCAAAACAACCGTTCCAATAAAAATGCACCCAAGGGAGATAAAATGGAATTAAAGAGTGGCCACAGAAGTAATGGGTTCGATTATTATTTTATCGTTGTTTTGTTCCAATGATTTGAAAGCTCTCTAATTCGTTGTAACTCCACACCTGTCGAACTTAAAAGAAAATTATTTATTTGTTGTGTAATGAGACGCGGATGGAACAAATAACAAATGGCTTTCTCCATCTGTTGTATGTCATACAGACTACAAACACGAATAAACTAGGTCAGTCTAAACCAAGATCCAAACATATATATATATATATATATATATATATATTGATATAAATGTCAGACAATTTTGTGTATAACTTTAGTGACCTTTATTTATCAGAATATGTAGAACACAAAGATTTCGAGTGATAAATTAAAAGATTCTTGTTCTAAACCTACATCGATAAACTCTAATAATCAAAAACGGATTATAAATATGAAGTGCGTGCGTGCGTGGATGCGTGTGCGCATGTGTGTGTGTGTATTCTAACAGCCTCGTGTCATCAGAGATTAGAACACGGGTGGTAGTGATCTGTGGTCCAACACACTACCACTAGACCACGGAGTCGCCCAATATAGACTATCAGACAGTAGGTAGATGTGTAAAACGTTTATAGAGTACAGAAACTGGACCATTAAACAATAATACAAGAATGACGACGACGATGATGATGATGATAATGATGATGATGATGATGATTGTCTATCTGTTCGGTATATCAAAATAAAGTCTCATACATATACTACTATCTAGTTACGATGATCCTCTTAGACTCGACAAAGGTGACAATATCTAAGTGTAGGATGAAAGACATTAATACCAACCAGATCCTGAAGACGCAGTGACAGATCCAGACTAAGTTACAGATCTAAGTAACCTTAATGTACCTACAACTGATGATATGGCCGCACAAGATTAGTTAGCTACCTGTCTATGTACCCGTCCGTCTGTCTGTCTGTCAGTTTGTTCTATTTACTACCCACTTACAAAAGAGAATGAGTTAAGGTAAAGATTTTCTACGTGTAATTACGTTAGGAGCTAAGGGCCACCAAAACTAAATATTCTGGACAGATTCTCACAAATAAATAATGTACTTTGGCTCGCGGGCAGGATGTATCGGTTTAGTCAATAGACTCTGACCACACACACACACACACACACACACTGGTGGTACAAGGGTTTAGACTTATGATGCTCTTTCGGTGATGAAGATGTGTATTTTAAGATCCCCCCCCCCACCTCCATCCGCTAGCCGACGGGTTACCACACAAGTGGTGGCAGCACCTTCTAACAACCGATCCTTACGGACAGACGACACCCCCCACCCAGTCTGTACCCTCGTGGGTCTCGTGTTGTTTTAAACCAAAAATGTTAAAACCTAATTCCTGTCACAGCTCTAGGAACCCGTCTCGTTGTGGATCCATCGTAACGGGAGATTGGGATGTTTTGGTTTTTTTCCAGTAATTAAAACCAACAGATAATTTGGAGTTTGTTGAATCCAGGAAGAGACATCTGCTAGGGTTCTATAAGTTATGAATGAATTCACTCGACTTAATCATAATGATTACACGATTATCAAAACACGGCTGCTAACTGATTGAAACACGATACACGATGGATGACCTGCGCTATCCAAACAAAATGAGTTACCATGGGAACAGGCTCCCTCCACATACTATAATTAATCCTAAATTAGATACGTAAATTGTTTTAAAATAAATATGCTGGATATTAAAATGACTAAATTAATACCTTAATGTCAGATGTATCAGAAAGAACAATGACACATATGTCAAATTATATCAATGAAGATGCATTCTCGTACTTAGTATAACAGAACTAATAACACATGTCTGTCAAGTCGCATTTTGTAAGCTCACATAAATAAATATATGAAAAAAATAGGCTCTGATCTAAACCTATTTTGTACTCACTCATGTGTGTGTGTATGTGTGTTTCCTTATCTGACGCAAATTTACTTTCAGATTCAAAGCATATTTACACAAATTTATACTGATGCCTGTTGCTTTAAACAGGAAATTGGTAAATACCCAGGAGCACCCGAAGATAACATATTTTAAAATTATACCTTCACGTCATCTACAACATGAACGTTAAATATAAAAACAGTTCTGCACTGAAATTTAGTGTGTGATCACGCACGCACGCCCGCACGCACAGAGAGAGAGAGAGAGAGAGAGACGCACGGCGCACACATAATGGTAATATCACCATTTTGTACGAAAGTATCCTGGAGATGCATTGTTGGTATGATAAACAAGACACCAAATTAGATAAAGCCATATTTAAGAACTTGTATCCGCTTTAATGTAGACAGATCAACTTATTAATAGAAGATATTTAGTTTTTCTGATAAATAGTAATGCGCTCTAGGTTTATAAGGAAGTGTGTGTGTGTGTGTGTGTATGTGTGAAGCTGTAGTTCAAGATGGGTGTGGCTATATTTGGACAGCAGATAGTTTAGCAATGGGTATTATAGCTACGGATGATTTTCCAAGCATATCTACACCACTGACCTATTAGTGAACTAACTATTTGATGTATACTCATGTACTGAGATATTTCAACTTATATTTGTGATAGGAAATAAATATTATAATTTATACATTACATTTTATAAACCATTAATAAAAGCTGAACAGGATGTCAGAAAGTTATAAACTCATCTCAGAACATTAGAAGAGGTAATTAGTGTGGAGGAGATCAGTTAAATTAGGATGAATTAACTGTAATTGTAATTATGTTTAAAGTCTGTCATAATGAACTTCATTTATATATATATATATATATATATATATATATATATATATAAGATGTCACACGTAATCTGAGTCATTAAATTAAACCCAAAAGTACCACAGTTTCATTGAAACTATTACATTTAGTATATGGTCCTGTCAGCAATTCCACCTCCATCCCGCAAATACACGCCGTGATCAAGCCTGACAAAACCGGATCCGTGTTAGAATTTGTAATCAATGACCGAATGATTAGTTATCTGTAAGTATAATAACATCAATGATACTCATAGAATCCTATCTCACACCATAGTCCACTCATCTAATGACAAGTAACAGCTGTAACAGCTGGAAGGTAACCAATAACCATTAACACAATCTATCTCAGTCATCCAGAAAGAAAAAATCCTGTTGACTCGATCTCCGCATTTCGCCTCGGGATCAATAAGGCTGTACACATGGAACCAACTTGTCTCTTCTTTAAAAGATTGATCCTGAATAAAGTCATATTCAAAAACATTTCTAAGTAAGAACCACTGAGTTGGATATGAGGAGTGTGGGGTGTAAGGACTGAGGAACACCACTGAGCTACGCAAGGACTAAAACAGCTGGGCTAGGTAAGGGTCAGTACAGTTGGGTTAGATGAAGACCAAAACAGCTGGGATAGATAAGGGTCAGTACAGTTGGGCTAGATGAAGGTCAAAACAGCTGGGATAGATAAGGGTCAGTACAGTTGGGTTAGATGAAGGTCAAAACAGCTGGGATAGATAAGGGTCAGTACAGTTGGGCTAGATGAAGGTCAAAACAGCTGGGATAGATAAGGGTCAGTACAGTTGGGCTAGATGAAGGTCAAAACAGCTCGGTAGGCAAAGGGTCAGTACAGTTGGGTTAGATGAGGACCAAAACAGCTGGGATAGGTAAGGGTTAGTACAGCTGCACTAGATGATAGTGAGGAGAGCTGTAAATGTTGAGGGACAGTACAGTAATCATATTTTAGAGGGCAGAATAATATCAATTAATTACGATAAACAATAATGTCTACATATCTTTCAGTCAACTTAAGATTTGAGAACTATTAAACTTGTCTGTAAGGAAAATGTGTGTGTGTGTGTTTAGAAAAATAAAATGCTTACTATATAAATATATATTATGTATGCAAATATTAAGTTCTTCAATTCATTTACTATCTATATATTGGGATGTTTGATGTTCATGCCTACTTTTGTGCACAAACTAGGCTAAATGGGCAGAACGATCTCCAAAGGTAATGAGGTGAATTGAAAGCTAAAACACCCTTCAGACATGCCTACACCGAGATTTGAACTCAGATGGTTGAGACCTGTGGACCATAGAGGCACCTCTTTAAGATATATATACTATAATCTAACACTTGTGCATAATTTATAGATTACCTAAAAATTAATTCTTATTCATTAATAAAATACTAAATTGAATATAAAAGTCATTTCAGGTAAATGTTTATAAGATCAGAAAACACAAAAAGATAAATATTTGAACAATAGTTTCTGAGAACAATCGTTAAGATAATATTGATTTAAGTATCTTGGTGAGATAATGCTGTGTGTGTGTGTGTGTGTGTGTGTTGACAATACAAGGAAAGACACAGATAATCACGAATTGAGATTACAAAATATTTTACCAAATTCAATGTGTATTTGTGTGCACACGCAACCTGAAAAAACATACATATACGTGTTGGTGTCCAGGAGACACAAGTAGATATAGCATATTAACAGTCTGCTTCAGCAGGATTTAGTGTGTGGTCATATTTATATAGCTGCTATTCTTAGAAGTACGACACACACACACACACACACACCGTCACCATCTTGTCACACATATCATAAGACTGATTTCTGCTCAAACACGCCATAAACTCCAACGCGCTTTGACTGTTTACCTTAGGGCCAGTATGCTAGTATTTTGTAAACAGAAAAACAAACACAATAACACAATTGGTGGCCACAACATAATCAGTCCAATGGTAAATTAGAGCCACATCCAAATGATACACACATACAAGAAGCGGCACCCCATGGGTCCCTAGGGCTCCCCCGGGCAGCACCAAAACAACCTCTGCTGAGAGAAAGCCAATGGCATGCCATCACCAGCAAAGACAAATGTTTCCTCTCTGTATAAATAACATGTGGTGACTGACTGACTGACTCGCTGACCGACTGACTGACTCACTGGCTCACTTACTGACATTGGTAACACACACACACGCGCGCGCGCGCGCACACACACACACACAGAGGGGCAAACCCAAAAAATAATAATAATAAATAAATATCTCGAGGGGATTCACCCAAAACCGTAGTGGCACAAACACAATTCTACAATCCAAGAAAATTATTCTCTTTGCTGACTTCAGATAAAGACTGGGGGCACTTGGATGGCTGCACGTCTTGGAAAGGTCGATGAATATTTCGTGGTATTCTCGCCATAACAGATCTATGGCCCGTATCTAATTTGACTTTGTACAAACAGAGGAGCCACCACTTCAAAATGGCACTCTATTTTCAGAATAAACGCCAAATCGACAACCAGATGATCCCAGGTAGGAGTTCCAATCCAACAATGGACTTTTAATCAGTTTGTACAGTTGCTCAATCTAGAACGTCCTCCAGAACACTACCTACTCGGCCAAGACTGGGACTGGGTATGGTATGACAGAAGAACGAAAGCTTTAAAAAAAGCAGAATTAAATTTTCAACTTGATTTCCGACGAATACTGGTCGTACGCAATAAACCATTGGGGGCCGATTGTGATACTGGCTCATGATGCAAGGTTAAAGGGTCGCACTCAAACACACACAGACACACACAGACAGACACACACACACACACGCACACACGTCCAGGAACCTGCTCAATCAGGCCAAATTATTTTTTTATTGCGGCTTTTAAAATTATCCAGACAGAAAAAATGTTCTCTATTACCTGACCTCGATTAGGGTCGATGATTGATCTAGAGAGATAAAGTGACAATCATTCAGGAATCATGTCAAATCAATTTTGATCTCTAAAACAATTGTTTTCTGGTAGTTTTTCTCCTATTATTTTTACAGTGTACAATTATTCTTAGTGATGTGCGTATTTGGATAACAACTAATGATCACGGATTGATTCAAAGTACATAGTGTATGGATTTGTGGTACACATAACATAACAAGTGAGTAATTGAGTGAATGGATGATTACTACGTTTACTCTAGGTGTAGAGTAAATGTTCTACTTTCACAAGCAAGGGGATGATCGAGATGAAGCCTTTTACTGATGGATGAAACACTGGACAGATATAGATAAAACTTTAATATTAACTCATATCATGGAAGCCTGCAGCACCTTGCGGACAATAATTAATTTGTTGTGTATTTAGGTCAAACACACCCAATATTACGTCTTTACTTGTGCACATAGGATGGCCATCTCCTGGGTACATGCTTCCCACTGACTGAGGTATGCATCTGAGCACACATGATGCATATTTGGGTGTGCAAATGCAATATATGTTGAGGTGTGTATTACGGTATATATTCCACTATAAGGGAATTAGCAAACAGTATATATGTATCACTCTGGGTTCATGGGTATTTGACCCAGATACACGATAAATATCCGGATACAGCTATAACCACCCCCTGATGTGTGTATCTGGGTACATATTAAACCCACATCAAGTATACAGTTACACCAGTGACCACCCAACAACCTCCACCAGTTCACCATCAACAGTCTGCCAGCAACTTTCTCAGTAACAATTTCATTTCTATGAATTTGACCCAGGCGTCAGTAGTACGACTTGGCTAAATATCGGCAGAGAGAAGCAATATTTATGAGGCAGCCACAGATTACATGTTGGCTTTGAAACCAAATACTGAACGCTATTTACAAAATTTCTGACCAGATACACACATTGAAAAAAAAAGGTTTTTAGTTGTTTGGCCCTAAAAAACATTTCCAGGTAAATGCAAATGGGGAACATTGATAATAAACATTTTTAATTTCTAAGTATGTGTAGTATATATATATATATATATATATATATATAGTGTGTGTGTGTGTGTGTGCTCAAACTCTTTTTCAGATGAACTCACCAGCGCTACTTATTTCACAATATTCAGAGAATATGATATTATTTTAAAGATATTTATTGGCATGAATGTCCATAAATGTTAACAGGCTAAGTATAGAACAAATGGTTTGTCACTTATTACGACCTGTAACCCAACAATATTTACCATAGGCATCAGTATTGCAAAAACAGACACTGGAATATTTGTCTACAGGTAAGCAGACAAACACTCACTCACTCATATCCTCTCCCACCATCCATTCAGAGGGAATAATAATATGTTTCTTTGTTGGATACAAGTTGTTTTTGTTGCCAAGGCATAATCTAAAGTTAATCTTTTAAAATAAACAATCGGCTAATCCAGGCAATCAATAGTGGTAATTGATATACTACATAAATATAGGTTGGTATTAATTGTTCATCAATTATCTGATATCATTGTTTTGATATTTAATTTTTTTTGTAGCAATAACAGGTATACATATAGTTCTCTTGATCAATTTGTTCAACAGATTATTATTATTATAACAAGGGTTTATTTTAGAATAAAAATGTAAGAAAAAAGTTATATTTCCAGCAGTTTGAATATAATGTGTGTGTGTGTGTGTGTGTGTGTATATATATATATATATATATATATATATATATATATATATATATGGCTATATACATTATCACAGTTTCATTAACAGTGTTTGGTTAAACAAATGTCATTTCCCTGAAAACTACAAGCAAGGACTATACCAAATTATTTTATGACTGTATAAGCCAGTCAGTCAGTCGGCCATTACAACACTACTAATATGTGAGTGAGTGGTTTTAGTTCAGCACTGATCATATCAAATGGAAACATCACACAAACATGGGTAACAGTGGGATTCAAACCTAGACCTGGAGGTTTGCAACACAGTACTGTAACCACTATGCTATTGGAGTGCTCCACTACAACAACAACAATAATAATAATAACAGCAATAAAAACATTGTGCAAAATGTAACTGTCACTGTCTGTCAGCCAGAATAGCATCTTGAGACATCATCCATCTTTAACAATAGAATTTGTAAATGTTTTTTTTTTATAGCCTAGATGTAGCATGAACAATATAACAGTGTCAGAACTTTATATACAATTTGTTGGAAAATAAAGTCCCGGACAAACATAGAAAGTAATCACCTCTCTGTGAAATATACTTTATCTAGCTGCATTAATGTTCCAAACATGTACATCTACTTATTCATTGCTCAGTCTATCAATTAATTTGGTGGATTCGAACCAAGTAGGCCTCATTCTAGTCCATCACTGTAATCCCGAGCCACAGATCCACGGAAGATCTACTCTAAGATGATGAATTTCAGAAACCCAACCAGATATAATTGGGTCTATAATCTTTTTGGATATCCATTAAGAGAATACAAAACTGACATATTATCATCTGAGAGTGACGTCCAAAGTCTTAATATTCTGTCTTCAAACATCAAATACAAATTCATAACATAAACAATTCTCAGAGATGACGCTAAACAAAGATGATATTCTGCTGTGACAAAACATCGTCCGGTGTTAGTTTATAGATCCATAATATTTATCCAAATTACCTAGAAAATCACCCCCCCCCCACCCCCTACCGCTGGTCTTAACGTTGTCCATTCAATAAACAGTGTCTACTAACTGAGAAAGCTCCCCCCCCCCCCTATGTACACAGATAATATTTGTCAGTTTTGATTTGCCGAGGAATCATAATATTTCTCTTGTATACTGTGGTTGAAAAAAAGCCTAAATGAGAAGGTTATAGGGATCATTACAGCTTCTTTTTATGTCTTTCTAAGGTGATCACCGCCTCTCAAACATGTTCTGATCTTACTTGAGACCTCTCACACAATCCTTGTGGTATACCGTAAGCCTCCATAAGGTGGCAGCACTGTGATCTGACCGGCTCCATATCATTGCGGACAGCTAAATGACAACAACAGATGTAGTACTAGTAGAGACGGTAATTGGTGTGAACGGCATCAAAAAGATTTTAATAATGGTCCAGGTTTTGTAAAGAAGATTATCTATTTTAAGGACCACAGACTTCTGGTGTCTAGAGCTCTCATCGGCTCTAAACCAGTTGACTCTCCCCTAGAAGGGAAAGGTGGGGGGGGGGGGAATTACGCACGCGCACACGGCGAACACAGGCGCACCCGGCGAACACAGGCACGCGCGTTAACACTGTGTGAAAAAAACACCAACAGAGAGAATAATTAATTTGCAATACAATTACTGGACGATTCACCAGGGTAGTGAATACAGAACTGTGCACATTCATTGTAAAATGTGCCGTGTCTGACTAATCTCCAAGTTCTTGTCTAACAATGTTTGTCAGACATTGTCTCTTGGACAGTGTCTATTATACAGTGTCTACTATACACAGTATGTTACAGTGTTTTATTGTGTTTTTCTGTTGGCTATCATACAGTTCACGTCATACAGAAATTGTTTATGATGTACCTGCTATATTATCGGACACCGTCCAGTTACAACATCCCAGTCTATAAAAACTACCCACAGTCTACAGTAGCTGTTAAACAGAAACTACCATACAAATACTGCCTCTAAAATGCATTATACATTTAGTGTTATACACTCTTCAAGTACAACATTGGTTATATGAAGTTTGTGATACCTGGTTCTTAAAAAGATGTCTGGTCTTCTGGTTGTTTGTCGCTGAATACCAGGTGAAAAACTAATGTGAAGAAAGAAGAACGAGAAAGTTTCTTTTTTCTAGTTTTAATATTGACACAAACTATGTACAAGGTGAGAGCCCGGCACTGAGACACGGAGTTGTACTAGATACCACCAGAGACCAACACATCACCATAGTTACCTAACAAACAGTCTGACAACTAGTAATTAATTCATCCAATCATGAGATAACCTTCCAGTCGTTATATATATATATATATATATATATATATATATATATTCAAGATATAAGCGTTATACAAAGCTGGTGAATTCTGCTCCCATTTCTTCTAATTCGTTGATTCACTTCAGACCAAGCGAAAGACCTCCTCTGTACCTGCCTATCCGAACCCCCGATCTATATATTATGTTTGTTCAGCCAGGTGGCAGGACCAGTTGATGTGAGTGACCCCAAAGTGATGCCCCAAACCCCATTTATAAGAATAAACAAACTCCAGCCCTCGGGTACGATTTAAGTTTGACAGCATCACCGTAAATACGAGTCGGGTAGCCTATTTGAATAATAACTGCATAGCATTGATGATCCGGGTGATGACGAGACAGGTCTGCTGTCTGGATCGATATCTGGGCACTAGGGGGAATGGGTGATAAACAAGAATCTCTACACTCGGGTTTTTCAATCCTCCCCCCACACCTCCCACCCAGTATATCACCTCTAACATAACACAGTACGGGGACACATACATCATCCTGATGTCAAACCGGAAGAATGGTAAGCCATATTGAGGATGATTAACGTCAGCGTCCCCACAACAGCCAGACTCTGTCGTCGACATAACAGCCAGTCAGCCGTCGACATAACAGCCAGTCAGCCGTCGACATAACAGCCAGTGTCAGCCGTCAACATAACAACATTCCTATAGGAGACGGGTTCTAATGGTTCTATTGCTATAAACGGGGAGTCACCGCTGCCACACAACTTAACGCCGTACTAAATGTCGGGATGATCTGCCTGGTCGTAAACGAGCCGATAAATTACACTTCATAACAGATTACAGTACTGTCACAATGATCTGGTTTATGCCCATCTCATTACCATCTTCACCTGAAGTCGATGGAAGTCAAAGAAAGCATTTGTAGTTGGTTTGTGGTTAGGTCACCAGGTGTCTCAGCCAACAGTCAACAGCCAGATGTCGCCACTAACCACCAACCACTAGATGTCTCCACCAACCACAGTACTGGCTCTCGTCACATCAAGGCGACACCAAGGGGATGGAGTTGAGTTTTTCAGAATCTCTTCGGGACTCGGTTTGCTACGCCAGAACAACTATTCGTACCCCAACCTGAATGAGGACAGAAATTAGCCACCAAGCGAGCCTAGATTGTGGTAACACGCCATTAATTATTAAATTTGTTACGGAGAAGATGTAGTTTCTGATTTGCCGAGCCCAAATCGAGGCTGAAGGCTCGTAATCGTTCATTTTCTATCTGGATTATGGCCTGGGTTTGTGTAGTAGTCTAGAGTGAAATATCTAACTGACAGCTACTAGACGTAAAGGCACGCATGCTAGCACGCAGACTACCACCAACGTATAACGCAACAACTCAGTCGCTGAATCAGTAAGTTAGTGAGTGGGTCAGATTGCTGTCCGTATCAGTGCCAACAATACAACAAAAAGATCTGACGACTACTCGCTCCCTGAGAAATAACTCCATCTCCGTCCAAAACACTCCTTGTCACCTCCCAAGTCGGACGTGATCTAGTAGATTTCCCATCCGGACGCCCGAGGGAGAGGATTGGGTGAGATAGTGGGGTATAACGATATTAGCACCAAGCCTTTTATGTTGGGACGCTGAGAAGATTTTCTATTTAAATTTGCATAATCGCCAAATGAGTCAGTTTGATCCAATAAGGGTTCATCTGTCCCGAAGACCGCCTGGTGGGCACAGATTGTCGTTGATATGTCGGTTAGTCTTGTCTGCTCAGACCTAGTAGGGTGCCGCTATGGGAAAATGTGTAATGGGCTCGGCACTGGGGGTTGATCTACAATGTGTGTGTGATAGGAGGTAGCTGTTATGATGGCTGTGAATGTGGACATGATAAATGAGCTTAAGATGGCTTCGTTATTGGGGTGACGAGATGTCGGTAAGAGTTGCTGCGAAGGTGGTCGGATTAGGTCGATGTCCGTGGAGTAGATGGCTTTTTTTGTGGAGTTTGGGAGTGTACGGGTGGATGAGTGTCTTTGGGAAGGGTGAATTTCTGGGCAGGTTGAGTGTGTCACCGGAAGTAGATCTGTGGGATAGACTGAACTCAGTAGAGTTTCTGTGTTTCAGTGGGGAAGTTTGGTATCTCAGTGGTTAGATCGGTTTATTTGGAGGTTGTGTGTTGTTTGTGGTGGATATAATCATTTCTGTGAAGGTAAGGAACACCTGAGTTGCCCCAGATACCATCTCGTCCTACGGATGATCCTGATGTCACTATTGGTGGTGGATGTTATTAATGATAATGTGCGTAGTAGAAGAGAAGCCGGCGTGAAGTGGATGGTAGCTTGGTGGAGGGTTGGATAAAGGTATTAAATGGTCTGGCGTGGGTAGAAGATAAGCATTTTGAGGGTGTAAAAGAAATGTTTGTTCTATCAATGACGAAGGAGCCCAGGTTGTGTCGGGTGGTCTGGGAGTCTGGTAGATTTGACAGTTCGCTCTTGTTATATTTATCAAAGGGCACCGAGTAGTAATGGGGATTGAAAAGGGGGGCAGATTGTAGACAGGACAATAAATTAATCACACACATGCACCCACGCTCGCACACACATGCAAGCGCGCGCGCACACACAATACGTTAATATGTTACATAGATACAGCTCTCAGTCAGGTCATGTTCAAAACAGAATAGAACAGAACATCAGTATATGACAAATACCAGCTTCAACACAGAGAACATCTCTGGAAAAATAACATCAATAAAATACCAATATAACATCGACAATAGTGGTCTAACACCAGGGACAGAACACCGAGAGAACATCCACCAAGACCAACAGAACATGGAGAACTATAATGACAGAACACTTCTAACTGCTCAAAGTCAGGTGATACAAGATCACTGTTAATTGGTGTCATCGTTATAATGATGGTCTGTTTTTATTAAGACCACTGACTGATATCGTATTACAGTAGTTAAGTGTCTCATAAACAATAATATTAACCGTTGTCGTGGTTATAATAACTGATTGTCTTATTAAGATCACTAACAGTTATCATAATAATAACTCTCTGTGTTACTAAGACAACTGACAGATGTCATATCGTTATTAAGACCACTGACAGTTGTCATATAGTTATTAAGACCACTGACAGTTGTCATATAGTTATTAAGACCACTCACAGATGTCATATCGTTATTAAGACCACTGACAGTTGTCATATTGTTATTAAGACCACTGACAGTTGTCATATTGTTATTAAGACCACTCACAGATGTCATATCGTTATTAAGACCACTGACAGTTGTCATATTGTTATTAAGACCACTGACAGTTGTCATATCGTTATTAAGACCACTCACAGATGTCATATCGTTATTAAGACCACTGACAGTTGTCATATTGTTATTAAGACCACTCACAGATGTCATGTCGTTATTAAGACCACTGACAGTTGTCATATTGTTATTAAGACCACTGACAGTTGTCATATTGTTATTAAGACCACTGACAGTTGTCATATTGTTATTAAGACGACTCACAGTTGTCATATAGTTATTAAGACCACTCACAATTATCATATCATTATTAAGACCACTCACAGATGTCATATCGTTATAGTCATTGAAAGCGGACACAGTCCACGGAAGAGCACAAATTTAATAATATGAGTCACTGAATAATTTGTGGTTATAACGAAAAACCACTTAATTAAAGGGGGCAGAAAGTTCATCATAATTTTTTGGGGCGTCTCTCTCTCTCTCTCTCTCTCTCTCTTATATATATATATATATATACACTCTCTGTTGAATTTGTGTTTATTTTTTAATAGACATGTTTCACAGGGTGTAAGTGAAGTTCAGGAAGTATCGTCATATTATAAACTGATATCGGAGAATCTTTTGTTTTTGTTATCAATAAAATATTTGCAACATTTCTGACATTATATCATTATTTGGTGATATTAATATGCCTGCTGAAAATCCTGGCTCGTTCAGTGGTTAAAGTAACGAGTGTATGTAGAGTGGATCAGTATTTCTCTCTCTCTGTCTCTCTCTGTGTGTGTGTGTGTGTGTGCGCGAGAGAGAGAGACGTACAGGGTACCCTCTGTGCTGTACAAAGTATTCTGTACATGTTTAAGTACACATAGTATTATGTATGATATATTGTGAGTACACTACCTGCCATACACCGGAAGGTTGGAAAATGCTATAATTGACCAAAGTGTCGTGAGTTAAGACATTCCAGAAGACACACACACACACACACACCGAGAGAGAGAGAGAGAGAGAGAGAGTTTAAAATACACACCAAGAGATGGTTTGGCTCCTACTTTCTTAATTAGATATTCTATTCATGTCCCATTTAACTGCACACTTATAAGTCAACCATTTTAGCCTGTCTGTCAGTCTGGTGACATGTATGAATCATAGGTGGGATTTTTATCTCGAACCATTTGCCCTTGGAAAGTCCTCCTGAAACCCAGAATAAACAAACACACCTGGCTGTAGAACCACGTCACACATGCGCTAGAACCCTCGAATAGAACCCGACGACATAAAACACTCCACAAAGTCATCACACAAAATTCAAACCATTTGAGTGACACAGATAATGTTCAAACCACAAGAACCAATCATGAAATAACACAAACACATCTGACATATCAACAACCAACAACGTCTAACTTTAAATATGGTCTAATCGAACTTCAAAGTTCTTAAACATAATAGGAACTCGTATATAACCAAAATTCCCACATCTTTGATATCCAATAAGCATGGTTAGAATCCTCCTAATACAACTACCTCGACCGAACACCTTACCCTCAGTGTCCATAAAACCTCCCCAAACACTATATTAACTAGTCAATGGGTTATACCAGTAATCCACCAACTTGTTAGTTCGATCTTTTGACAGACTCTCGTTGCTTCATCCCAAAAGATTTTAAGTTAAACTGTTAAGTCATCTGTCATCGACACGTCATCATCGTCAGACACGGTGTCGTTGGGTATCTTTTCTAAATGTGACCGGAACACTGTTATCTGTCTAGAGTTGTAGTTACTCTACTCTATGTAGAG
Source organism: Paralvinella palmiformis (assembly GCA_025642065.1). Classification (NCBI taxonomy): domain Eukaryota; kingdom Metazoa; phylum Annelida; class Polychaeta; order Terebellida; family Alvinellidae; genus Paralvinella; species Paralvinella palmiformis. The sequence continues at coordinate 159,418 of JAODUP010000187.1, forward strand.
AAAGACCTTTAGGGAGTATAACTGATGTGAAGGGAACACTGTTATCTATCTAGAGTTGTAGTTACTCTACTCTATGTTGGTGGAGGAGGGGGAGTTGTACAATATCATCCTTTTTATTTTCGGGCTCACTTGGACGGCTAAACATATTTACCTGATGTGGTTTAAACAAGATGCCACGACTGACCACAATTTATATTACAAAACTGTAGTTTGGACCAAAATAGCTAATACTTAAGTTAAAAATTAGTTTTAGAATATTACGATGTCGGCATAAACATATGTTGGAGTATAAGAGGCTATACAAATGGTGTATACTACTACTACTAATAGTAATAAGAATTATTATTATTATTATTATTAAGAAAATACAGTGATTCTAGAAAATAGTTTAAAATGCACTTAATATAGAATCTTCATCAAAAACGCTAACACTACAGAGTATAAACACGACTTCTATCAGGAATAATGAATACTATCTAATAACAGGACAACTATCAGGTATAAAGACTATATCAGGTATGAGGTTTACCTATATCAGACAACCCACTAACTTTATCAAGTATGAAGACTATCTCTATCACTGAGTATCAGGTACGGATGCTATCATGGCATGACTCATCATCATCATCATCATCATAGCTTATTTACAACCGGAAATAGATCAATGTGTTTCTATTAGAACTCACTTGGTGGCGTTGATTATAGTAAACTGGTGGGGGTTGTTGACTGGGGAGTCTGTTATTCATTAAATATGGTACAAGCGTAATGTCAAATGACACCCGTGTTAGACAAATAAAATAACGGGGCAAGAATAGGACAAAACTCCCCAAATGACTTTACCAATGTCAGAGGGTTGAGATTAGACCATGCGCCCCCATAAAAATATCACACCCACCCACTCACACAGACACACACTCACTCACACACACAGAGAGACAATATCCAGGTGAACTCAGACGTTAACCCAATTTGGAAGCAAAGACCCGACACCAGGATGACCCCAGTGTTAATATATGGGTACCACGGTGATGGGGGTGGTGCTGGGTGGGGGGGGCGTTGGTACTCCACGAAGGCTGGGGGCCCTATCTAGGTATATAGTAGACCCCCAGCCATCCAGGGCTTGTTTGTTTCCCAGCTGGTCGTTATAAACGACCGAGTCTCGTCATGACATCAGCTTCTTAAAATGGAATCTTACAGTAGCTCGCCTACTGTAAGCCGAATAATTGTCCTCGACATGGTACAATCTACAGTTGGATGTATCTGTTTATTTGGTGTCAAAGGCTATCTTGGCCAGAGAAGCACCAATTAATTGGACACCGTTTCCACACTCTCTAATGGTAAGAAATCCACTAAACTAGGTATCACCGTACCGACCAACGGAGGTAGATTGTGTGTAGAGAAAAACTTACAAATTGCCTATTGCTGCTGTTGTTGTTTTGTATTGTTGTTGTTGTATGCTTCCTAGCATGCACTGTTCGTTGTTGCTAATTGTCTAGAACACTCCACAGACTATTAGGTGCACGGATAATTTCCATCAAAATGCGACTAAACCGCACACGATAGGCACCAAGATCTTAAACACGGGGTTAATTAGCCAATTTATAGGACGACTAGTGAAATTAATAAGCGAATTTAACTCATTCTGCTCAAAGTCTAAGCACAGTTTAACAAAATATTTGGACGTTCTCCGAAAATTGCGCGCGCACGCACGCGGTAATTAGTACACGCGTTGAGTTGATAATATTTTTTTAAAGACTTCATGTTTATCATAGGCATGACCTAGCTTACAGTCAGTTAACCGGTTATAAGTATTAATATTATTATTAGTATATCGTTTTCCAGGAAAACCTTATCGGGGACCGACTAGATGTTTTGATGGAGGTAGACTCTAGGTACATCTTATGGAGAGCTCGTATATTTCTCTAAAGTAAGCATTTCCTAAGTTCAGTTCATACGGCTAAGTGTTTTGGACGATAGCTACGAGCGAGGGAGGCCACTCTCTCTGATTGGGTGTATTTGGGGGGGGGGGGGGCTTTTCCGGTAAGTGTGATTTAGCAGTGACTGAGTTGGATTGCTTATCTCGGCGCTGATTATAATACACGAAAACATTGGCCGATATCACATAAAGACAGGTATGGACCAGATTGAAACCTAGAACCTTCAGGTTTGCATCGCAGTGTTATAACCACTACGCCATCGGAAAGCTTTATGCAGTGACTGAAAAAGTATTGGCAGCAGACATCCGAAAATTATGATTACAGCACTTGGACGACTCACATGTGTGTATGTGTGTGTGATACCAGTTAGTTAAATCAATGATAAACAATTGACATGACTGTGATAAATTTATCCTCTATGATTTCGACTATTTTCAGTTCAGTGTATGGTTTAAGGGTTTATCTAAGACCATTAATGTCAAGAGAATGATGTCAGAATTGGTAATTATACGTGAATAATAGAGAGCAAGAAATAAAAAATAAATACAAACTTAGCTGAGCTCAACGCTGACATCAGAAACCTGATCGGGTGTATAGCAAACATCAAAGGACTTGGTGTGTGTGTGTGTGTGTGTGTGTATGTATGGGGATTCGTTAATCACACACACACACACACACACACTGATGAACAGTCTGGTTGTTGTAACAACTATTTTATCACTCTCAATTCTAGTACCTTTTCACTCGTTGTTAACACACACACACACACACACACACACACGTCCTGGTTTATCTAATATCCAAGATGCTGGTAGACAAACAACAACTAGTTTACTCCAAATACACCATAATGATATCCACTTACAATTTTTTATTATTTTCCATATGATATAAAGTGTCATTAATAAAATCATCGGTCATGTGATTAGAATGACACCAAGTAATAACGATTGATGTCTGGTGAAAATAAACAAAAGTTAATTAAATCTCCCAGAGATAGAAATTAAACTTCCTCATACTACAACTGGCATATTAGAATAACAACGTTCGCATCTTTTATAAATATATTATTCGGATATTTTGTTATTAAGAGATAATTTTCGCTGCCACCAATTACTGGAAAGATCATTTGAACATTACGTACACAATATACCTCTCCTCACCGTGGTGCATACTTATTTGATTATTTCTCCGCGTGTTAAGCCAGAAACAAGTTTAGACAAAATATGTTAACGCCGAGAGCCAGTGCTAAATAAATAAAGTCTAAACTAAATATAAAACATCACACTGGTCATTTCTCAGAAGCTGGAAATACTCCAAGATGGACGTCATTTTCAAAGATAGCTGACAACGCTTTTAAAGTTGTCGACTGACAAATGTTTGGCATTTCTCTGACCTATATCCGATGCCAAAAGTGGACACGCCAGTGAGGTGAGCATCTTTCAAGTGGCTGGCATTAATACGTTTTTCGTCATCGATGGCTATCATGATGATGATGATGTCATGTTTATTATCGAATCAAAAATTTCACTCTGCGCAGAGGAAGGATGATGACTCATAAACCTCTAAAAATATAAACGGCCCCAAAACGGGGTTAGTGGCACCGGACTGGTGCGCCTCTAGCGGGTAACAAAATAACTAAACATTTTTTTCATCCCTTTCTGAACTTAAGTCAACAGCTTAAAGCCTGCCCCGATCAATGCTAAAATAGTTTATGTTTAAACAAGTCTTTATATTACCAACACTACATACATTCGTTCACTGCCTACCAAACGTTCAGAAATAATTTTTATCAACAACAAATAAACCATATATATATATATATATATATATATATATATCAACAGTACTGAGAAGAAATCATTACAAAAAACTGTTATAAATAAGTCTCATATCGCCATATTCTGGCCACGACTACTAAAGTAATTGTTTAGCCATTCTGGTGTTCTAACGTTTTGTTCTGCTCACATCATTCCTACATCTCCATGATTAGAGAATCCTGTAGTTTTAACGGTAGACATTTACTGGATAAAATGACATGTCTAACTAAATATTCGATATTTTTGCTCGAAATCGTAAATGTTAAATGTGAAACAAGCCAGCCACTAACATGAGATTAATTTTACACTACATAATATACCTTATCAAAGATGACACATGTTACTTTTAATTAATATATGGCTATTAGTATTAGATTACTGATTACATATTGACAATTTGTCTACTTCGCAGTTTTATCTGTAGCTAGAGATACCTTAGAGGAAGTGAACTTGAGTGACACCCCGGATCCCAGCACTAGAGTCAGTGACTTAAGTGATCTGATTATAAAATTGTCTACTTATTGACCAATTCTTCAAATCGTGATAATCTCTCTCTCTCTCTCTCTCTCTCTCTCTCTCTATATATATATATATATATATAAGGGCCCGGGGTGGTTGATTTTCATCGGCTACAGTACACTTGTATGGACAACTCAGTGTAGACCCAACCTTATCTTGTATCTCACTGATACAATGTGTGACGCCTCCGTCGTCTAACTGGTAGTGCATTGAACCACAGATCATTACCACCTGAGTTCGAATCTCCTACCATGTGCACAAAAGTGGCCGTAAACATCAATCATCATCATGATCATCACCACTGATACAAGGTGAGGAAAACACATCAGTGATAAACACCAAAACGATAAACACCCGTTTCGACTTTTGAAATAGATATCTTTTGAAAGAAGTATTCAGTCAGAATATTGGATTGTCGGAATAACAGGAAGTCGGTAGAGCGAAAAGTCGGCACATAAAGCAGACTGCACCTGCTTCAAAACTCTCTCCTTGATTAATAATGGATCAGCAGTGGTCACACCCTAATGAAACACACCCCACAAGTAGCAGGTATTAACAAGATTCATACCCACAACTCGGAGGTTGGCAACACCATGCTGTAACCTCGGCCGATATTGGAGTGCCGTCAATCTACTGAAATAGCACACACTCAGGTACAGATGTGACATATTACAACGTTGGAAAAAATAGACCCAACTATTGACCATAAATGAGTATAATGGCGTGTGGATGATATCAGCTTCAAGTGTAATAGGTTATGAAGTTTGGATAACATAGAGAAAAATTGCCTAGATAACTAAAACAATTAGTAATATATGTCAATAAAATACACCTGCTACACCAGGTAACCTCTCTTACCTATGATCATTGTATGTAGGCAGACATTTAATAACAAAGTTGGCCAACTTACCAATAATTTTGATATTTTTCTTCTTCTCGTCCAGCATAATATTCTCCATTTTCAAATCTCTGAAACGAGAATATATGTTATATTATTTTCTACTTTTTACGATTAGCCTCTGGTTTAGCACAGAGAGACACAGACAGAGAGAGAGGGAGAGAGAGAGAGGGGGAGGGAGAGAGACAGAGATAGAGAGGGGAGAGAGAGAGAGAGAGGGGGAGGGAGAGAGAGACAGAGAGAGAGAGAACGAGAGAGAGAGAGAGGGAGAACGAGAGAGACAGAGAGAGAGAGATAGAGAGAGACAGAGAGAGGGGGAGGGAGGGAGACAGAGATAGAGAGGGGAGAGAGAGGGGGAGAGAGAGAGACACACAGAGAGAGAGAGAGATAGATAGAGAGAGACAGAGAGAGAGACAGAGAGAGAGAGAACGAGAGAGAGCGAGAGAGACAGACACACACACACAGAGAGAGAGAGAGAGAGAGATAACATATGGTGAATATATAGCATAACATAGAATATTATATAATTTATTGTTATTTCATGGAATGAACACGAAAATAGAAGGAAGTGAATGAAAAAATGAATGAATGAATGAATGAATGGGTGTACAAATAGACAAACACATAAATGAAGAAACTGAAACCAAGATTACGTTTTCTGAAGAAGAGAATAAATAGCAAATTATATATATATATATATATATATATATATATATATATATATATATATATATATATATATATATATATATATATATATATATATATATATATATATATAATGTTATTACACTGTTTATCACATCATATGCTTCATCTTGCATAGGTATTAAAAATCAGATTATGTTATATATCACATTGTAGATAATAGGTTTTGTGACAGTGAGACTAATTACTAAATATTTATATCCCTCTAACAAGTTTTCCCATATAGTAGAGTCAGACGTTATCACATGTACCATCTGTAACTTAGGATCTGTCATCTCTATAATGGACTACAAGATCTATATTATTATCTTTATCATCACCTTATAACGTCATACAGTTATATATTTATTGTAACTTTGTTTAATAAATATTAGACGCGCTGATCTAGCCCCTAACGACCTGTTCACACACACACACACACACACACACACACACACACACACACACACACACACACACACACCCCCCCCTGTCTACTTGATGTAAACTTGATTTAAAGTCACTGACATTTATGGACACAAACACAGAGGGCGATGTGCTGATGCATTTCCAATTTTCCAGAGGCAGCCTGTTGTGTGTTTGTTGAAACAATTATGACAGATGTTGATATGTGTATGTGTTGTCGTTAAGAGCTACCCTCCTATGGTCATCGACTATTAAGACAGGTTATGCCCAGTCACGTGATATTAAGCACATTTGTAACTACCTGAACAGTCAGAAGATTTATCGTTTACTACAGCTAGTCTTAATGATCATTCTTGATAGGTTAAGCGTATCCGGGAGACCAGACATTTTAGCGATCATTCTGGATAGGTTAAATGTATCCTGGAGATCAGGCAGCTTTAACACTGATTGTGATAGGTTGAGTACATGCAAGGGACGAGTAAGCCTTCACACTCATGTTGGATAAGTTGAGTGTATCCTGTTAATCAGACAACAGTGACATTCAGTCGGGATAGCCTTAATGTGTCCAAGAGACCAGGGAGGCTTAACACTCATTCTGGATATGTTAGCTTTATTTTGAAGACCAGACATCGTCAGCACTCATTTCAATGCCATGGATGATAGGACATAAATGAGTCAGTTATATCCACATATACGAGAAACCTGTAGGGTAACTCCATGGTCTAACTGGTAGCACAGATCTCAACCATCTGAGTTCAAATCTCGGCGTGGTCGTGTCTGAAGGATGTTTCATCTTTCATATCTCCTCATCACCTGTGAATATCACTCTGGCCCATTTAGCACACGGATGTGTACAAAAGGAGCTGTAAAACTTCAAATATCAAACAAGAAACCTCTACTTATATCACGCCATCTTCCCAACATACATTTTAGCTTGATATTCATTCTGTATATTATAATTATTTCAAGAACATTATCCATATTACATTAGTAAATCACACTCTTAATGTTCACAAAATTCAACAGGTGATGGATTAAACAAGACAATTACCAGTCTAATATCATATTTTAAGCTCCTGTTAGTCATCTTGGATGTGGTCCAATAAATCAGTTTGATGTCAGTTCAAATAAACATTTAGTGTCCTATCATTTAATAAACTATATAAATGTTGATCAATAGTCACAAGACTTTCCATCTGTGGGTTACTAAATCAGTGATTAGTGGGTGCACAATGTGGTCTATAACCAGTTGATGATATCGATATGACAAATATTCATTTTTCTGGGGAAATTATCCTCATTCAGACTTGAATATGTTTATAGTGATTACTAGCATCCTAACCCAGATACACTTTTATAAACTTGTAAGTACTTCTATACATCTGGCTTCCATTAAATAAAATAATGACCAGCTGAGAAGCGCATAGATAATGAATGTTTTTAATAACAAATAACAATAAATACTTTACATAAATAACTAACAGTGAAAATACTAATTATCATACCTTATAACAATTATTACAATAAGGTACCTGATATAGTAAGGTAGCAACAACCCATGTCACACAAGAAATCAAACTAACTGTTAATCTGTACTGTTAGAAAAACGCTTCCGCTAAGAAATAACGTATTATGTATATTGGTGGGAATGCCACTCTGATGAGTGGGGGACTGATCCCTTTAAACGAGTGACAATGTTGACATTAGCTACCTATATAAAGTAGATCACCTGTGATGGTAGTGATCTGTTAACACACCTGCCTCCATTGATCGATATCATCGGACTGTTATATATATATATAGGCTATAAGTGATAGTTGACCAATCATTTCCATGTTGTTTATATAGCTAACAAGACCATTGTGGGCAAGAGAGCGAACATTTCAGCTTTCTGTTGTTGTTGTTGTACCATTGAAATAGTCCCTTTCAGAGCAATAATACATAGATGTATAGCCAATGGCATTAAATACCAAGGCCATATCTTATTAGACTCTGTATTAAAAATCAACAATCAGATCCATAACAATAAAATAATACATAATAATAAGTATGAGGTAGTGGCATCACTTTATTGTACTCTATCCAGAAGAATAAAATACGAAAATATTCAAAGGGGTATCTACTGCGAGACCTCTGTATTGCATACAGATCCCAGTAATGTACACAGTATGAGAATATGAAAAGGTGACACACTGAAAACTATACTCTGTTCTACAATAAATCTTAAGAGCTATATGACTAGACCACATTATATTACGTCAGTATCTTTGAAACGTTTTGAAAGAATGATATTATGTAATATGTAGGGTAAGGGGCGTTTGTATTATAATGCATGCTGCACAAACAATAACAATGTATAAATGTTGTACATATTAAACATTACCAAAAGAAAAATGTACAGAGAGTGTGTGGACATATAGAGGGTACATTGTATTAGATTTAGTCTACTGTAAATATGAGATACTATAGAGGGTTCTCTGTATTATTATAATAATGATAATAATAATACCGTTTTGCTGTATCCTGCCTCTAGTTCGATAACATTGGCAACTGTATTTTATTTACTGTGTCAGATTAAATTAAGTAGTTTTATTCTAATAATGTTAAAACTTCAAGGACTTGGACATTTGAATAACAGAGTTTTGGTGATGATTGTTATTAGTTGGCAGGGTCAGTTGGTGGGTGAGTTGGTGGGTATGTGTGTTATTTGGTGTGACTTTATAATAAAGCTGTCAGTAAAGTTGTATAATTGGTTCATTTACTTATTAACTGAGTACCGGTAATAGATAGATTTATTAACTGACTCACTAACTCACTGATTACATCACTGACTCACAAATTCACTAGTCAGTCAGTTAAGTAGTCACTGAATACTAATAATCACAATAATAATAATCAGATTTAATCAAATGCTCTGAATAGCAAGAACCATTCAAAGGTTCTGAGTTGAGTTAACATATGCCCGAGGAAAATCTGCTAAGAGCCCGAACCCAGAAGCTGGAGGTTTACAGTGCAGTTCTGGAGCCAGTGCGCCACCTGAATGCCTGGCTCTATAGTATGACACCTCATCCCCAAAACAAGTATTTAAGATAAGGTGGATTTCTAATTATTTGGCAGCGTATTCCATACGGAAAACACTATCATACTAAATGTACAATCATTATATGACTTGCTACGGATATAAGATTACACAATATCAATTTTGATGAATTGGCATGATATGATCATGTTTTCAAATCTGCATTTGTCATTATGCCTGCTGTGCTATTGACAACTTACCAAATGTTACCGATCTCAAAATAAAGTATTAACGTATAACGGAGAGCTAAAATAGGCTACCGTAGATGCGACAACTATACGAATTGCTTCTTCTATAGTAAATTCTTTTAGGTTGCAAAGTTATAACATGATATTAATTAGCCTCACTTAGTGATTTGATATGTTTACTTTGTGTAAATGCTAGTGTTTTACATAAAGCAATGAGTCAGATGGTTAGTCAGTCTATTATTTGGTAACATGTAGCATATATTGTCCTAATACCTATCAGGGACAGATTAGGCCAACTCTACACATGATACTGGCCCTTTTAAAGAATGTCATTAACAATGCTCATCTGATAGTAGGGATCCTATTGTCATAATAGTCACAAATATCCTTGACCTTCTAATATAATATACTTGTTTATAATAGAACATATTGATTATAATTAGCATAACTTCATTACAATTATTTTAATAGTTTACTACTAGTATTACGACTATTAGTACTGCTATTACTTCTACTGCTGCTACTATCAATACTAGGTTTTCCGATGTAACATCGGGCTGTTAATCAGAATGAACCAAACTAAAATGGGTTTGTGGGATGTTTCTCTAGAGAAATCCCCCCCCCCCCTCTGGCCCATACGTCCCAAGTGTGATCAATATTGAGATTAAACAAAAGACTGACTGACTAGTTAACTGACTCACTCCTACTATTACTAATTGTTTGTGTGTGTGTGTGTGTCCGTGTGTGTTGTCCAATCACTATCTAACTAACCATCCCTCCTTCATCTATACCATTTTGTTTTTCTGTGTACCTCTTTATCTCTCTATCTATGTCAGAATATAGCTACCAATAAAATTAAAAAATCGACCCCCACCTAGTAACAACAAACAAGGAGATTGATTGAGAATCAATCAAACAAATGTCTGGTCGATTGTCAGTTGATTGTAGCAAAATATGGTCATATCTCAGATACGGAGAACATCCATAAAACGTTTACACAACGTTTACACAGCAGACAGACATACAGACGGACGGACGTCAAGTTATCTTAGCACCTGTCTGACATATATAATGGTCAATAAGAGCCTGATCAATGATAGACAACAGCCTTCAGTAATCACACTCTAAGTGTCAGTAAGTACTCGATCATTGTCAATTAATATTCATCATCAGGTTTTGATTATTACAACGACGTCGAGAAGGTTGGCACGGCCTTCAAATGTCACCCTATCCACCAATAAATTAGCCAGATTTAGGTTAACACCAATTTCGTCCTAAAAATGACGAACAACCGACGGCATGACTGGTCGATATCAAAACCAATAAATCCGTCCAAGTTTGTAGATTGGTCACGCAGCATTAGAACGACTCGTGACTCAGTATCTGACCAAATTATCGCTCACTCATCCAGTTTACGTCACACGTGGTAATATTCATTCTACCCTACCCCCCCCCCGTTCCTCCCCCCACCGTACTCAACTACAGGTGTTCGGGAGCGATAATGAACGTTTCCCTGCCGCTGCTGTAGTCAAGGTCATGCAATGTCACTATCAATAGATTACCAACAACATCCTTCATACAGACTCAGTATCAGCAATTGTAACAATAGCACGAACTATAACACAAACCTAGCAATTCTCGTCCCTCTATTATCGACCATCGGGTGACCGAGAGATGTACAATAAAAAAAACCTATCCGAAAGCTAATTTCTTTTCCTTGCACGTGATCCACCACGGAATTCCCGGTCACGTGATATGATCGTCTCTTTCCCCATAGCAGTTCCGATAATAAGAATTAAGTCCGGAAGGATTGGACACCGAATGGCTGACTCGCCGGATGATCAAGTGAACTCACTGTCTGGATTATCCAGTCAGTAACTAGCTTTTCGTTCAGTTCATGGCTCATCAATCTGTAAATGATCTGTGACAGTACCGGAAGTAGCTAGTAATAGCCGTGTTGTTGTTGTTAGTTAGTTATTTGTTGAATTATCTTAACTTGTAATTGGTTAGCCTTGATTTCTAAAAGGCTATATCTTTCATTAATGGCTTCTGACAAATAATTATACTTTCCATACAAAAATAAAATCTGGTAGTGATGGTTTAAGAATGTTTATAGATGTTTTAAGAACTGTCTACGGAGTATACGATTAGTATCCGTCAGCTACGAGCACAAAATCCACAATCATCCCCCTCGTCTAACCAGGGAGTGATTTATAGCTGAATGAGTTCTTCAAGAGATGACTGAGAGTTGAAATGAGAACCTTGCTAGACTGACACTCAGATCAGTAAGATGATGCTCGCCATTAAAGACGAATGGAGAGATTGCGTAATGACGACGAGAGACGGTGAAGATGAAAGAGTACAATGATTACACGTGCTATGTCATGTGTACTACCGTCAATTCGATCATTTCAGATATGTCCGTTTATTGGTGAGGTGTGTAGAGGTGTTCCGGAGAAGACAGAAAGAGGACAGATAGCAGAAAAAGAACTACCGAAAGCCAGAGAATAAAAATCGAGAAAAAAAATTATTTCAATAAAGATAAACAGCATTCTTTACTCAAACACCAATGTCTTAAGCATATGCAAATATATTCATCGTGTATACACACCACGGTTACCGCCAGTTCGCTCCATTCTTAACACCTTCGTTAAAATAACTACCGACGAGGCGTTTATTATAACAGAACATATGAAGACAATATTATGTCAACTTTGGAAAAAGGGTAAATTAAAAATCTCCTGTTTATGTGCGCGCGTGCGGGCATGATCCAGAGATCAGCGGATGTTGTTCACTCGGATTGGTGCGCTTTAAATCATAACCGAACCGACCCCCCCCCCTCTTTTCTATCCGAAGAAATCTTGAAAACATTAAAACAGAACAGGTCTGAGCTCACTCGCTGGCTCGCTCGCGCCGCGTGTACGCATGGAAAGACAAACAATCTGTCCCGTTGGTGTCCGGGATCCGGTTACACTTCGGGGAAGAAAAAAAATCCCATTAATAGACCTGATTATAAGCGGTGTACCCATTTGACTTCGTTTGGAATATTTATCGCCGACGTTTTTATCAAAGCTGGCCATTCCCCCCAATTGAGATAACCGTTCGGGATCTTCCGGAGTTCTACCATCGCTTAATGAATTAGAGCTGTCTGGCCTGCGGTCACCTGTTTTTAATTACAACACTGTTTATTTCCTATAATGATGCCGCACGTGAAGAACATTTATCAATTTTAATCACTCTTAACGTAATGTATAATTATACTATTGCCAATCAGCGAAAATGTTACGTTTTTATAAATACTGTTCACCACGGACGTTTCCAAAGATCGACCAAACCTCGAAGAAGACTATTTATTTGAGAGAAGAGACTATTGTGGTGGTGGGGGGGGTAACCGGAGATCCGGATTATTGATCGATCTACAGACGGTGAGAGCTCGGAGATTTTCTCTGCTAAAGAGGTTAATAGAATAATAAAAGTAGGCAGCAAGCGAATTAATGGCGATGACCCACCAGTTCATACATTAACAACCATTATACGAGATACATTGTATTAACAGTTTACCTCATCAAGAGAAGGCTGCCTTATACAAATATTAAACTTTACAAATACGAAAGTTCTGAATGTAATATATATATATAAAACCACTTAAATGCGCCCAAAACATCAAATGAGCACTACTGTATCTTTTTCGTGTGTGTGTGTGTGTGTGTGGTTCAACAATGACTAACCATTGAGCGGTTGAAGTCGACCGGCTTTATGTTTACGGTCACAAGATGGCCTTCAAATCTGCTTTACAGCTCATTAAAACTCTGTAACAGCTTTCTCTCGAGCCATTAGCACGCTTTTGAAGACGGATAATCTGACCCACCAGTGTTGCGTATCGCTACTTACTAACTGGTTAGTTGGGCAGGAAATAGGTAACCTTGACCTGCATCCGTAACGGCAAGGTCGTCGCCATATGAACGATAATCGGTGTCCGTCCAGCAATCTCTGGTGCTAGACAGTGTAGTCGGCGCATCCAAGGGCCGACTACAAAGAATAACACCGATCTGTACTTAAATACAAGAAGAGTAGAACACTTCAAAAGGAAAAGCAACATGTCTTAAATGGGCTTGGGAAAATGGCGGCGACCAGTGGATCAGAGTTACAAAAAGCTAGCCGCTGCATCTTTTCTTCTGGATCCCCCTCTCCCATATACTCAAATTGTTATAATATTTGACACAAAGCACATTTTAATTTTATTTCTTAGTCCACGCTTCTATTGATAGAGCGACACATGATTATTCTTCATGCCTTCAATTTCCATCTGAACTTCGGTTGAACGACAGGGAGAGAATCAGATCGTTGATCAAACCGTTATGTGATGATGTCACTACAATACACCAATTTACTGCACTTCTGAAGCGATGTTTTAGTACGACACAAATTTCGTTTCTTTAATACGGTCAAGGCACAAATCGTTAACACAAGTAATGATTCAGTACCGTGACTAAAATAAGTCACAGGGGGGAAAAATCATGGAATTAACAATTTTGAGCAGTAAAAGTGACAGGAGACCTTACTAAAGTGGATTGGATTGCCCTTTTTCTTATAGCCAAGACACTAAAATAGCTTTATCTCTCTCTCTCTCTCTCTCTCTCTCATATATATATATATATATATATATATATATATATAGTGAATTTTCCTGTGTTTTTTTGTAGCTTTTCTCTGTAACTTTTTTCTGTGCTTCGTCCTTAGTCGTATAAAGGAGGAATTTATGATTTTGTGACAGAATGCTGAACTAGGTTTGAATGCAGCAACCATGTAGGCCTATAGTTCTTCTATGTTCTCATCACTTCTGACCATATTATTGGGCGATAATGAATTAATATGGATTATTTTTCTACATCAGCAGCGACAAACGTTATAGATACGGGTAGTTAGCCACATCACTGGTTTATATGAGTTCAGACTAGGGGCTTAAAAATATGGTCCCAAGCCCTAAACGGTAGGGTTCTACATAATATATAATAAGAGCAGAACATTAGAATGTATGGATTATAAGAACTAAATAAAAACAACGGTAAGCTTCTCCCAGGTGGCGCTTACGGTATTAGTATCTGTACTGTAGACGTAGACTACAGTATCCACTTTAATGCTGATGGACCTATCACTAGAGTAAGGATGTCTGGATTGGTCATGTAATGGGTTGTTGGTGAGTGAAGCTTCTGATATGGAGAACTTGACACGTTATCTCAAGTCATCTAGACACAACAAACTCTCTCTCTCTTTCTCAGCTGACAACGAACGGTGCTTGGTTCTGTATTTCTGTCTTCTGCCAGGCAAACAACCAATCGTACAGGTTGACTAAAATCTATTCTTAGTCTACACACTTATATAAGAACATCTTTGTTATCTAGAGGTGATAACATCTCAGTGTTCTAATTCCAAATAATTCTAATCACATCTACAATTACATTCCTATGATCTGAGCCGTGAAATGTGTTCTCGGTCAACATCCATTATCAGCTAGAGTTGACCAGCCGGTAAGGAGGTTAAGTCAATTATCGACCTTCGACCTAGTTTACCAAATAAATACGGTCAGCTTCAATCAAATCGGGATAACCTCATTCTGTTAGTATTGGATAATCCCATAGATCAGTGGTGCTGATCATATGCATATTATCTAGATTACCTTTGGGTAAGTTCTGGATTTGGCAGGGGAAAGGTGTACATGAAACATGTGATAAAACAAGTACGATAAGACAACGTTTGATAAACAAACTTATCAACGGATATGAATATGGTCATGAGCCTTAACTTAGCCATCGTTTATTTAATCTATATTCAATCAAATGCGTCTTAGAATAACAATGTGTATATTTAAGACAGTCTATAGATAAATACTAAATGGAATATACACATATGAAATATAGACATATGTGTGTCCGTTTGTGTGTGTGTAAGAGAGAGAGAGAGAGAGAGAGCAAAAACATGATAAACTTTGTATGCGGCAGAAAACCAGATTAATTACATTTTCAACATGTTCACATAAGTTTTGTCCTTCCTGTACATTATTACCTTTGTATTTAGTCTGTTGGTGTTTCAATCAAACATAAAAGTTAGATTTTTTATATACATTTATTGAATATATACATTTGTTCTAATTTATATAGTCATGATAACATTATAAAATACAATCTGAAAAACGATTTGGAAAATATGATATACTATTTATTAAAAATATAATGGATGATAAAAATAATAAAAACCACAAACATTTAGAAAGCTATCATTAACTGACAGTTTTAAATATGTTGATTAAACCAGTTTCTAATAAAAACTAGTTCCTTTGACTTGTTTTGTTTTTAATATGTTATAAACCATTATCTCTCATGGTTTTATTTATTTTATTTTTTTAATTAAGTTTTAGATACATCTTATTGAGGTTTTACTGTACAGTTCATTTGAATGTCTCACAGTAATAAGGTTTCTTTGTTATTATTATTATTATTGTATAAACACAAATTACCTGAGTCTAACTACTAAATGATGAAAATCACGTAATCACAGTAATTAAAGAGGTATATTAATGTATATTAAAGAGGTATTCCTATTAGCAGTGATTTAGTTAGAAGCCAGGACAGTTTAAGCCCTTGAGGCCTACTAATATCTGACTTTTTGTTTCTCCCCCGCACCCTCCCCCCAACTTTATTCTTAACAAAACTACTGATTAGCCATTAGTTGAATGGGTGATTAGTAAAAACGTCATATTAAGATATTGTACACACGTTAAAAATACAATGGTACAAACAAACAGACAACATTTCCAAGAGTGACGTCATTATAAAGACATTTTAAAACTTAAAAAAATGACGACGTGTTTGAGAATATTATAATTTCAGCGAAAAAAGTTGAACTATTAAATAGAGAAAAGAATCTTGGCAGTTATTAGTCAATTGTTCTACTATTTGTTTGGTTTATTATTGTTATAAGGGAAATAAATGCAGCCATCAATATAATTGTAAGATTAGTCTTTTGTTGTTGTGCTCAAAACATATTCCATGTCGACAAACGACACAAATACGAAAACCTAGACTAATAAGCCGAACACTACACGACGACAGCCTAACACAACGTTTACACAGTAAATACCTATTTCTAGATTATAGTATTATTGCAGTATAATAAAGTTAATATTAAATAATTACAGATTCTGTATAGAGACAGTTACTTACGTTGTGTAAGTTTTCCTTTCTATTCCTCCATCATATGCCACGGATTAAAAACATCTTATGATGGATAACTCGTAATCGTGATCAAGACTGAACCTAACACCGTCCGGTGATCGGGGTAATATCAATCACCCCCCCACCACCCCCACTCCGGGCGTGCCCACATTTATAATTAAACCCGTATCTACCCAACTCAAAACTTTTGCTTTATATAACAAAGTCAAATACTGGTACATGTACAGCTTATGCCTCATTCTAACCTCAAAATCGTTTATAAAGACTGAAGTCCGATATTTATTTAATTTCCAGTCCTCTTTTCTAAGTAATACAAACCCATATTGAAGCATTTTGTTTTCACTTTCTAGCATATTCATTTAAGGACGTGTACGTATTTTCAACATATTCTATATAAATATGAAATAACACAGCAGTGTAATAATGCAGGTTGTATTGATCAAATAAATTTTATTAAATGTGAGATTAGTTTATACTATCTAGTATCACTGAGCAATCTTGGTTAGCACAAATTATCTTTTATCAAGTGTTCACGAAGACCCAATGCAGGTGCACACACACACACACACACACACACACACACACACACACACGTTATAGTGTGTGCATGCGTACGTGTATGGCTTGCCTGTGATAGTCTGGACCTACGACGATATGAACTTAGGAGACTCCTAACTATATCAAGAGAACGATTGCTCACTTTTATCTGACCGGATTCGCCAACTCCTTAGACCCCTGAGAAGATCCATACCTCATCACAACTCCAGAACAAGATCTCTAACAAGACCACACACACCACAACTTGGTAGACTATCCAGACAAGGTGCCACTTGATAATCTCATCCTAAATATGATACTTGTCACGACTAAAGTTTGCGATGTAACAGAATTGAATAGCAGTGACTATAGTAGAGCATTAATGACCAGTGACCACAGTAGAGCATTAATGAGCAGTGACCACAGTAGAGCATTAATAAGCAGTGACCATAGTAGAGCATGAAGGAGGAGTGACTATAGTAGAGCATTAAAGGAGGAGTGATTATGGTAGATCATTAAGAAGGAGTGACTATAGTTGAGTATTAAGGAACTGTGACTATAGTAGAGCATTAAGGAGCAGTGACCATAGTAGAGTATTAAAGAGCAGTGACTATAGTAGAGCATTAAGGAGCAGTGACCATATTAGAGTATTAAAGAGCAGTGACTATAGGAGAGCATTAAGGAGCAGTGACCATAAGGATACTTTAGGACAACAAACATGTCTATTAGAGTCACTGTTGAAACAAATTACAAGTTAACAAGTTAACTTTTATTGAATAATATGATTTTTATTTACAATAACATTATCATATTTAATTATATATAAAGTAATAATATATACCGAAATAGATACTTAAGTATAAGGGAGATAGTAAAATACCAAAACATCCTGCTAAGACAATATAATATAGATTAATTTAATAAACTCTAAAATCGTCTTTAATGTCACCATTTGTGAGTTGATATGAAGATACTGTGAATATTTTGACATTTAACAGTCACTTATTATAATGATTATTAATAGCTTCAGCATATCCAAAGTGCTAGTAAGTGGGAATTATATTATAAATATGATAGTGGTATTATCTTTGAATATATATATATATATATATATATATATATATATATATATCGTCACGGACATTTTATCTGATTGGCTTTCTCTATCATGTGTGTGTTTGTTGATGTTGATTATGTTGATGATGATATAACTGGGTCAGTTATTTAGTTGTGTATTCAATTTAGTCATTTTCATTCGTCAGTTAGTAGGTCAGTCAGTCTGTCGGCTTAGATTTGTTATAATCGATTATTATTTAGTAACTTGTGCCATACAAATACTGTAGGGGGGTGTCCAAACGGAGAATATGACACACACACACACACACACACACACACACATATATATATATATATATATATATATATACACACACACAGACAGAGAGAGAGAGAGAGAGGGAGAGATATATATATACACACACACACACACCGAGAAAGAGCTCTAGAGATACAGAGAGAGAGAGAGAGAGAGAGAGATACACACACACACAGAGACAGAAAGACTACAGCAAGCTATGATAAATCGGTATGTTAATTGTTCAGCTTTTCAAAACGATTCGTTATAAACAGAATTATAGTCCAGAAGTTTTGGAATTAGTTTTTTACATACGCAACTATTTATTGTATCTAGATCATCAATAATACCTCGTTGTATAACTTTTAACCGAAGAAAACACGGAAAAAGTAACTTTCTTTCATAAACTTCAACAATGTATTTAGTAATGTGTCTTTTAGGAGACAGCATGGTCTAATTTGTGTCGTTTAGCTCCATCCATACCATATATGTGTGACTACTAATTAGTAAAGTAAACGTTTCTTCATATTTTACCATAAAACTGTTTTCAGATGTTTCTAGTCACATATCACTATCCGGAACGACGGACAGATGTCCAGTGATTTAGGTACGTACCTTGAACGACGGCTTAAACTGACCTGATTACGATATCCTGCCACAGCTAGCAGCTGGTACTCTGTACCGTGTGTGTGTGTGTGTGTGTGTGTGTGCGTGTGTGTGTGTGTCTGTGTGTCTGACCTCTGACCCATCTGTTCCAGTACGTGCTGTGTGGAGGCCATCCTTCTGAATCTAGCCTTCTGAATCTAGCTATTCTTCAGGGAACCCGGGATGATGTCACGATACAGGCAGCTGAAGTCTGGTCCCAAATTACTCCCCCCCCCCACACACACACACACACACACACGGAGCAACATCAAACCAGAGACAAGGAAAAACCCCATAACACAAGACAGTTCCCATTACTAAACCAACCTAGTCAAGGTCCCTTGGGTACATATAACATACTGGTGGTAAGGTCGAAGATGGAGGGGAGGTCTATGACGGTGTTTTACTTCATCACTCCCCTTCCAATTCTAGAGACTATTTCCTCCTTGGCCTCCAGTAGCCCTAGCTCCCGTAGCCCCAACTCCAGATGAGGGTTTGTTTGCATTACCGAGCGACCCTAATCGTTGAGCATCCAGTTTGTCATGGGATCTGACCTCAAAGAAATTCGGATATGATCCAGACAGCTTGTATTTGTGTATCTGGTTATAGGGAACACCCTCAATACACCGACGGGCAGTATGTGTGTATGTGTGTGTGTCTTAAGAGGCTTTCTGTCTGAATCAATTCACCACATTGACAAATCAAGACAAATCTTTAGATACACCAAAGAAATATTTCAGGTATTGGTTCCTTAATGCTGAATTTTATATACGATACATAACCTCATGTATTATTGGTCTATATGGACTGGTCTCATTGACAACAACTGGTCTACTATCTAATACTCTGTTTAACATTTTATATATGATACATAACCTCATATATTATTGGTCTATATGGACTGGTCTCATGGACAACAACTGGTCTACTATCTAATACTCTGTTTACCATTTTATATATGATACATAACCTCATGTATTATTAGTCTATATGGGTTGGTCTCATGGACTGGACAATAACTGGTCTACTATCTAATACTCTGTTTGCCATTTTATATATGATACATAACCTCATGTATTATTAGTCTATATGGGTTGGTCTCATGGACTGGACAATAACTGGTCTACTATCTAATACTCTGTTTGCCATTTTATATATGATACATAACCTCATGTATTATTAGTCTATATGGGTTGGTCTCATGGACTGGACAATAACTGGTCTACTATCTAATACTCTGTTTACCAATTTATATATGATACATAACCTCATGTATTATTAGTCTATATGAACTGGTCTCATGGACGCCAGCCATATATATACTCTGGCAATATTTGGTACCCTGTAGCATCATCTTGTACTCGCTAGTATAACCTGCTCCATTCTATCGTACCATGTCGTGCTATGTAATTCTTACTGATACAATGTGGCTCCCTCTGGTACTCTGTAATATTCATCCGACTGAGCTAACAAGCAGCTAAAATAACTTGAATATCGCCTTCATTTGTATACAAAACATAATATCTGGAGTTAGATTAGCTTTTGTTTATCTCCGAAATATAACAACTACAAGATGATAACACGCAGAAACGTATATACTGCTTCGTGTGTGTGTGTGTGTGTGTGTGTGTGTGTGTGTGTGTGTGTGTGTGTGTGTGTGTTATAAAGATAATTAAGACGCTGGCACAAGTATTATATTTTTATACAAAAGGCAATTATCACTAGATAATAGTTAACAATATATGTAATTATATATATAATTAGCAAAAAAGTAGGCAAAAGGCAAATTACGTAATATAAGGGAACTTTACATGAGCGCTTGCGTGTATTTGTGTGTGTGTGTGTGTGTGCACGTGTGCGTGCGTGCCTAAACGTTCATAATCAATAACTAACATCTAAGGCACTTTATAATCGTATGGTAAGAGGTAAAAACATTATCATTATATTTTTTATCTATCTGCCTGTTATATTTCAGACTGTTACGCCGATCAGGAGAAATCAGTTCTACGACTGGTGTAACCACAACCAACAGGCCTATCACTAGCAGGATCATCAACAGACAAACTGACAGAAAGACATACAGATCTACAGGGTGTCCATCCATCAATCATTTACAGTCCAAACCAACAGACGGCCCCCGCAGTCAGCTGGCGCCGATAGCCTTGTTTTTGTCGACCGCCTGTAGGTGGCAGCACCATTCCCTCGATGGCCACTAACGATCCCAGATTTATTTTCAGAAACTACTACATGACGCGGGATATAGCAAGTTACCTGTAAAAGTGACGCTATCGTTATAAGATTTCTAACAGTAATATATATATATATATATATATATATATATATATATATATATATATATAGAAGATCAACTAATAGATTAGCCATTTGTTTAAATATGTTGCATTAAAGACTAAAGCGATATTTTTGTGGTTCCCTCAGAACATCCAATCTATTAAATCGGTGTCTGTTAGAAATCAATAAACAAAAGTCATCAATTAAATCTAGTCAGTAAATCAAACAGGGGAGGATTAACATTAACTGAAATAAGATCGAAAATACTACATAAACAGGATAAATACGAGATCATATTAAAGGTGTGGCTTTTGACTATCGCCGCTGACTCCCTGATCTGATGATAACATGATAAGTATAGAGGGGAGATGCTTCGACCGAGAAGATTCTAAACTCATCTTCAGCCGAGATAGAAATCTGACACTTGTAGTATATAACAGTGTCAGCCAACACCATATTAACACCTTTGTGGCGTCAGCAATGATAGATCTCCGATAGAGATGATTTAGCTAGCTCTAACAATACATTCATAATAATCTATTGTTTACTGCTATTATCATCGTAATCTCTGCTAAAGATAATGTATGAAATAATATCTCGCTATCCTATTTCCCTCTATCTGCTATCCGTAAAGAACAACAGCCATGAGGATTATAATGTTTTTAATCTACTGTCATAATACAGTCAGAATCGGTATGGAGAAGAGAACCTAAAATGCTTCATTAGAGTCATCATTTTAATAATACACCTTACAAAATTACCATGCGCTTCCAGTATGCGTCAACTTAATTCTCCTGTGGAATACACAGTGACACCTGGGGGACGTTTACGAAATCAACGCCAACCTAATTTATGACGTGGCCATTTTCTATCGAAAGCTTCTTTTAAACCAACAAGAAATATTTCCACGACGAGCTCACCACATGATTTACTAGAACCATAGCCACTAGTTTTTTTAATACTATTTATAAGCGTACATCATACAACACGCTGAGTCTGGCAGATATAAAACACGATGCCGTGATAGGTTGCAATGTAAACAATGGCTACATCTGTTGGTTTTATCAACGCGGCTACAAATTGAGAGATTTTTTTTTACTCCGTTGTAGTTCTTTCCATTTTTCTTTTCACCTACAACCAGAAATAGACAGATAGAACAAGTCCATAAACTACGTCAATCCTTGTTCGTAGAATGTCAGGGTACAGGTAAAAACTATGTTGATGTTCGGCAGAGGATTTTCGGTTTAATAAAATATTAATCCCATATAATAATTATTTATAATAAATTTTTTATGTTTGTTATTGTTGTTAGGATTATTTTTATGTGTGATAGGCCGTTATTGTTGTTATCATTACTGGTTGCTTTATTATATTTAATAATAATATTTGTGTTATTTATGTTATTGTTCTTATTATTATCGTAGCTCTTATTAATATTCGGTATTGTTTCTGTCATTGATAGTCTTATCTTTTTTGTTAATATGTAAGTTGTTGTCATCGATTTTCTCATCTTGACGTCATCTAGAACAATAAGTCTTTATAATATCTTCTGATGTCAGTCATATATATCTATCAGTGGTGGTGTGGTGTGGTGGTGTGGCAGTGGTGTCGTGTGGTGTGGCAGTGACAGAGTCTAACATAAATGACTTGAAACAACTATCACTCGTAGGCCTCCACCTAATACCATCTCTCAGTTGACCCACCAACAGTCAACAGACTATACTCAACTAACATACCTATAGCTAGCTAGCTAAGACGATCTCTATATTTTACAGGTGAAAGGCTTAAATTAGCTGAAATTTAGTCTAGCCGCTCGGATGGGGGTTAGCTTGGTTACGGGGGGGGGGGGCTGTCCTGAGGGGGGTTGGAGGTGCTCGGGGGAGATTGATGGAGTCGCAGTGAGTGAAAACTGAGGCGGTAAAGACTTAGAATGGATTGTTGATTCATGTTTAAGTCTTGTTGTCTCTTTTCACTTGGAAGTTTAACTCATCAGGATAATCATGATGGTCTGACCTGGCATATAAACTTGGCCATGACGTCACATATGATAGTCATCCGGTACTGAGCTCGTTCGTAGTCTATGAAGCATTATAATTAACAACTGGCCTCTGGGTCCAAGGATACCTCCCCCTTTTAAACCAATTTGTCGCCATTAGTTGGCTTCGGCACACATTTCAATTAAGCCAGATGGTCCATCCCCCCACCCGGAGAGGGGAGGGGGGGGGGTCACATCGCCTTACCTTACTACAATAATAGTCGTTGAAACGTAAACTCGATCAGTTTGGCATCCGTAAGATGCGTGCGCTGTCTTGTCAATGTTTTTAAGTTAATCTGACATAATATTTGGTAACAAATAGACTTGATAAGTTCTAATAATTATCACTGTGACGCACCTTCAGGTTAAATAACGTCAGTTAAATCATTCTTCTATGTTAATGTGTGTGTGTATGTGCGCGCGTGTGTGTCTGTATGTGTGCGCGCGCACACGTTTATCTCTTTCATTGGACTTAATATATTTAACCACATCATCCACACCCTGTTGTCTACAGGCTAAAGACGCTGATAATCTAGCACGATGGATGACTTAGTATCACTGATAACCAGACAGCCGTGATCCATGCAGGTTAAGATCCAAAGGATCATGACCGATCAAGATACAGGCCTATATGATCCAGATGGCACTGATCCAGACGGAAGTAAATCAATACCACCTTGGAATAGATTGGCATGATGCAGAGGGATCTTTTGCCGAAGGTCCGTGATTTAGACATGGATTCAGAAATGTCCATATCCATACAGGACAGGATGCAATCATCCATAAAGTCAAACATACCCAAACCCATACAAGCCATGGTCTAGACAGACCAGGCGAGTACCATGATCCAGATGATCTTGATCCAACTAGTTGACAGCTTGGGCGGCTTATCTCATCAATATGATTGATTATAATCGATATCATTATACACAAGATGGTTACACTGACATGTAACGTACATTATACACGACAAGTTAGTAACACTGACAACGTGTAACCACCACATATCATTATGGATAGTATGTTGGTTACGCCAACAAGATGTAATCACTTGTATAGAACATACTTTTACATGCTTAATTATACTGAAAATATGTGGTTAGCTGATGCTATATATTATGTAATAAATGAAGATGACTTGATTAGCTGAAACCGTGTATGATGTATTTTCTGAAGTTGTGTATCTTATTATCATCTGAGGTTCTACGTTACCTCTCTCTCTCTCTCTCTCTCTCTCTCTCTGTGTGTGTGTGTGTGTCTCTATATTTATCTGTCAGTCTGTCTAATAATAAAGTATATTTAACAAAGCGCCCATGAGCCATTCAAAGGAGCTGCACAATAATACCTCAAATACTATGTCTGTAAAAACACAGTAAATGATTTGAATGATAATCATTTATCTGTAAAAGAAACAGATGTGTTTTCAGAACAGATTTAAACTTTACAAGAGACGACCCATTTCTAATATCTACTGGCAACCTATCCCACAAATTGGGGGGATGCATCACTAAATGCACCATCACAATATGACTTCAACTGAGACATGGATACCTGCAATAGTACCTGACTGGATGACCTTAGTGTTTGGGATGACTTTCTAATGGACACCAATACACACAAGTATTCAGGTGTCATGTTGTTAGTAAAATATTGAAATGGATATGCTGTCTAACAAGCAGCAATGGGGATTACGGGATCAAGGTAGCAATAATTATGATTACATTAATACACAAACGTGGATGTGATACTTCATCTTTATTTACTCAATCTATATCTGTCTATTTATTTATCTATCCATTAATTCATCAATAATTTTCCTTATTTCATTGTTTTAGAAAAGAAAAATTAAGTGAGAAAATATATACCCACCTTTTACATACACATTCGCTATACTAACTTCTTTAGTGAACACAAATGATCACTAGCCTTACATATTGAATACTTAAGTCGCTAGATGTCGCCTCAAACATTTTGTATTCAAGCTAAACCTTGATATTTTCAGGTAATTTGAGCTCTTAAACTCTTTCTAACAAGTAACATGCCAGTGAAAGGGAGGTAACTTCCTTCCAAAGAAACAATATCTTATCTGCTAATGCCTATCATTTTAAATTAACTGCTTAATAAAGTGCTGATAAGATCTGTAAAGCAAATATAATAATCTTTGTAACAGGTGAATCAAGTAGATTGAAAGGTGAATTATCTTCAAATTAAACCTAACCGCACTGTTCTCACATCATACATCTCCCAGGCATAATGTTGACAATGATTATTGTCATCTTACCCTGGATGTCAAAATTTTCTCTATGGAAAAGGGTATCACACACACACACACACACACACACACACACACACACACACACACACACACACACACACAAAGAGAGAGTGAGAGAGATTCAAGATAATACAATCTAAATATATTACAACTATTTGCGTGTGTGTGCGCGAGCGCGTGTGTGTGGCTTGCATTTATTTTGGTCTCAGATCAATATGTAGGGTTGTGTAACTGTCAGTCAATCACACATTTCAATAAAATCTCCCCCATCCCAAATTGTTGCTGTCAACAGTTATAATGCACATGTGTAAATCCCTTAAAACGACGATTACTAACAAACTGATAAATATTTAACTTTCCCCCCTGACCTCTTATTGTTACTGTCCATAAAAGGGTGTAACGTGTGGATTAACTCAAAATGATTTAATTATGAGCACACGTCTCGGTTGAATACACTCAATGGCTAGGCCTCACAGAGAGATATAAAACAGACTTATCTCAGCAAAAAATAAATAGACAACTTGACTACACAAGAAAATCTCATCACGGAATAACCAATTTAGTATATCAACAAACCTGTAACACTCTAGATTTTGCGAATTGGTCGTTAATGTTTATTGTCATACTAGTTATGTTATTTATATATATATAATCGTGTTTCAGGTCTTCACAGTGTACAAGTCATTGAGGCTGTTACAATCCCAGTACAATGCCGTACACCAACACAGTAATGTATAAACTAGATATGTTTCTGGAGGGGTCAGCCACAAACTCTGTAATTAGTTGTCGGCCTACAAAAAAAGGCAAGGGGTATTTTGTATGACTGTTCAAACCCAAATTATTTACATCTCTCTCTCTCTCTCTCTCTCTCTCTCTCTCGGTGTGTATGGGGGGGGGGTCATTTTCTGATGACTTTCCCCTCTATTTCTTAATGCAAGTCTGTTTATTAAAGTACTGCTCCATCATTGACCAGAATTCAGCCCTAAGGTTACAGTGTTGATTGTTTTAAACAGATAATTATTGACCAGGTAGATCCGAGTAAGTCTGTTATAAATATATATCACCTGAATGAGCATTAACCTTGTATAGCAAACATCAACTAGGAGAGATAGTGTACTTATCAGACAGTTAGTCGGTAACACTGTTAGATATGATCAGAGGGAAGCACCAGGTATAGTGTATCTTTGTGGCACGAAGTTCTCTCTCTCACTCTGACGGTTAGAGTTTGTTTGCTGAGCGCTGTGCTCCACCGGTGTCGACCTTACCTGACACACTATAACCTGCTGATGTCATATAATTGACATCATATAACCGTCTCGGATGGTCAACAAACACCCAACTAGTCGGTGGTGGCTTTTACGAGTCATTATCGGATCCTAAGCCAATCTCGCTCAGTCATTACCGGTACGGCGTACCATGATGTCTGTCACGAAATATATAGCGCGAGAACACACACACACACACACACACACACACACACACACGAGAAGTAAACAATTGGTCTTTCACGGCTCACTTGATCACTACCGACCATTTAACCAGCAGCATCCGACAGAAAAAATCAACAAAAAAGTCCAACCCTACTCCCAGGGAATATAAATCAAGTTTCAGCGAAAACAGAAGCCACGAGAGACGCCTGGCTATAGAAGACGTCCAATTCTTTATCCATAACTCAGCGCCTATGTCAATAAAATAAAACTCCCGTCTGGCTTCCAGCAGTCTCCACACTTGTGCCTTATTCACTGGCCGACACGTTTCAGCTACGATGCGCCTCTATGTAAAGTGTCTGTAAGGTCGACATTGACAAGGGTTTTAAGTTTTTGAAGGGAACACGGAGGGTATATTTACGGTGCAAACCCCCCCCCCCCATTAAACAGTAGGTGTGAAGAGGGGGTGAGCTATGTACGTTCTGATCTCCCTAACATAAAGCTGCTGTCTTCTGATAAAATATTTCTTACTCCGAGTGACGATAGACGTGGATTTATTTATATATTATATAATTACAAGGATCTGAGTTTCAGATAATTGAAGCAGTGAGGTATTTTGGTGGGATGGGTGGGGGGGGGGGAGGGTTTTTGAATGTGGACGTAAATCATGCATAAATAGTGTTAAGTTGGAAATTCATAAACTCTTTTTTATTCATTATTAAAACTATTAGTGAAAAAAAAATGTATAACAGATAACTCCAACTAAATGTCACTCAAACAAATCACATTAAATGTCTCAATCACCATTTGTCTTTAGACGTCGTGGCTCTGAAAGAACGTAAAGAAGTGGTCCATGCGAACTGTCTAAAAAGATGGTTTATGTTTGTATATCCATCCAATGACAATCTATGTTTAACTAAGTTGTATTTTAAACTAAGCTTTTGTAATAAAACAAACCAGAATACTACACGACAGGGTCAAATAATTCGCTAAAATGGGTCTGGATGAAGGTATGCGATATGATAATGATTGATGAAGATTGATATTTTACAGCCACTTTTGTGCACATGGTAGGCTAAATGGGCCGATCGTCCTCCAAGGGTAATGAAGCGAAGTCAAAGATGAAACAACCTTCAGATATGCCTGTGCCGAGATTCGAACTAGGGTGGTAGTGATCTGTGGTACAACGCGGAACCAACTATACCACGGAGGCGCCCGTATGAGATATGAAGAAACAGCTGACACTGATGAAATTATCGTGAAAGAACTATCAGTTCAACAAGATCAGGTGTGCTCGCACACCATGGTAACGTAATCGACGCCATCATTTTGCCTAGCCGGCTTAATTACCGACAGGTTTGGACTTTTAGCCCATCACCTTTGACCCAGTTACTATGGTAACCAGGTCATAAGCCTAACTACACGGAGGCATAAATTGGTATAGAGCACGGAGCCTTCCCAATAAGACGATGGATCTCTCCATGAACACAGCTATATTAGCATGTTATGATCTAATAAGTTAAGTTATCGAGTGTATCTGTATGTTCTAATTGTTGATCTCTTTCTTGTATCTGAATAATTTCTATACTTATTATGTTATCCGTTCAAATCTGGCTAATACCTGTGTTTATCGTATTTGTTTCCTTAGAGGTCGCCCCTCGGCTATATGTTCCATATGTGACCAATACCGAGGCTAAATAATGTAATTCGACGACGACGACAACAACAACAACAACAACAACAATAACAACAAATTAGAAGGAGATGGAAGAAATTCATCATTCTTCATGTTCCAAACTTAACACTGTACAAATGTCTAGTGATCACCAAGGATATGTTTCAGACTTTGTTATAATTAGTAAGTTACACCTTTACTCATAATAAGAGGCGTGGTTTAAAAACAGGTGATAGGCCATGTGCTAGTAATATCGTGTAACTAACAGACAGGATGTGAGAGAGAAAAACTCTACCCGGTTATCACTTATATCGAGCGAAAGTCATAAAAGAGCTAAAATTGCTCTTGAAATTTCATTCTTAAAATATGCAAAAGGCCAAACACTGAGATGACATTGAACACCGAGCTGAATCAGGCCGCGTTCACGGGACAATTCCTACGTAACTGGAGTGAATTTCCTGTGTTTTGTAACCAACGTCTCTTTTAATGACCGTACGAGGCTGGGTTTGCTGATGCTCGATTAAAAATAATTTAAAAACATTTTCAATTCTTTGACGCTTGTGTAGAGATTGAAGATTTAAACACGTTCACACAGAAAGACACATAAACGTGCGTCACCGCTTTCTCACGGAAATACTCTTTGTTATAGTGAGACAGTTGTTAAGTTAGTTAAATGTTATTACGTCCGTGTTAATTGAACGACAAAAATAAATGCCGGACAGTTTATTTAGATAATTTATTGTCAGATTAAGCCTTAAATGTCTTTGTTAGGCACTCACAATTCTGATACTTTTATGGGGGACGACACTAAAAACCTTTACGATATCACGATATGGTATCAGTGACCATCATGATACCACTATGAGGTATCTCTTTGAATTATATAACCACTGTGCGTTAGGGTACCAGAAGCCATCACATGCCAACAATATCATGCCACCAATATCACGACACTATTAGGCTATGATTTTAATGGCATATAGCACCAAGAGCCATCAACATAAAATTATGTCATGATTATAATGGTCTAGGGAACTAGGACGACCTTAGGATACCATTATGTTGTTGAGCTAATAACAAGATAGTGAGTTATATAACCAGTGATGGTCGTCATTTGACTAGTATGATTTAATCACACACACACACACACACACACACACACACACACACACACACACACACACACACACACACACACACACTACAATACTGTACCGGTTTGACACCATTCTTATCACATCTAAACTGGCTGCTAGATGTACGAAAACCAACACACAGAATCTTCTAATCAATAGCCATCCTCCACACACCAATCAAACCTCAAACATCATCAGTTATCACTCAATCCGACATTGACAGCATCACGCTGAACTAGTTTTATTTTACTCAGGAAAATTTCACGTTTTTCTTCAAAGCGATCAACATTCAGATGTCTTTGTTTCATTGTTTCATCAGTAAAGCTTCCAAATGTCGATAACAAACGTACTACCAAGTTGTTTAACCTCATTTAACTCTACGGATCAAACTCATAAGTGACATTTACACTTGTAGACCCATCAAAACATTATTACGGCATAAATTAGCTGATATTACATATGTAGATTTGTTCTACTTTTTCTTGTTTTACCACATTTTACATCCAGCTATTTAAACCAATTTGCTTCATACCCCGTAGACGGGGGGGGCTCCGTGGTCTAGCGGTAGCGTGCTGGACCACAGATCACTACCACCCGTGTTTAAATCCCGGCGTGGACATATCTGAAAGTTGTTTCGTCTTTCACTTCGTCTCATTATTACCTTTGGAAGTAGCCCGGCCATTTAGCCTACCTTGTGCACAAAAGTGGCCGTAAAACATCAATCATTGCCATATAATATGTTAGGACACATTTTTTAATATTAATATAGTTACATCTTTATCTCTGGCAGACTATCACCGACACAATATGATGTCATATTATTAATGTTTGCAGTTCTGTGGACATTTAAGAAGTCTCTGTGAAAAGTCTACCGGTGAAAAACTGACCAGAAAAGGTACTCGACAAACCCTGGCTCTATTATAATGACAGACTCAGACAGAAGAAGCTGTCGTGGAAAAAAAACATAATAATGATAATATTGTATTTACCCAGCTAATGGAAAACACGCTTCCATATTTCATATCTGAGCAAAGGGAATGTCAGTTAGTCCACCGCAATACAATAGTACACAAATTGCTTGATAACCCAGCTGTCAATTCAGCATTTAGTGAGCTACACTGGAAACCTGTGATTGAGCAAATAATATTACCTGGCAGGTAAATCAGTTTTTACATGTAATAAATACACACACAGAGAGAGAGAGAGAGAGAATTTTATAATTTTATTAACTAGGTCACTTGGTTTAGTCATATGCCCCGTTTGACTTACACCCACGCGGGATGCGGTGATTATCCCTAGTTCGTTGTACATCAGGGATTTGTCCCCGACCACGCCTCTCAAGTTTATATAATATACATTTTAGGGTTTGGTATCAACTCCATGAGAGGTAAGGCTACTAATGTATGGTGAATAATTCCCCAAATCTGGATAATGTCTAACTAGTCACTCAATGCTACGTGATGGGTTAGCTAATCTTTGAGCAGATGAAAGATCAATTAACTATTTATTAACTTCAACGGAATCCATTGTTGTGTACCACTGTGTACCACTGTGTACAACTGTGTACCATAGTTTGAGTTGATGAAAATAAGCTTTCTGGCAGCAAATAATGCAGACATCCGAAGGCAATCAAAATCATGCTGAAATCATAAAATATGTTGCAAAAACACACATTTATTTTACGTAAATACACATATGGTGTATCTGATGTTATCCGATTTTTGTCTGTTAATACAAACAGTCATTTCAATCTGTAATTCGAATGAATTTATTCCAAAATTAGACTACAAGATGGTGACTATAGAAGTTGTTTTATGTAATGTTGATGTCCAAGATAACTACGTCTTAATAAGCAGACAAGCTACTATATAAAATTATGCTAATCAACGTCCAGGTGATCAAATATTTACAATATTTCTGTGAATCAACAGTTACATCAGCAAAATATCTACACAAAATGAAGAGAAATTGTCCCAGCAGGTATCATAATATGGAAAGTAAATAGCCATATCTCTGATATGCTCAGGAGACCTTTTCTTGGTAATTTATCATCGTTTGTAATCTAAGTAACATTCTCCTGCATATCTCTGGCCTTATTATGATGAGAAATAATTATCTAAAGTAGCAAAACTTTCAATCTAAACACCAAGTAACACACACACACACACACACACACACACACACACACACACACACTCCTCACCACCACACACCACGCACCAGTTGAAACTAGGCTGTCATATGAAATGACACATGTATTATCTAATCTAATCTAATCTAATCACCAGCTGATGTTTACACACTGAAATAATAACAGCTAGAACTTGAAAAGCTACTCTAAACTCCTCAGACAGCTGTCCACTGGCACCTTACACAGCTGACTGCTAGCAACTCGTGCAGCTGTTTACAACCAACTCACACAGCTCTTAACAGGCACTATATATAGGTATTTCCATGTATGTCACCGCCACACACCTCACACAGCTGTCTACTGGTATTTTACTGGTAATTCATACAACTTTCTAGAGGAACATCACACAGTTATCGTCATACAACGTAACAAATGTGGCTACGGGGATCTTCCAAAGCTATCTAAACATAATTTTTCTACAAGCGGCACCCAGTACAGGTGTCTTGAAGAACCATATGCAGCTGTCTACAGGTATCTCATACAGCTGTTTACTGGCACTTCACACAGTTGCCATCAAACAATTCATCTAGTTCCCAGCAGACACTTTACATAGGTGTCATCTGGCATGCAATCACTTGTTTCCAAGAACCTCATACAACTGTCTTTTGGTGCTTGTCATCTAACACCTAAGCTAGTTGTCACCTAGTAGTTCACCTAGCTGTCACATCATATACCAACCACCATATCAATAAGCATTAAGAATTTACAACAAGCATGGCTGACAATAAGCACAACTGCTCCAGCTGACAACAAATGCAAATGCAGCTGGATCACATGGCAACAAACACAACAATTTCAGCTGAAAACAAGCTAACAATAAACACAATTGGTTTAGCTGATAATAAATACAATATTTTCAGCTCATAACAAACACAACAAACCCAGCTGGCTATTCATAAATAACCTTAACTGACAACAAACACCAATAGTTCAGCTGACAATGAACACAGCTAGTAAACACATCTATTTCAGCTGACAAAAACACATCACACTCAGCTTACAACTAACCTAACAGACTCAAGTGACAATAAACACACCAGACTTAGCTGGTTACAAACACAACAAGTTCAACTGAAAACAAAAACAGTGGGTTCAACTGAGAAGATATTTCACGTTTATGGCATATAGCTCAAGTGGTTCAAATGGGCAATAATTTACATTACTGAGACTTGTATAACACAGGCCAACCACAAGCCAGTAATACTGACTGGCAATAAAATGTTAAATACTGAACGAAAATGTTATTATAGGTATTCCTTAATGGTGAAGACATCTCATCTAAAATGTCCAATACCGGAGATGACCACATGAAGGTGTGAAGTAATCAACAATAATAAAACTGAACATAAACAACACTGTTTATTGCTGTCAAGTAAGAGTTAATTACAGGTAAGTGAGAAATGAATTTGTTTTTCATTTACCTGGTTAAAGTAGGGATAATATTAGAAATAAACTGTAGATAATGGGTTGACTGGTGTGTCTAGCTGTCCGTATTGCTGTATGTCCATTTAGTCATAAGCTGCACTAAGATGACACTGATATTGAAATAATTTGGGTCAATTAACCACATTAAACAGCAAATAACATGTTAGTCATGTCTTATTGGGAATACATTATAAACTACGGTATCTGAGTGCAATATATGTGTATCTGTATGTATGTGATATATATATATATATATATATATATATATATATATATATATATATTATAGTCTTTCATCAACATCTTTCTATCTGCCTCGTGCCAAAGAACCAAGTTTATGTTATAAATTATTTCCTCATCAACATTTAATTTGCAATCCCCACTTTATGCGTTCACTTAAAAGAATTTGAAAACATACAGACCTGTTAGACCCTCACTAATTAGCTTCTAACCCTGATATATATATATATATATATATATATATATATATATATAAACGCCACGCACACACACCGACACACACACAGACATATATATATATATATATATATATATATATATATAATTTTGCACACACACACACACACACACATATATATATATATATATATATATAATTTTGCACATACACACACACACACACACACATATATATATAATTTTGCACACACACGCATACACACACAATTAAATAACACAATTATATTATTTGCTATACCACCACCTGTAAATATATTAGCTGTTTTACTTTATGTAAAATTGTCTTTGCTGATCTTTGACCAAATTAAATGTTCTTCTAGCAGTTTATAACTCTGACCCTTTGACGTTATAATGGTATCAAGTTACAAGTACATTAACGGAGCTGGCTACACGCCGTGTTATTATGGGTCATACCAAAACAGAACCAAATTAGTATTCTGACTCAAAGCCAGAAATTCAGATTGATAGATGTTTCTCTGAATCATGAGCATCAAGCGTTCTGAGAAACATGTCCAACTATTAATAACACCCATTTTCGCTGCTGACCTATTTCTTCTCTAAACCAGTTCCTCAAAATATACACATAGTGAATTTACTGCTGATAATCGGATAATGTCTGTAATCGTTTACGTTTTGAGGCAATATTATCAACTTGGACCATTTTTATTAAGCTGTTGCACAGAAAAATGAGGCAAACATTTAATAAACATTGAAAATGTTGTCCAAATAAGAATGATATAGAAAAATAGATCACTACAAACTTCCCAACAACAATAACAACAACGACAATGACTATAACAACAACAGCAGATATGTTATTAATAGCTTCAGCTCTTGTTTGTACTCTTGTATTAAGACAGACGTGTTACCAAATGTGGAATGTTTGTGTTTATGTGTTTATAGAGTTATTTTGACCTTATTTTGCCCAAAATAACCATAGCCCAATCAGAACTGGCGGATAACTACTGCACACACACACACACAAGAGAGAGAGAGAGAGAGACAGACAGACAGACAGACACACACACCAGACTCAATACAGCCATTCCACCCTCACCTTGTTGTCTATCATTATGTAATGACAGGCTGACAACTACTAACTATGATATGAATTCGTTCAACTGAAGCGTCAGATAAGTGAAGGACCTCTTTCCAGAATAAAATACTACTGATTGATACTTATTATTTGATTAAATTTTGAAATATATCATTAGGTACTCAATACATTGAATACAAGTCTATTATGTAAATTAAGGCCAAAAAATTATATTATGAAAGACACTGACAGACAAAAACCCTTCATACAAATCTGTCTCCAAAGTCGCCATGACCAGCAAATGCAGTAAGTCTAAGAACTTTATACATCCTTATATTCTGAACAATTAATTGACAGTACTATGATATCATAGCAAGAACTTGAGATTATCAAGTAATTTTTTTACAAAGGAGTATATTTCATAGCTGCTTTATTATTATTATTATTATTATTATTATTGCTTGGCAATAATCCATGCTCAATCAAGAAGTGTTCAAACATACATAATGCCAAATAAATATATTCACGTATTGGCAACGCAGTAATAATATGGGACTAATTTAATACTCTCAAATACCTCAGATGTGAAGAACGATATATGTTATAATAGGTTTGTTAAGATTATTTCTTAAAATATGTGATATGTATGTTGTTCTTCATTTAAAAAAAAATTATTTAGAAGATTGCTAAGAATGTGTTAATTCAGGTTTGTGAATGTAAACCTGCGTGTGTGTGTCCGCGTGTGCTTGCACACATATGTGTGCCTACCCACACATACAGTGATATATGAATGAGCATGCTCGAATGTGATAGTGAGCAATGAATTGTTGCCACTTCTTGTTGACACCAGAGAGCTAGACCAAACCTCTGCTGTATTTTATACTAGAAAGGTGACCGGATTTGGGTAGGGTGCATCATGGTGCACACCAGCTGACTTGACCGTAGTGTACCTCAGTACAAACAATTGCTTCCTCTACAAACTATACATGTACATCTGTCATATATGAACACAATATATTGTTTGCCCATTTTCAATGATGTGAGTTATCTCCACTGAGTGTGTGTGTTTGTGTGTGTGTGTGTGTGTCTGTGAGAGAAACAAAAATGGCATTGTATTAAGGGTGTGCACGTATACAATGTTATATCTGTCTCTTGCTATACGAATTATACGTGACTATATATATATATATATAACACACACACACACACACACACAC
Organism: Paralvinella palmiformis; assembly: GCA_025642065.1. Classification (NCBI taxonomy): domain Eukaryota; kingdom Metazoa; phylum Annelida; class Polychaeta; order Terebellida; family Alvinellidae; genus Paralvinella; species Paralvinella palmiformis. The sequence goes on from JAODUP010000187.1 coordinate 195,929, forward strand.
ACATTTCTAAATATACATATTGGTATATGTTTACACTGCTGCTTGTCTCTGCAGTTGTTTATATGTGTAGCTATATCCATACATATAACTAACTATATGTATAGTTGACAAGTTGTATACATGTGTGCATATATTAATGTCAGTATGTATGAGGTGGTCAGTTAAGTCAGTAAATCAACATTGAGTTATCAATTATCAGATTACGTAATAGGCCGATATACTGGGTATCCGTCGAGATTTAAATACATTCTTTAAAAGAGAACTTAACAATTTGACTAGACAGCCAATGGCTGCCACTCCAGACCCGAAGTATTCAACTAAGTCCACGATTGTCTATCTATATTCCTGCATGTGCAGTCAACTAAATGAGTATCTATCAATCAAAGGTATTTACTATATATTGCCCTAAGTATCAATCTAACCTTACATGTTTTCTATTTATATCATATAACCATCAAAGCCCCGCATGCCTATCAAGAACCCTGACTGTCTCCATGGACTTGACAATATCAGTTAAGACAGTCTGTGATTGGTTGTGGTGAGGCGTTCATTAAGATAAATAAAATCTGCATTCTTAATAAGATTAGGGTATGCATCCATCATGTCTGCACAAAATAGCAACACAATAGCATTACAGCAAACAATAACAGGACAGAATAACAACAGAAATCCTAATATAGATAGAAGATAACTTCTTCCATAAACAAGGGCGTCTCCATTACTGAATGTGTGTGTGTGTGTGTGCGCGCGTATGGATGTGTGTGTGTGTGTGTGTACGCGCATGTTACTGGGTGTTTAGATTGAAACACAGCATCAAAAGCTCCGCTGACCTGCATATCACGAACATACACACACACTTACAAACACACACACACACACGACCACGGGTACGGTTTTGTGAAATCGATCATTTAGCCCACACCAATTTTGTGTATATGATGCATATATCGTCGATGGGCCAACACTAAATCAGTTATATTACCAGCCACCTAGATCAAACCCATGTGTGGGCCCCCAGCCAGAACATTAACATGTTAACTGATACGTATAACTAGGTAGCATAGGCATAATCTATATTCTCTTAGATATACAAACTCCCCCCCCTCTCTCTCTCTCTCTCTCTATAAACACACACACACACACACACTGCTAATACACACATACACACTGATAGACGTTATTAGCAGGAGGTCATTCTGTGCTGTAGATTGTCTATGGTATTTACACTGTAAACCACAGTATCCTGTTTACGACAAGAACCCAATACACGCACACACTTGACGAGGTAGAGAATACCTCGTCGAGTGTGTTCTCTCTGTTGTTAACTTTTTTGTTAGATTGCACATCTATTAACTATATTCTTCTGATGACGTCATAATGGTGTGTTGGCCAGGGTTTTGTGGTCCAGCTAGGCATTTCCGAGGAATTAAATAATAAATTGACGAAAACAAGACACGGTTTATATAGGATATCACGTCACAGCCTCTGTTTCTACACCGAGTTTATTAGGAATGTACATGCACATATACATATATAGTAACCGAATAAATATAATAGAAGTGGTTATAACAGAAACATATACGTGAAAAGGAAAACATCAAGAGCCTGAAACCTCTTTCAATCACCGACTATTTAGTTTACAGACGACAAAATATCTATAATTATTGTGGCCCAGAAACACCAGCTTCATCAGCAAGATTGTCTGGCATCAGCAGTAATCTAACTGCTAGCAACCATAAATCATATACCTTACGGGTCAGCAAAGACGCTTCTCCGAAAACCATTTACGTCCGATGATGTGTTGTTATCCCATACACGGTTAGCAAAAGGTGTCAAATGCTTTGCGGGGGACTTCAATGCACTTAAATCACGCCTCGGAAGAAACTAACCGGGCTTTTTTATAAATCTCTATCTCGTGCCTTGAGGCCTGCCAACATATGCCGGCGTAAAGTTTTCACATTCTTCAGCCAGCCTTCTGGAGATGCGGGGGAAAAGCATAACATTATTGAGCTAATGTTTAGGGATACATTTTTATTTTGCCATTTTTTTGTGGACGAGTTCTAATTTACCGACACCATAGCGACAGATGTCTGGTGCTGTGTCAGTGAGATGGTGCAGCTAATGTGTGGGAAAGTACAGCCCCCAAACTAACCATAACCCAGATTCTTTTTCAGCTCCCAAAACTCTTCAGTCCTGTTGGGTTAAAAACTATGCCCTCGGCGTGCATAGCAATTTAGCGATGAATAAAGAAAGCAAACACACCGCCTCTCTCTCTCTCTCCAGACATTAGTCAGGTTGGTGCAGGAAATGGCTTCAGATTTTACAGCCGGTGGTTTGTTAACATCGGTGACCAGCCTATTTAAGGTTCAGTATCATGCTGCCACACATGAAGAAGACAACGCCGTGTCAATAGAACTACTAACTACGCCAAATTACACTTAAGTACCGGGTTTGATCATTCCGGGTTAGCCCACTTCTGTATGGACCAGTCACGGGCCGCTTTATAGTAGTCGTCGTCGGCGACTTCAACGTCCGACATCCGAAACGAAACGCTCATTATTAAAAGCGTCGAGATCACCTCGAAACTGGCAATTGAAAACTAGATGAATAATGAGTCACACATTGTTGTCTTTGGCAGCGATGGCTGCAAGAAGTGTCCTATGGTGTTTAACACACGATGATGAACATCGGGCGGTTTTCGTGTGGCAGCGAGATGATTTCACGATTTCTGCACGGATACCTTGGTTACGGCAACATCATTTGACAATCTTCTACGACCTTCCCCATTCACGAGACAGCCTTGTAACATGTCAATACCCCCGACGAACAAAATGTTTTCAAATCTTAATGTTACTGCCCTTTATGGCCACTGGAACAGGTCGCTTGACTGATTGTTTAACTGATTAGTTCGCTGTTTAGCTGGTAACATATTTGAATGGATGTCTGGCTGGCTGATTGCTAGCTGACTATCTATATCGTTAACTAGTTGCCTGTTAACTAACTAGATGGTTAATAGTTTGCCTGACTGGTTGGTTGATCAATACGTCAGTTAGTTGGCTAATTGGTTGATTACCTAACTGGTTGATCAATCAGATGGCTGGGTAGTTAGCTAAGATGGCTGGTTAGCTAGCCAACTGGTTGTTGGCTAGCCGGTTAGTTGCTTAGCCAGGTGGTTTGATGATCAGATAGCGGACTGACTGATAAATAGCTAGTTGGTCGGTTAGTTGGCTAGGTGACTTGACTAACCGGTTGCCTAGTAAGTCATTAGAAGGCAATCGATACGTTTTCAGACCCTGTAGTGGATGAGATCAGTCTTGGGTCTGTACCAAGTGACGCCGACTGATAATTGACTCAGATCAGGTAGTGACCTTTTTTCACGATATTCTACACAAACGTTGAAACCATCTAGTCCCTGACTCTGTTAGGATATGATTACATTTCGCTCGTATAAACATGGCCAGAACTGATATCTATAATAAAAACCCGATGGCATCTGCTCCAAAACAGGAAACATTGACGAAATAAGTTGGTGAAAAACACTAGAGAATTGCGTGACACACATACAGGGTAAATTACACACACACACAAACACATACACACACACACACACACGGAGAGAGAGAGAGAGCAGACTATTATGATTAGTTTACTTGTGGGTTTGTTCGAGGTTAATTAAGTATAAGCAGACTTTTTTCTAGAAGAAGGCTACAGGACAGGACGATGGTTCTCACATAACCCGCAACCCACGGGGCAAACAACCCACAGTATACTCACTAGCCCCGTCAGCCCTAAAATTACACCAGTTTGTCACACAAACATTCACTCATCATCAAGCCACAGCCCAGGTGTGTGACAGCCATTCGACTGCCATATATAACCAAATTACAGAGCAATAGCAATTTCAATCTAAGGCGCTTCACTATGGCACAGGAAGTTCTGCTGTCAATATTTCATGTATAGAGAGGATACGGTGACCTTTTGTTAACCCAAACCTCTCTCACACCCTCATCGCCGCCTTTCACTATATAACTCTCCCTCCAAAGTAGTAAATAATAGCCACATCTGACTTCATTCAGAGGATAGGGTGAACGATGTAACATAAAACGTAAGCCAAAAATAAACAGGTTTACACACACACACACACACACACATACATACAACACACACACACACACACACACACACACACATACATACATACATACATACATACACACACACACTACATACATACATACATACATACATACATACATACACACACACACACACACACAGTGTATGTATGTGACAGATAGACAGATAGGCACAAATAACCTAAGTTGACAAATTTGTATCTAAGAACTGATTTCAAACAGACGCCCAGAAAAGAAGTATTTGTCAAACTTTATTATTTCTGGGTTGTCTTCCTATAAAACAGTAACGTTTAATAAACAACACAGACGTACATAACGTACATACATACACAGTCATGAGACTAGGGAGCATACAATCTTAGGATCCGAGAACCAAAAACACAACTCAGAATTCCAAAAGGAAAACTAGCATAGAACCAAAACATCAGGATATTATACTGATCAGCGTCTGTGAACTACAGAGATAGACTAATTTCAAATATAGAGGTCAGATTTAATATACCCATTTCTGAGATCTATTTGGTAAGAGTAGGTGCATTATAGAGACATTATATATTTATCACTTGGTCAGGTGTAACATTTAATTGTTCCTCTTCGGGTAATTGTTGAAGACATTTCATAACATCTCAGTTGACAATCTGTGTTTACAGATTCTACAATATATTGTGTTTCGTCTATGGGTAACGAGAGTACGCCCTGAGCCCAGCGTAGTTTGTTAACTATGGTGAAGAGCAAATGTGTGTGTGTATGTATGTGTGTGTGTGTATGTATGTATGTTCGAGGGTATATTATACATACATATGTGTCCCGTTTGCTGACTATCATATTCCAGATTGTAATCCCCCTCCCTGTGCTAAAGACAACTAACCTTGTCCAGTGTTATAGTGAGGACATTTTCACCTCAAAATGGAGATATGAATGTCTAGATGACCATTACTTCGGCTGATAAATCTGTGAAAACAATATTTACCTATTTTTCTCCAAGGTGTTATTTGGCTAGAACTTCAATCTGTATGACCATAATTAGAACACACACACACACACACACACAAGAGAGAGAGAGAGAGAGAGAGAGACACACACACACACACACACATTCCACCTTAAACACACTCACATACACACACAACATATATACAAAACATTAAAATAAAAAATGCTACAAATTCTGTTCCAACTAGCATACCGGGACCCCCCTCCGTCAGCTACACCACTCAAAACATTTCACATCACAAATTATCTAATTTTCCGATTGAAGTTCACTAATTTAAACATTCATTTTGATAATGTGACAAAAATGTAATTTTCTAGGTGTGTGTTCATAGTTCATGCGTACTTAGCCGATCGCCAATTATAACGAGGACGTTTGTCATATGTGTGTGTGTGTGTGAGTGCACGCCCGCGTTAACACTGTCTGAAAAGGCATCGGCGTGATTCATCAAAGGAATTAATACAGAACAATGGTGTTTCATGTCGTGTAATATGTCTTACTACTGAAGACCGTATAACAGTTTTAGTTAGTGTAAGAACATATTCCTATTGTCCTTCAATAGGCAAAACTTAATTTTATCAACACACTCCTATACTACAACGACGTACAAAAGACACATAACTCAGCTTATAACGTAGCACATAGGCTAGTTTGATCATATAGGAGGCCATAACCACATTTATGAAAGAGGAAATCCAGCCAGCCTAATGACAAAGGACGCTTAACAAGTATTATCCGGATCAAATACTATCATCCCGATGAGAAACTTTGCTATAACGGACAAACAAACTGTGTCATGATCACCTGAGAGGATCCCCCCCACACCTCCAAAAACAAGATAGGTTAGAAAATTTGTCAGGAAGTTAACTGACAACAAATAAATTACAAAACTCAAATACTCCTCATAAGAAGTCATTTCCATAGAGGATTACGTTAAGGTAATCATTACCAAGTGTTGTATATTGTTTTCTCATTAAACAGCCAGAGGTCATATTAAACAAATAATTTACTCTAAGCGATTCACCATACAGACGCTTGATTATCAATGATCTACCACACATAGGGATGAGTTTCATTTTTCACTGCAGCTGCCTCATCCCAGGCTGTCAACAACACCACCAGCCTTCTGGTCTTCGTCTGATCAAGTTAAATCTCTGACGTGCGATTAATTTGACTGACAGACAGGCCATTAACAACTAGTCAACTGAACTCCTACTGGTCACCTACAACTGGTCAACCTCTATTCTTCAACTATATGGTAAAGAGTGCCAGATTAGACTATAACAACACTGTGCTGCCCTCTATATACAGTTAGAAACATTAACACATATTTTAATAGCTCAGACTTATGACGAAGTGCCCCTCTCAGTCTGTGGGGTTACAAATCAGCAGTGGGGAAGTGTTATATACTTGATCCAGTGATCAGTCGAGAAATTATACGAAAACCCTTCAAGGCTTTTGAGAATTGGACATGCATCTGTTGGTATATTTATTCAAAATAATAGGAAACTCATAGAATGTTAAACGGATATGTCCGTGTGAGAAGTGTTGGAAGTTTAAAAACAAGTAGTGGCCCAGATAATCAAAATTTTGCGCCCAGTTACATAACCCACGCCTCGGGTGATAAAGTATGAATGTCTGTATTGGGGTGGAGTAGGGGAGGGCGGTGATGGCGTGAATTTATGGTGGGTGTTTATTTTGGCGGTTGGATCATCCCCCCCCCCCGACTGCCCATCTTTCTGTATTAATCTGTTCCATAATAAACTGCTTGACCATGAAGTATCAAAGCATTAACCACCTTCATGAACATTAGTGGATTCTGTGTGTTCACACACACACACACACACACACACACACACACACACACACACACACACACACACACACACACAACACACACACACACAAACACACACACACAGGTAACACAATACTATATTCATATATGCACATAACAATACAAGCAACAGAATCAGATCAACTTCCTGTCCTAATCCATAAATACATCAACACTTGATATAATCTTTCTGCTTGTTTTATCAGGATATTTACATCTTTATTTATATGTTTAAGTAGCTTGTTGATGCAAACACTCCAGTGTCAAAAGTAATCATATGTCAACTTAATATATCAATGATTAGATATATTTGTTAACACTTGTTTACCTAACACCTTTTTATTACTGATATTAAGCACAATTAACAGCTAAGCAATCAAACGTCCAAAATGAAGTTAAGTGTATATTGGAGTTAACAGAAACTCTATTATTGCAAGTTTTATTTAATGATCTTATTTAATAATGTGTGTGTGTGCGCATGTGTGTATGAGTGTGTGTAAAATATGTACCATATTTCTGTGAGTGATTTAATATAAACATTAAACCCTCATGATTATTATGTAACATAACACAGTCATTGTTGTAAAATACTGTAATTATTCATATCACAAGACTTGGATATAATGAATATATCAAAAACCTATTTTCAGAAGAAAACCTGAGGGATTCGGTGATTATAATAACATTGGATCATACAGGTAAATACTCAGCGTATCATACATAACATAATTATACTACTGTGTATTTGGTCCACTTTGATTATAGCTGATAAAATTGAATAAGTTTGATGATGATCACTCAATACAATTAGTCAAATTTTTTTATTTTGTATATTATAATGATAAGTTAATAATGATTTGTCTGTTTTTCTGTAGATTTACTTTTGATTTATGATTGCTGATGAAGAATCAGGTAGCTAACATAATAAAGCTAGTGAGAGGACTTGGATGGATTTAATTAGAATTTAATAATAATATTATTATTATTATTATTATTATTATTATTATTATTATATAACAATAATCTGCATCGAAGGAGATGTAAGTAATTTGATGTACAATGTTTACACAGTTTTCTCTGGGAAAGTCTGCAAACCTAACCTAGCTCAGTTCCCACAGTAGTATATAGCTGATGTCAGCAGAGACAGTATAGTTTAACTGCAGATTGAGGACACCCCATCATTTAGCAGGTAGTACTCATAGACCCTAATCCACTTGGCCATCTAGACATAAATGGGCCATTTTATAAACACAGGTGTCTGCCAGGACACTATCTATATACAGTTGTCTAGATTTACATAGACTTCATAATTTCAAGTTGAAGGATATTTCTAAGAGGCTCTTCGCCAGATATTTTTAATGAGCCACCTAAAAAGGGGTCATCTGGCAATCAAACTCTCAAATAAATTAATATACTACCTTTTAGATGATGTCTTACTATCAGTGTGAGTTGATAAGCTCACTGAAATAATATGAGTCTGATTTATAATAATGATAGATTCCACTATGTAGTACCATCTTATAAACTACCAGGATAATGATAATAATAATAATTTAATATAGTACCAAAACTAGCTATAGCCTTTATATAGCAATACAAATTATATATATATATATATATATATATATATATATATATATATATATATATATATGTGGATATAGATAGATAGATAGAGAGAAACTGCCAAGATGATTTACGCCCTAGAAGCGTTATCCTTATAAATATGTTACTTCACCTTATACACCACTATTCTACATATATACTATACAACGTTACCTCTTTCTGATAAACATTACCATTCTGATAAACTCAGTATCAGTTTGTTTATAAACATTTTACTTCTCCCCAAAATTGTCTCTTAATGAACGGTATGGAGCTCATGGAGCAATCCAGCCACTACTGAACCACAGAAGTGATTGTGTGTGTGTGTATGTGTGTGGATAGAGTTAACCATAATCAAGGGACAATTGTCTCAATCAAGGGACACCTGTGCATTGCTTATATACCCCTATCACATTATAATACGCCATTCAGATGTCATTAACATTGATTTGATATTTTAATATAATGCGTATAGCAATATAGCGCCTTCACACTACAATATATCATTCTGATAGCATTAACATTGTCTTCTTTATAAATATGAGGTATCACTGGATATTATTATAACCCAGTATATCACTCTCACGATGTGTTAACAGTCTGACATCATTAATGTGTGAGAAAGGCAGTTCATTAACAATGACTATCTATAACGTCGCCCATATATGCCTTAGGACTTCTGCCATTTGTTAAGAGTTACATAATGAGTACTGTATAGTGGAGATAAGGTGAAAACGAGTCAGTTATATATTGTTAACAAGTGGTCAGCCATGTTGCTGTCACCAGGCAAAGTATAAGTCAACGAGGTGGTCACATCTCAGAGTCATCACATAAATATTCTATTAAGTGAAACAAACAATGCTCGCCTGCGCTCTTAAGAACCATCAATACAGACTAGCAGCAGCAACACACACACACACACACACACACCAGAACACGAGTTGACACTCCAGCCCCTGTAACATTGTACGTATTACCTCCAAGAACTTAATATTTATTAGAGTAATCAGCTAAATCTGATATACAGCCTGTACTATTTGCTATTTGCACCTAATGGCCCATCATTACTAGGATCACAAAATTTGCACCTATCAGATTAATGAAGTCTAATGTCAATTCAGTGTGTACTTCAACGACAATCAGTGGCCGCCAGTTATTGTTGTAAGACTTCAGTTGAGGAAATATATCTAAGCTGTTTGCAAATATCAAGTTTCTGTACTCATTGAAATTTAGGTTAGAATACACTACAATCTTAGATCCTGCACTAATAACTAAGTTGGTATGGGTGATATATTAGTTAGTTACGTCTTGGTTTAAATCAGCCACATTTATAAAATTTATTACATTTTGAAAACAAACATATTTTAAAAGATTGTTAGGTTAGTTGAGTCATTTGCTGTGATTTAATCTATCACCAATATTTCTGGTTCATATGAACTGTCATATAAGATAGTTAATTTCAATTAGGTGATTGCTGTCAAACTGAAGAATCTACTGGCGGCATAACTTATATTTTCCACCTTCATTCCACCTTATCATTCATTGTACATAAGTGAGTGAATCTAAGAACCAGAAAATTATATGAGAACCTTATATGAGATAATGACCTATATCATCATAGGCTAATTAACATAACAGACAACTGATGTTTCACTAGTAAAAGACCTCCAGTGATGATGATGATGATGATGATGATTGATGTTTTATGAGCTCCAGTGATTATGATCTATTATCTAAGGTAGCTATATCAAAAGTTATGGTCAGTAACAAAAGGCCTAATGACTTCAAGGTTCTGGTCTGATATGAGAGTGAATTACGGACAATCATCTCTATGTGTGCATGCATGTATGCCGGTACACATGTGTGTGTATGCGCGCGCACGCGCATGTGTGTGTGTGCGTGCAGATGAATCTGGATAATACATTCAGAACAGTAATCTAATATTAACATATCTAATGAAAATTGATAAAATTGACTAAGTTATGAAGTCTTTCCCCTTCACAAACCCAAATAATCAGTAACTGATTGACTGATTGGTTAACTGATTGTAGAATATATGTTTATTATCAAAGAGAAATAGCCATAACATCAGTCATACGAACCAACATACATCAGGAACTATATACATCTGACCTATACACCAAAGTAACCTTTGTGCAGATGTAAGGAGTCATCAAAAACTTTATATAACTGCCAATTAAGGAAGTCTCCAGGTGTCATTTGTCATGCTGTATACAGGTAAACATTAGCAATTCTGTTAACAGTCAGAAAATTAAAACCGATCATTCCTTTTATCTGAAGCTAGGCCCGGTATAATGTTTGTGTCAAGTTTCTCATCAACACACACATATGATACACATAAATAAGCCTGGTAGGGGTTACTAGGTACAGTACATTTTTATCTATTTTATTTATATCCCGAATTCAACATTATTGATCTAAAGACTTCCAACTCATAACCCCATGTGTGTGTGTGGGGGGGGATGCGGTATACATCTGGACCTTAGTACTGGTACATAAGACACAGTAAACAAATAACCAGGAGAAAGGTCATTATGAAGTTGCTAAATTCTAAGGTCCCCTGACATTCTAATTCACCATTCTACTAATGAGCTGTTCTTTCCCTCTATAATGTTGGTAATACCACTAAATTATATGTTATGTTGCTAATGGAGAAGGTGTTTATGCCATTGTCTTACTAAGAGATTATGTTATAAGAAGGTTATTATATCAGAATGTTCTGGAAGTAAAAGGTCTTTTATACAAGTACTTTTTATACAAAAAGGGATGATGTATTTGCATATGAAAATTTATGAAAAAGTGGATGATCCTGTCCCACCAATTTAAGATACACCGGGAAAACACACACACACACCCAATTATGTTTTTTCCAGTCTATTTTAAGGCTATCAGTATGGCAGGTCACCTTATTTAAAGCCAATATGTTTGTTGACTAAGTGTTCTAAGTGATCTATATAAGACTCTTCCATCTGACTTCAACAAGTCAGTAAAATGTATTAAAACAATAATGCCCAAATGCTGACCTTGTAATAATTAATACTGACCTGACCTGCCTGAACATCTCCTAGAAGGGTTAAAGATAATTGTTTTTGTAAAATTGAACAGCATATATATCATAAATGCTATTAATAAATTATGAATCAGCATAAATAAACAATACACATAATTAGTTTCAAAAAGAAATTAAAAAAGAAATTTAATGTTTATAAATGAGAGAAACTAATATTTAATGTGTTGAAATTTAAATTTTGTTTATGCCAAATACCCAGAATTTATAAACTATGATGATGATGATGACGAAGATGATGACTTTATTGGAGACATTGTCATGACCATTACCAAATAAGGAAGAGAATTATTATGTGTTAAGAATATGACTCATCAGGTGGCAGCACTGATGTTTGCTAGCCTTCCAGTTAGCTTACTGGGGTGTTTGAATCGCCCTGATGTGTTTGTGTGTAGATGTGTGTGTGTGTGTGTGTGTGTTTTAGCCAATCAACGGAAATGATCAAAGAAAACATCAAAAGCTACCCGATCCCTTCCCTTGACCAAGCAATCAGAACATCTTACCTTAGATAAGCCCATAGTATTGAGCCAACAGAACTTATAGACACTACAGGGGATAGTCTACTAGACTAGAAGATATATGTAGCTCAGTTAATGACATCAACCAGATACAAACCTATTCTAATCTGCTGTATCTAAACACAATAATGGCTAATAGAGCTGTTTGTTATTGGTCTTATAGTATAAGTGACAGGACAAGAACTATACAGGTATATGAAGAGAAGTAAAGAAGCAGAAAGTCACTTATTTAACAACAAACAATGTAGCACACACACACATGCACACACACACACACGCACGCACACACACACACACACACACACACACACACACTATATATATATATATATATATATATATATATATATATATATATATATATTAGAACAAGATTAACAGAATAATAAAATATAATTTAGTATAGTTTAGACAAACTTGAATATTACTTACAGATAAGACGCTAATATATTAATATAACAACAAACTGAATGGCTAGTCTATACGTTTACTTTCGGATATTGACAATAAAACTGTAAAAGGTTATATACATTTACTGACTTGGATCTATAACATGTAGACCTAGATTATACATGAAAAGTTGCCACTCTGGATTCAGTCCCCTGAAGAATCGTCCAGAGTTTGGATTCACGGTTAGAGATTCTCTGTGTCTGTGCTTTATTGTACACGGCCACGCACGCACGCACGCATTCAAGGCCCCATTCTCCAGTATCAAAGGATATTTAATTTAACCACATCAGATATCTTATGAACCCTAAATCCATACTAATTATCAGCATTTTCCATTTGGTATGACCCCCCCCACACACACACACACTATATCATTCGTGTAATGATATATATATATATATATATATGTGTGTGTGTGTGTGTGCTGTAGTCAGTTTATTATAAACACCATTAACCAAGTTTCCATCAATGATATCATAAACCATAAAAATCACTACCTATCTACTAATAAATAATAATAAGGGAACTTATAGTCTCTACCTCTCCCTAGTGTATGATAACAAACGTCTACTCTTAGACGTCTGATAGACGGCTAACAGGTGTAACCCCTTTCTAACAGAAACTTCACCACAAACAATAAGTAAAGCAAAAAATTTACGCTAAACTGTGTAAAGTCTAGACAAGCTTACGTCATCACTTCACCAGGGAGGGGGGGGGGGTACCCCATCCTTAACACCCCCCCCCCAACACCGTCATGGCCTTATGGCAGGTATTTTGTATAAATCTGTCAAGGCATCTATCACATGTCATCAGTCTGTGTCATTAATCCAGGTAGCCATTATATTTGCTGGTAGACTCTGACCCAAGAATTTTCTGCGAGTACGCGTGCGCGCGCGCGCACACACACAGAAAGAGAGAATTCATATCATCCTGGCTCTAACTTATAACCAGCAATAATCTGAAATACCTCAGTTACATTTTTTGTTAAAGGCTTATTAATACAAGGAAAGAATGGAATAAGGGGAAAGAAACACCAACAAAACAAATATAAAAAAACTTATATAGACCACGAATAAACAATAATGTCAAATAGACACATCAATCATAAAAGATACTCCCCAAACCTGACATATTGTATAAATGTGAAATATCCACTTTGAAAACCCATTACACTAATATTCTACTAACTATACTTAAAATTTTCCATTTCTGAAGCCGAAATATTTCTGTAGACTGTGTGTTTGCAATAGAAAGGACATCATTATTAACCCAAAAAAGAGGAAAAACAAAACAAGTTTGTCAGGCTTGTCTTTGAAGAAATAGACTTTTTTGGTTGGTAAGTGCTAAGACAACAAGAAAACCGGAAGTCAGTGGGGGTTCCCCGGATAACGTTAATTGAGGATTTTCATCTTTGATACATTATATGGTACTTAATTACAATACTGAATTAATGAAAAGGCGCAGCCACGCGCGATAACACGTGCGCGCCCGCACTCACTCACTCAGAGAGAGAGAGAGGAGAGAGTTATAAATAATAATAATAATAAACACTGTCCCCTTCAACTAGTTTGAATCAGGGTTAATTATTATTAATTAAAAGCTTTATTCTGTTAGACTGATCACTTTAGCATTAGACATTTCATCTCCAGTGAATGATAACCACAGTGGTGATGATGATATTGATGATGATGATGATGATGCCCAGATGGATGATAATGATGTCAATATTGATACTAATGGTGATAACTGCCATATTAATCTGTTAACACTTAAGTTTAGCAATATATACACTGTCCATGGCAATATGTATCGATCTAGAATCTAGCAAGTAAATACTTGAAAATAAGAAAAGCCATAAATTATCAACACATATCCACACATACACAAATACATATACACACGCAGCATCATATCTAATACACAATCATTCACCTTGCACCATAGACCTATATTTAGGCATCCAACTATCAAACAGAAAGAACACACAAACTATTCAAAACTCTTTCAGAGTCACCCGAAACACTTCCTCAATTCAACCCCAAGCAGTAAAAAAAACCACGGAGCTCTCTCCCTCACTGAAAGGCAACCCTAATTTTTGACCAGGTGGTCCGCGGGTAAAATACTGGCCAGTGTTTAAGGGGCCACCCACTGGCCCAAGTTGCCCCTCTTGCATACAAGTAATCCCCCCCCCCAATGGGAGTTTCTACAACCCATTAAAAGGGACTCACGTATTAGACCCAAGCTTTGCCATATGTCAGAGGAGCCGGCTGATAGTTAAGCACAAACCATGTTTATATTGTGGTATAACGAATTGCCTAGGGGCTAGCTATAGCCTTAGAAATGATTTAAAGTGGAACCCACAACATGACCCCTGATCTCTAGCTTTGAATGGCATGATCTTCTCAACACACACACACACACACACACATCATTAGATTTGACCCGTCCACACAGACGCCGAATCATATTAAAGTGACACCTATCGGCACACAGCGTACTTTATGTCACCAACAAATATCAGACCCTTAAATATGTCTCAGACATGTTCAAGTTCGAATGGAGATCTAATCGGGTACCTTCTAGCGTCTGAACAATGTGCGTAACAGATCCAATCACGAAGCCCGCAGTCTTCGCGGGAAAAGAAAACAATTCGAAATGGAGTTCTTCATGCGGCTGCAGGATTCAGGGTCGACGTAAACCCTTTTGTTAAAATATACGACATACGGAAGGAGGTTGGTCTGAGCAACCAACCAACAAAAAACCGAACTTTTACACAACGTCAAGTATCTAATTATCACATGAATATGCATGACGCATAATACTTTCGACCGACTAGACAAACATATTTCTTCCATCTGCCATCTGTTTTATATCCTATCGTTTCATCTAGAATAAGCCTGGAGACCGAAATGCTAACACAAATTCTCGGTCGCTAGTTAACTGACGAGGACGTGTTGGAATATCAATGAAAGTGTACCCAGCTAACACGGCGGGCATATGGTGAGGGTTAGAACTGGTGACCACGATAAGGTGCCATAATAAAGACCGACATTCCTAAGAGACTTATCGCGAAGACATATTTATGTAAGATAACCCCTCAAATCAAATAATGACTTGCACTTGAAAAACTTTGCTGTCTTATGTTGACATGTTGGCTCATCCTGAACTCGATGGCGCTGGTCACCGAGGAACTGAAAGGCAGCTTTCCCTGAACCTTGTTCACCTTAACCAAAACAAAATGACAAATTTAATCTTCAATCATTAGTCCGTACGAGGGAGGCATATATTGGTTGTCAGCACCAGTGTCAGTCGTGTCATGGCTACCTTTTATCGTTATGTCTAATACCACTCAGTGTGACCGTCTTATACTATAGTCAGCGTATATCAGTGAAGTCACCTAACTACCTCCCGTCATTGAATATGGTAAACAAATCAGTTAATAATGAAAATGGGGCATCGTTACTGACAGGCCATGACTGATTAACAATAATGGTATACTGATGGCAGCAGGCAAGAGAATTGTCATACCATCACTTTTCATATAAATACCCATTTGTCAAATATTCTCACTTCATCAAGTTTTGGCTCTGTCAGATACTGACAATCGCAATTCATCTTTAAGAAACTTAAATATTTTTCATTTCAATTGAATTCATTATTTAGCTGATAATATAATAACACGATATTAAATGAACGTGCAACAATGAACTGATTTATTGTTTGCCGTAGTACAATGCCATAAATCCCCAGAAATGTTATCTCATTTGTTGTCATGACCTGAACTGGTAGCGTATGGAACGTGCAGCACTGAACAATAATATCAACTCCTTCGGGTCAACAACATCTGATGGGATCTATGTCTCATTGCTTGAAGAAAGCTTAACAAGTCACCAAGGATTAACGCCCAAGTCTGTTAACAACCGTTGAATCTCGGTCAGTTTTTCACTTACTATGTATAACACGAGAAAGACAAAATTAGAAATAACTCACTATAATTAGCCCTATAAATGTTCCTGTTGTTGTGAACAGCCACTCACCAACGAATATTTTGGTTTCCCAGTTATACTTTTTAAAATTCTATTTCCTATTGTTTTATTTCATAACCAATATTAAATACTAAAATGGCAAACAAGAGTGAGTGTTTTAAATATAGTGTTTACTATGTAGAGGGGGGTGATTCCTGGGAACGAGACATAATACGGGATGTAGTAGATTTGTTTTTAATTGTTAACTGCTATTAGGATTGATCTTTGCGATGCTCCAAAGGAATGTCATTGTCTCTTTCCACAGGACGGCGTATAGAATCAACTTTACAAAATAAATAACGTCCATACTGTAGGAAATAATTATAGCAGAGAAAAAAACATAACCTCTCTCCCTCACACACACACACACACACACACACACACACACACACACACACACACACACACACGCCCCAGTTTTAACGGAATCACACAGCATTAGCTAAACAAGCTTGGATACATTGAATTGAGGCAGCAGTTCAAAGCTTAATCAGGGTAAATATCCAAGATCCGGCGTTGACAAATATTTACCTCTAATCTGAAATCACCCAGCCAGTAACAAGTCCATTGACTAGAAGGTGGGTAAGAGGGGGTGGACGTAGGTTCTGTATGATGGCTGCACTAAACAGATGGCGGTGCTTCAAAGTAAAGAAATACATTTCCCACAGCCATTAACCTCTGGACTAGACCATCAGTATACAAATTAATTTGCATTCTGTTGTTGGTGTTTATGAAAGGCTAATGTTAGTATTTTAATTTCATGACTTAATGATCAGGGGAAAACGGTAATCTTAACGATCCTCCCTAATCACATAACTAGTGCCCAGTGGCAGGGACTAACAAACACACACACGTTCACTAATACACATATCCTTAGTTCAATCAATCGGGAAAGTATCTGAATATGGAGGAGATTCATTCAGAACTTGCCATTTGTTATCCCTATTCAGCCAAAAGAACGCCAGTAAAAATGCCCCTTCACACATTGGGACTATCAATTTTTCCATGTTACAAGTTTAGACGCCACCTTTAACAGAACAAATTTATCGATCTGTGGAAGCCATAGACATGTGAATCATAACATAAAACCATCATTATGACAGACGGTATAACCTCTGTTGGTGATATCACAATTAGTACTCAGTTATGTAATATTGAAATCAACATTAGGTTATTATATACTGACACAGTTAGTCTCCATATCAGAGAGATGAAGTTGTCGTATTATTATTTGATTTCTTTTATTTACATCACAGTATCGTCACCAATAAAAGCTTTCTCTCACATGAAGTTGACAGCTGCGTCACAAACCACACTAAGCTCTGCCTCACAAAATACACTACCTAGGCATATGAGATAACAATAACAGCTGTCACCAGCTGTCATCAATGTTACTGTCTAGAAAATAAGCTGACATTATGTGATGGATTTATAGACAAGTGTTCAATGTTTAATCCCAACAAAACATATAGTAACATAATTATTTCATCTATGAATAATATAATGCATATCTTGTTATTCTCCACTGTTGCTGATGTTGTTGTTGCAATAGGTCCTTTTGTTACAGTTGTTGTCAGTTGGGTTAGTTTGATCTTTTCATAGAAAACAGATAACCTTTAAAAGCGACTTTAATAGTAAACATGATTTCATAAGCTCACTGTTAAAACTATAATTTGAATAGATTCGTAAGCAACGTGTACAACTGGATATCTAATTAATAAGTGACATTTTTCCACCTCAGTATTGATGATACCTGGGATTGTCAAGGAAAACCAACACAAAACAAACACAGGTAACACTAGAACCAGGTCTACAGAGCGTAGTAAAATGGCTAACACCAATATTGGATGGGACAACTAAGTATCTTCTTATTTGTTTCAGATTGTATAATAACGTGTAATTATTGCTCAAAGATTACAGATCATCATAAAGATAATGGTTAAAGGTCCATCAGCTAATTAGGTATCATCTGATCATATTAATACTTTACTGATGCCACCCAACTACTTACCCTTGTCCTAAAATCATTTAAAACCACCCACTTTCTTAGCCATCCCTTATAACCACCCATCATTTCCAATAACATCTGACCACTTAACTCTGATGTAAGGCTTATATCCTGATAGATTCATTACAGTCATAACTCAATCCTGAATAATCTCTCATTACTTAAAGAGATGAATAATCTTAACTAAACATTTTGTTAAATGAACAGTGTTAAGTAAACAGCTCCCAGTGAACATTTCAGTGAATACTTTTGATTGGACATCTAAGGGGAACACTACTGAGTGGACACTTGAGGGAATACATTTTGAATGATATCCTTGAGTAAGAATTTTCAGAAAGCCAGTACAGATAGAAGCCACTCGCTGTCATGACAGTCAGAGCTTAATAGTCACATTTATCAAGAGAAAAATCTTCAGTGACAAATCAGGCAAAACAAGTGTACAATTGCTTCATGGCTACCTGACACAGAACAGGTACATTGTCAAGTGATCATTCCACCTGGAGATCTGTCGTCTCACATACAATTAGAGAGCAACTGTAAAGGTTGGATGTGACCGAGCACCTGAGGGCAAATTCATTGGCAGCCAGTAGTGACATATATTCTGTAAGCCAGAATACAAACACGACAATGTCACACTTGACACATCCTTGCTACATCCATACGTTGTGAGCAAGAGATGTGACCACATCAGATGGAATGTGTACTGGGGATTTGTTGCTTTCGTACTTAGTATTACTAGATCGTCTGCGGCCATAATACTACAATACACAGACAGACACACTGTGAATGTCTACTGGACCTACAACCGCCCGGAAGTCTATGATTGGGTCCATATAAAATGTTTTTAGATTGGATATCAACCAACCCACTTTGTAATAAGGCCAATTAGGATTTCATGTGATTAAGTTTAGTTAACAACGGTCAAATAACAAGCAAACGAAATGGGTTACATTCATTTTAGCACCGGTGTTTATTTTAAGCTGTTGTCAGTAAATTAGGTTAAAATCAGTGATGTGCTGAGAGAATAGACTCATCAAAAAGAACATAAGCATTAAACACAAGGGATGACCACCTGTTATCTATCTATAGAGCACGGTAATCAGTTTAAAAATACACCACAGTCGCAAAATCAGTGGCATCCAGGAAAATACTTGTATCGTGATTACGTCTGTCTGTCTGAATATATTTGACTATGGATACCGAAAACCCGCCAAAATCTATGTGAGAGGTATTCACAAGCTGGTGGTAATACCTCAATAACGCTGCAGTAACATAGGAGTAACGATATACATGGTCCCAGACCCACTGAGTTCTCTTTAAGTGTACACAAGTAACACAGAGACAAATCTATTTTTAAAAGTTCACTTAAAATTAGATTTGTTTTTAGGGCCGGATTTTTTTATGGGATGAAAATTTGTATGTTTGTTATTTTTCGAGTACACAACTCATCTGTCTGTGCCCAAGTGAAACGTCAAGACTGGGCATCTAGCAAGCTGTACACCCTTAATGTATGGGGAAGGTTGTTCCGGATACAAGAAATAAAATTTTCTCTCATGATGTGGGAGCACCAAGTACACGACAACAACAGTTCTGTGTGTTTGTGCGCGCGTGTGTGTGTGCTTATTAAATTGTTTGTGGGAATAATCAAGGGATTTTTTTAATGT
Organism: Paralvinella palmiformis; assembly: GCA_025642065.1. Lineage (NCBI taxonomy): Eukaryota > Metazoa > Annelida > Polychaeta > Terebellida > Alvinellidae > Paralvinella > Paralvinella palmiformis. The sequence goes on from JAODUP010000187.1 coordinate 216,251, forward strand.
ACTGCAAAAACAAACATTATCTCTCAAAGTGAATTACGCTGCAATATTTGAATAATGTAAAATAACACACACACACACACACGCACGCACGCACGCACACGCACGCATGCACAAACACATAATAAAATAATTGGAAAAATCTACTCTTATGCATATATTATAACAATAACGACAGCTATTTTTTGTTTGAACTTATGCCAAAAATAGGTTAAAATAATTTTTTTAAATGGTCGTTTTCTACTGCTATGCAGAAAATAGCACCCCATTAAACCAGAATAAAATCTGATTATTTAATTAATGTAGCATACTGCCCAATGGAGATTAATAATTATATAAACTATACAGTTTATATAGTTGTAGATTAGGATGGCTGACCCATCATCAGTTTTGGTTGATGAAGAACAAATAACATAATGAGAGGAATAAGGCCATATCATCTCAACCATCAGATATAAAAATATTATTAATGCCCTTTGTGGCCATTTTCTTCATCAGATGGTGACATTTCAATCATAATTAGTATTCACCACAGACATTATTAGCATAATAATTAGAATAAACCATTCATAGATGTCTATACAATGATAAAAACGACATTAATTGATGTTTAGAAACTTAACAGTCAGTTGACTAGATGCATATATTATTTATAACTATTTGGTAGAATATCCATTCCTTTTAATACTTTGGACCACATCAAACCAGTTTGATCTTACTAACTATTAATCTACTCAACTTATCTGTCAATGTCATGACCTTTGACTCTGGGTTCAAATAAAGACTGACCACTGTTGTTAGTATAGATGTCTAAATTGCTATTGTGTCTGATAGTATCACAGTTGGTGGCATGTAGTAGATCCTAGACTTGTGTGAAACAGATTATGGCTTCTAAACCATGGAGGGGGGGGGGTAATTTTCATGTGCATGGGTGCATAGGTGCCTGGTAGACCACAGTTCAAATCATTGTTTACCTAGGAGATGGGATGGGATGGCTTAGTAAATGTGTGAGCTGCACACCTGACAGTCACTAGTAAGTCAATCGGCACATTATAATATGACCTGAAACAAAAATCTGACGGTCTGCTGGCGCAAGGACAAGTCGCTTTGTAAACAAAGGTCAACTGAATGACGAAATCAATTGAATAAATACCACAGAAACGTATGCTTATTTACCTGGCATCTTGTAAGAGGAATCAGAGGAATAATATCACAAAGTGATAATCTGTAGTACAGCTGCTGACTGAAAACACTGAGCCAACTCTTATAGTGTATTACACTGATTCATGGATAGTATCCTGGCTATACATTATGATCCCATCATGACCGAATGTTTGGATGTGTTATATCTAGAGTGCTCTAGTAGAAAGAAATAATTAAATAATACTTTTGTATGACATTCTTTGAAAAAACATCACACTGTGAGTGCAAATATAATAATTGCTTCTGTAATAACGTGATAATTATAAACATAAACATTATTTGTGTCTTATGAACTCATAGAAAGAATCTGAATTAAAATAATGGTATTCATTTATTAATATAAACAACTCTCTCTGTGTGTGTGTGTGTGTGTGTGTGTGCATGTGCAAGCACACACTTGTGAATTTAATTCTATCTGTAATTCTACCAAAATAACCTACACCAGAGAGGCATGGACACACACTGCATTCACTTGAACCAATCTACTCTCTGAATGAATCAAGACGTGTTTCCTATTAAAAAGAGTTCACCAGATAAACCAACAAATCTCTGGCAACAATATTTAGTTAGCCTTAAGTCAAAATTAATCTTACTAAAGCAATGGAAATGCGACAATATGCTGTTTGCTTCTGAAGTATCGTATACTGAGGTCTCTTAACGTGACAAAATCTCTGATCAAAGGTCTGTCCACTTACAACATCTTCACTTGCTAGTCAAATTTATTAATACTTTTCGTATATGAAATAAAACGTTTTCCAATGGTGCAGTGGTTAAAAAGGAGTGCTAAAAATTCCAGACCATGAGGTCGAATCTGGCTCATACCTGTGTTTGTGGGATATGTTTTCCAAGATAATAAACAAAATATCCCCATGACCATATGTCCCAGGTGTGATCAGTGCTCAGACAAAACAACTCAAATCAACCCAGGCCATGCATGAAATAAATATATTCGTCAATTATCACAGGATCTGATTTTGTGTAAAACTACGTCGTCGTTGTAAATGCTCGTATTTTGGTAGTTTTTGGGTTGTATGACGTAGTAAACGACCAATAACTACCAAGAACGACATCTTTTCATGTGATATTTTAATACGTAGTTAAGAACTACATCATAATTGGTCGTGCTAAGTGGTAATAAGTAGTTTTTGGTCGTGTGACGTCACAAGTAGTATTTTGTCGTGAAAGGTAGTATTTTGATAATGCGATGTCGTAACAAGTTGGGTTAAGTCGTAACAAGTAGTTTTTGGTTATGTAACGTTGCAACAATTAATTTCATACTTATATAAGTAAGGTTTTCTTTTTGATTTGGTATTTAAGTTACCTGGGAATCATCACCATGCATATATAATATGTATTGGTTATCTACTCAGAAGCACACAAACATGTTTAACATGATGGTTACTTCAAAGCTAACAAAAAACTGCCAATTGTGTGCAGTCGGTATCTTTTTCGGTGTCTTTGCTACTCCTGATGACATATGTGATAGATGTAAGAAGTTAAAAGTGAAGACGATCCAAATCCAGACGTACTACAATAGGATCTCGCCCTTTTGTTATCAACCACTTAAAACCCATTTTTCATGACAAGATATTTTGACGTGGATGAAATGATGCCAACATTTGAATTCTACCGACTGATAACCTGATTGTCATCATCTGACTCTGAAGTTTTCCCCAACTACCGTGGCGACTCTTCGAGCAGAAGCCTCTGTTTCTGTAAAGCTGAAGCTGAGATTCCATATACGCGGTATATGTCCGAATGCGGCATGCGATTTGTCCTGCGGCTGCGTATCGATGCGGATACGGCAAACTGGCGGGATTTTAGAGTATTGTTCGAATTTCTCCACATCAGAATGTAGTTCAAATCTTGGGCATAATGCTGAATAAGCATTCTAAGGCTGTAAAAACAGGATATTGTTTTAATAATAAAAAGCATTTTTGGAATTTATAATGTGTAAATCTGTTTTGGGAGACCCACCATCCCCCCTACACATCTGTTAGCTTTTTCTTTGTTGTCTGTATTGCTGTTGTATTGCCATGTTCATAGCATGAGAGACTGAAAACGCACGGGAACGCACGTTGATATAGAATCAGACAAATCGTATGCCGGATGCCGCATCACGCATACCGCATATATGGAATCTAAGCTTTAGATTGGAGGCCTAACCGTACGTGGAGATGCGCGCGCAACTGTTTTTGCATCGCTAATGGCGGAATTAGGGGTTGGAGCGATGTATACTGAGCTATCTCAGTATCTGATTTACAAATTGTCATTAGCAAACATGAAGCATGCGTATTTAATGCCAATGCTAAAGATACGGCAGTTAGATCTGTGCTGTACTTGTAGAACGGAGCCGGGCAGTAAACGTACAGCTCACGTGTAAAAATCATGGCGCAAAATGTTGCCGTACGTTTAGACTCACGTACGTATACACTTCAGCTTAAAAGTAACACTCTGTATAGAGTGAAAACTTTTTTCGGCTGATCTAATTTTTCTCTCACAATAATAAAATCAACGGAAATATATTTTTTTTAATTATTAAATCTAATATTAAATTTACTCAACTAAATTTCAATTCAGTTTGGATCAACAAGTCTCTATAGTCTATTATCGCGAAATAATGAAGCACATTCTTTTTAGCAAGGCAAGTATTCATCAAATAGGTCTATCGTAAGATCGCTCACAAAGGTATACCATATATTAAGCGTTTTAATGAATGCCAGAATGGCTCGTATGAAAAACAGTAGTCTATACAAATTATTTCTTATTTTCAAGACGGTACCAGTACCAAGCCTAGAGTCTAGAAAGAATGAAATGTGTACGAAAGTATCAGACAATTTGGCATAGTATATTGGCTGCTGATGCAAAAAACAAAACAATAAATGAATTAGTTTGCCATGTAAGTTTTGCATATAGCTTGAATTGTTAGGTGTTAGCGCAAAACGTTTGCATTATAATGGATGATTTCTTTATATTTGATTTTTTTTACAAATGTATTTTATTACAATAACTAAAATTTGATTTTCCAGGAATATAATGGGAACAGGCTTAGTTATGGTATCTTAGTGATTTGTTTTGTGCAATTGTAGTACATGATTTTTTTAGTATTCAAATATGAATACTTTGTTCAAAGGTTAAAGAATGACTATTTTGTGCAAATAATTTATGATGTAGGAATATTTTAATAAACATGTTAATATTTAGGTACTTAATACTTGTTAATTACGGCAATGGGAAGTGTGCTTAATTTGTGGAACTGGAAAGAGCTAAATTTGTAGAATGTACATAAAGCATGATTTCATGTCCGGGGGAAAACAATTTATCCAATGTCCTAACCATAATTTGAATGAGCATTTACAACCATGCCCAAGGAGCATTTACCCAGTTGTAAGAGCAAATACTGGGTTAGGCCATTTAATATACCACCGTTTACGATCATATATCTACCTGTGTACCAGGTAGTATACAATCATGTACGATCGCTTACCATGTTTCACTTAACTAGGGAAAGAACCATATTAAAGTTTTTTAACCTAACTGACAGTTACAATAATTGATGCACCATATTAAAATTGCATGTAAATACAATCAAGGCATCCCTAACACATGTTACAAACCATTTCAGATCAAAAGGAGAGAACAAAATAGTATAAAAAATCATAAATGAGAAATTAAAAATGAATTATGAAAGATTATTTAGTCAAGTTTGATTTTAGGGTGCCATCTCACTGTCTCCTGCAAAAGGTAATGATTTCAGAAGAATAAAATGGGTATTAAACTATAATGATGCATGCGCCACTGATATGTCAGGAAATTTAAAGTGAAACGATTTGGTTATCATCATCGAAAGAGAGCTCCAATCGAGCTATAATACTTCTGTTTAATCCACACTCTATACATACACAATAGATGATGGCATAAGTAAGGTATATCTCAGTAATTTAAGGACATTTCATATTCTAACTGTAATTGTGCATCAAAACAAAAACACTGACTATTTAGACATATATTTATTTACGAACGGGGGGGGGGTCGTCCTTTAACGCAGTGGTCAAATCTAAAAGCAGTATGGATGTTGGAACATGGAAATCTCAAACAGAGTATCCAGACATCAGGATGTTAGAACAATGAAATGGAAATCCTAAAACAACCTGACAAAACATTTATCCCCGTGTTTTAATAACTAATTGTTAACTGAGCAGAAACTAATTACAGTCCATCATATTCAGTCATAACTAAGACAGTGATTAAGGCTCAGAGTGACATCAATCTCCCCCCCCCCTCATAACATATAGAATGGCACCATCTACTACTCTTTTTGCCAATTTCAGATCTGTTACTTTATTAGTATCAGAATGACTAAAGTCATTTAGTATTTGTTGTCCCCTTATTTCACTAAAGGACAGAGTATAAACCGGCAACCCATAGGAGGCATGTAGTTGGTACAAATTGGTAAATTGGTGTACAGCTTCACACAGATTATAGAATAATCCATGAATAATTCCACAAATAATAAACCTGACTTGTTAGCTGGATCAGTCTGGACACTAGCATGTCCTAGACTCAATGTGTCCAGACTGATTGATTTGTGGATCATTCTGTTTATAAATACCACTTCAGTTTTAAAGAGTATTATATATATATATATATATATATATATATACATATATATATATACATACGTACATACCACAAATCTATATATTGAATTAGTTAATCTACAAGCCATTGTTATATTCAAGTCTAAAAATAGTCAACAGAATTTTGTATCTCAAAATCACAAATGAAACTTATGAAAAACTAACACTTGATCCAGAACCCCTTAGTGGCTTCCCTGAAATCTTACTATAACCAGATCCATTTGCTAACATAAATCCAAACAACAACACAACTCCCACCTTGAGTTTGTAACATAATAAGCCACTCTGGGAACTTCATCTAATAATCTGTTACCATTAACATGATCCAGAGACGTCCTGGATATGGGGAAGCCATTTCTCTGGAGAACATCTTAAATCACCTGCCGCTAACATCCTAAAATGGCCAATTCTCTACCGTTTTATGTATTTCCAGTGAGCTGGTGTCCACCCAGTGGCTTGCTATGGCTCATTAATTTGGTGGCTGAATTCAAGGGAAATAGCTGTACAGAATATCCTGTCTCTTCACTGGATCCAGAATGTTCCAGTGTTCTGCATAAAGACGTTCCATGTATCCTGTCAATGAAAATTATTCTTATTCTGGAAAACCCAGGACTAAGATAGTTTAGACATCTCCATGCCATAAACCGTTATTCCTGGAAGAATCCTGGTAACTAGAGTAAACGAATGTTAAACAACTCCTGGTTGGTATAGGTTGATGTCCGTTGTCTGGGCAGGCACTGTTAACCAACAAAAATGTCATCACCAACTCATCACTAACTATAAGTCCGCCACCACGGCTTCATGGCGACCATCTTCAACATCCTATCATCGTTAACTTCCGATGACATTATCCAGTTTGATTACCCAAAAGAAGAAATTGAAAAACCTTGGAAATTTGTGATTATAGTTATATTATAAACAGTTCAATTACACCAACACACACATACACACATAGTGTGTGGTGTGTGTTTGTTTTACAAACATTAGGATCATTTTAGTATCACAGAATAAGTGAAAGTTTTAAAACATGAGATGTCTGTTTTAATAAGGAAACAATCACAGAAAGCGCCTATAAATCGGTGAGGTTATACATGCTACACTGTATCTTACCTAACAAATTAGTAAATTGTGTAATAGCTTATTTGTTTATTCTAATGACTTTACAAGACAGAGTTGGCATGACCCTACATGTCCTTTTGGATAAAGCTGTCTACAAGGTCGAACTGTTCCGTTCCCGTAGGGGCCAAAACAAGCCGAAAATTGTGACACGAGGCATGGATTGCCTTAAAGCCGTAGCCGCTCGCTCCACTAGGTGTCACTCTCATCGGGTCAGGTAATCAGCGACCCCTGTCGACGATAAGAAAGCTTTACATTCTGCTGCGCGACCCTAGAGGGCGCTAAAGTAAAGCTCTTAGCTGGAGCTTCATGGAGTCCTCTGTCATCATTCTAGATACTGAGCGTGATACATAATACAACACCAGAGATCATGGCTGTAATAGTGACATCCAGAATGGGGAGAACGAACACACACACACAACCACACACAACTAAATAGAACTACATAAAACAGAAGCATACAATATAGGCCTATACATAATTCAACAAGTTTATATATATATATATATATATATATGTGTGTGTGTGTGTGTGTTACAGTTACTCTGAATACTCAGGTAATGGAGAGGCTGCTGTAGTAGCACAGGTATTGTTGGGAAATGTCTGAATAACCTTAAGTGGAGGGGAGGCATGAAGGAGGTGAGAGTTTGATATGTCTGAAAGTTTTGAGATATCAGAATAGAAACACAAATGAAGAGTGGTCGACGTGACATACCACGCGAAATGATCTATAATGGAAACAGGCCACTGGATAGTAATTTCTCAGCTAGCATGACATCATCTACCACTAAATACGCAGTATCCTGAAACACAGTTGACAGAATCACCATATCCTGGTATCCATCTGTGAGATGACAGTGTCCCACCTAAACCTGCAAGGGGGTATTGGGGGGTGGGTGGTTAATAATCAATAGTTCCAGCAATAATGGGCTCACTGTGGCCCCATCTAATTCGTGGCGGTCGCACAAGGTGTCAGCACAGCATCTCCATCCAGTAGACTGATCCCTTGTTACATACTGCCAGGTATATCAACGGATCTACAACCAGTCTCTCAGTGTGTGTGTGTGTGTGTGTTATAGTCATATTAGTATTGTACCGGTCGAATACGTTTATGTTGTACTAGACACACTAACCACGCCCTCCCTGGTTGGATCAGGAAAATCACAGGCTGCTTTCTCCCACCTATTATACCCCCTCCCGAATATGTCATCCCTTTAATACTCCAATAAATATTGCGCCTTAAATCACATTATTTCGCCACCAACATCGCTAAGTCTCTAATGCGGAACATGGTCAGAGAACAATTTCTTAAACAATTCCACTCTCGTCACGTCTAAAAAGATGCATCAAGTGGCTGATGTTGAATATTCATGTCTAAGACATCTCATCCTAATTTACATTCAGTTATTGCCAATCACAGAAGATTTGACCACGTATTACCAGCAATCAGGTGTCTATCATCATTTTTGGTCTTCAGAATCAAGGATACAGTGGTAAATAAATAAATTCAAACAATCCGTTGTACTCAGCTCCAGCAAACAATTGAAGCTGAAATGTACCATTCTGGATCTAACCACTAGATATCAGCATGATAAACAAAATCCTATACTCATCTTCTGGTTAAGGAAGTATTTAAAATTCTATAATAATAATAACTTTGACACACAGTGCATTTTGTTATCAGTTCAAACCTAACATCTCTCTAAAACCTGTAGAAATCAAAGCACAAAACAGTCCTTCCAAAAAACGCAGTTTACTATCACCGTGTATCCGTGCTAATAATAATAACAACAATAAAGGGCACTCTGATACCACAGTAGTTAGAGCAACGTGCTTCAAACCTCCGGGCTGTGGGTTCAAATCTGGGTCATGCCTGTGTTTGTGGGATGTTTCTCTACATACTAGCCCCTCGGCCACATGTCACCGGATGTGACCAGTGCCAAGGCTTAACAAACAAAATAATAATAAACATCAATGTTTTGAAATTTAGCATCTGGACACCTAAGATACAGCCCACAAATGTCATAACTGATTACAAATGGCTTCACATAATATGATCATTGTGTGAAGTTTAGTTCCGATCTGGGAATAAGTTCAGGAGTGTCCAGTGTCCAGCAAGCGTTCATATCATAACTGTAAACTTAGATAATAGCGTCAGGATAGAAAAATATTTACAAAGATAGTTGGTCTTATGAGGGTATCCGAGAGTCGTATATCTTTGTCTAATATATCCCTTGATGGTCACACAGACACACACACACACTAGTGAGACATTAATATACGTCTCGGCATGAAAAAACTGCTTCTCTACATTTAGTCTCCTAATGAATCATCCATAGGTTGTATTAACGATTCCCGATGTTATGTGCCAGCGCCTTATCCCCTCCCACACAGAGGCAGTAAAGGAGATGTGGACAGTAAACGGATAAACGGATAGATTGGTGGATGGATCAACAGACAAACGCATATATTGTAGAAAGATAGGCAGATATTTAGACTTTGAAATACATATTTTTAGTATCGTAAATACAGACCATGACAGACGTATTACACTTGATTTGCATATAAACTACTATTACCCTGTATCTTGTATCCCCCAGACACCTATTATACAAGGTGGTATATTATACTAATCACCCTAGCACCCACTGTGCCCGCTCACACAATGCCCTGCCCACCAATATTGTGTTATCCATCCATTACACCACCCAATTTCCAGTAAAACCACCCACTCTAAGCACCCACTCTACCACCCAGTATCCTAACTGCAATTTCTCTCACTGGGGGAGTTTTAATTACTCATTTGTGGCTCAGTAAACTTGGGAGTACATTAAAGATCGTAACGTTGTCATTGATTTCAAACTGTGTATGGTACTTCAAGTATTCGCCACCATTACACCATCATATTCGTCTATATGATAGATAGCCTCAATGTACAGTATAACTTGACACTGTATCCAGACCAGCAATAAGACACTTTCTAGCCATTAATTTTATCAAATGGGTTCAAATGAATAAAACAATCGTGGAAAGTCGTTGGCCAGTCTCACAAGGTGATGGACATATTTTATGCCAATAAACAACTAACTCTATGTTGCATTTGCTTCTGACAATACATTGATATCCCAGAAATGGCAAATTATAATATACCAATAATCCAGTCACTATAGATAGGTCACTTGGCTGACCCGATTTGACAGCTTACACCACTGGCACATTTACCAGACTAGCTGTGCTGCTGAGATATGTCTTCAACCTGTTTCATCCTACATGAACATTTGGTGAACAGGTTTTAGCCCAAATATCTTATAGCACATGAATGGAATTGATTTAACTAATATTATCTATCTATCTGTATAGCTATTTTATTTAGCATTATTGTAAAACAGTGAAAACAGAATTAAAACAAGTTCTAGCTCACACAGTAGAACACATTAATTCTCAGTTGTACCCTGATGAGAGGAAGTTCAACATTGACAAGTGAGAGCACATTTACTGTGAAATCTTCCATCAATTAATGTTTTATTAATGATCATTTCTAATTCTAATTGTTATAATCATCCAATATTGTTCACATTATTATCAAACAATATTTTATTGGCTCCATTTTACCATAAGTTATTTAGGACAGTTATAAAATTATATCAATGGTGTAGGTTCAGGATATAAGGCAGTGGACATAGTTTTAACTAGGTCATAGGAATAGACAGGTTTTATGTCCAAGGAACCAAAAAATGACCAAGGAACAGAAATTATTGTAATCATAAGTTAAAACACTTGAGCCCATTATTGTAAACAAAAGTTAAAACACTTGAGCCCATCATTGTAAACAGAAGTTAAAACACGTCAGCCCATTATTGTAAACAGAAGTTAAAACGCTTGAGCCCATTATTGTAAACAGAAGTTAAAACACTTGAGCCCACTATTGTAAACAGAAGTTAAAACACTTGAGCCCATTATTGTAATCATAAGTTAAAATACTTGAGCCCATTATTGTAATCATAAGTTAAAACACTTGAGCCCATTATTGTAAACAAAAGTTAAAACACCAGCCCATTATTGTAAACAGAAGTTAAAACACTTGAGCCTATTATTGTAATCATAAGTTAAAACACTTGAGCCCATTATTGTAAACAGAAGTTAAAACACTTGAGCCCATTATTGTAATCATAAGTTAAAACACTTGAGCCCATTATTGTAAACAAAAGTTAAAACACTTGAGCCCATTATTGTAAACAGAAGTTAAAACACTTGAGCCCATTGTTGTAAACAGAAGTTAAAACACTTGAGCCCATTATTGTAAACAAAAGTTAAAACACCAGCCCATTATTGTAAACAGAAGTTAAAACGCTTGAGCCCATTATTGTAAACAGAAGTTAAAACGCTTGAGCCCATTATTGTAAACAGAAGTTAAAACACTTGAGCCCATTATTGTAAACAGAAGTTAAAACACTTGAGCCCATTATTGTAAACAAAAGTTAAAACACCAGCCCATTATTGTAAACAGAAGTTAAAACGCTTGAGCCCATTATTGTAAACAGAAGTTAAAACGCTTGAGCCCATTATTGTAAACAGAAGTTAAAACACTTCAGCCCATTATTGTTAGAGAGAACAACAAAGATTAATGATTCAATCAGACTTCTGGTACTCAATTATAATGAATCTTCATCAGCTAAGAACTAGGAAAGAGTGACTGATGTTTCTGGTCGATCTTATATTTATTCATCTGTCTCTACCAAGATGCCCGTAGTGATGATCAATATGTGAGCTGTTAGATTGCCTTAACTTTGTAAATAATGAAATAGAGAAGTTTATAAGTACACTATGTGTTTACAAACATGACAAATGTGGAATACAAAATGTGTTATATTTGGTACGCTGTAGCGCCTTATAGAATCACGTGAGGAAGGGTTGAGTTAATAGTCTCTCATCAAGTAGGTCAAAGCAGGATCTATACTGAATGGGTTCGCTGATGCTGTACCCAATACATGCATCAACCTTTGCTTATAATATGTCCCTGTGTATTGTGTGACTGTGGAGATTGGTGTGATTATATATATATATATATATATATATATATATATATATATATATAATCATTATATTACTAGCAAACAGGTTTCATCACACCTAGCTCTTTCTTCAAATAGAAATGCATTTTATCTACTTATAACATATGATCTAATATACAAACATTTATTACTTTTACTAGAAAAGGGCATAAAATTATATTGTAATTATAGCGCCACAGAATAGTCGTAATTCAACAACCACATTGTTGGTTGTAAGTAAATCTAAAGCTCTCAATCTACACAGATTATTAACAGCGAGCAGTCTTTATAAAATCTAATAAATATGTTTTGGTAAAAATAAAACTGTACAACAATATAGTGATTATGAGGAAATTATGTGTGAAATTATACGTTTACAAGGCATGCATAAACACCTGACAAAGTGTGTGTTTGTTCCACATGTCCTTATATATATATATATATATATCACAAGTCCAATGAGAGTTCACAGTAATCTGGATCCGGACCTAGTTATTTTAGGTGGAAGTGATCCAGAATTGTTAACTCTACCTAGATAATATAATTTATTCAAGAAAAGTAAAGAATACATGAGCCCAGATGTGGATATTATCGTGACATATCTAGATTCCTAGTCACCTTCAGTGGGTGTCCGGAACACATACGGTCAACCTCACAATTTGATACTTCCTCTTCCTGTACAATCCAGATTTGATATCCGGAAGTAAACCCTAATCTAGATTAGTTGGTTATCAGGTCACTTCAATGTGCTGAGAGACATGAGGTGATTAGAATACCATAGTTTCTACTCTCTCTCACTGATGCTAGTCTGACCTAAATGGTTGTGTCACAAAACCTCTTATACCTTCATTCTAATACTAGCATGGATACCAACATAATAAGGAGAGAAACCAATATAACCTTGGAAATGAATACCATGCATCCCCATACTTCTACACGCTATCACCCGGGATGTGACACATTTGACACTATTATCATATCAAGAAAAACAGACCCTGTGATCAGCATAAGAATATAAGAACATAATACATTATGCTACCCACAACTTATATATATATATATATATATATATATATATATGGGGGGGGAGGGGTTCTACCACCCGTGTCCGAATCTCTGCCTGGGCATATCTGAAAGGTGTTTCATCTTTGATTTCGCTTCATTACCTTTGGGGGTCGCTCGGCCCATTTAGCCTACAATGTGCACATAAATGGCCGTAAAACATCAATCATCATCATCATCATCATATATATATATATATATATATATATATATATATATATATATCTCCTTAACTTTATCTCTCTCTCTCTCTCTCTCTCTCTCTCTCTAGAGAAAACAGTTGATCACAACATATTTGTCTACATCCTGGCAAAACATTTATTGTGGCAATTTCCAAACAGGGACGTACATAGTACTATATACTGAAGGAAAACATGTTTAGCTGGCTACTAGAGTAATGAAAGCTTGACAAATGTGGGATATTCTGGTCTAACGTCAATGTGTGGTAATTAATTACGTAGTATGTCTCAGGTATTTCTCACAGGGTTATTACTTTTGAAATAGTAATGATAGAAACTCTTTGTGAACATTCTACAAATTGGGTGTTGTTTGAAAGGAAATAAAGACAAACAAAGGGGGGCGTTCAGAAGATTTTGCACAGATGATAATTATCACACATTCTTCCCCAATAAGTGTTTGTTTGTGTGTGTGCGTGTGTAATGGTTTCATAAAATTACTTTCAGTTATGCTGATGTTTAATTCAATAATTGACACTGACGGCAAAGGTGGTTGCAAATATATAGGTAAAATAGTGTAGATGCAGGCATGTGCACTTGCACACACACACACACACACACACACACACACACACACACACACCACACACACACAATATATATATAGATTTTTTTACCTAGAATAACACCCCCTTCTTGTCTAATCCCTGAGGCAGTTAGCAGCCTTACTTCACTTAATTATTCTAATTACCATCACTGACCCAGTTTCCTGACTTAATTAGGCTAACCTTCCCATGATGCCATTAACACCAGGACAAGCTATATAATTAAATTAAGATATTTCAGACACCTTGTATATCTTGGGATTATAGTTTGTCCAGAAAATGAGCTTTGTCTACATCAGTAACTGGTCTAGGTAATCAAAACAAAGTGGTGAGATTGTCTATAAAATAACACAGATACATAAACATCAGATTTGGACAGTTACAGTTACGCACACCATGCATCATCATCATCATCATCATCATCATCATCATCCATACACATGACAACGCGTTTTGTTATGGGTTGATGAGAAATTATAGGTCAATAACATTTTTAGCCTTTTAAATTGATAACAAAACTGATGCTAGTTTAAATAAATGATTATTCAGGGAATGTTTTGAGAAGCTACTTCCTAGTAATATAAGCATACAGATAATTCTTGAGTCCTGCTTTTGGGGTGATATAAAAGGGTTTCAATGATACGGTATCTGCATAAAGTCATTAAATGTTTGTTACCTGTACCATCCTAACATTGTGAAGATTTATGTAACTAGTCTGAGAATGTTTATGTTTCTGGCAATTGCCTCCAGATATCACTTGGTATCTGGGATATAACACTGATGACCTCTTGACCTCTCTGATTGCTACTGATTTGCTCAGATTCCCTCAGGCAAGTGACTCTGGATCATCAAATATTTCTTGTATGAGCATATACATTTGGGGGAGGGGGGGGGTCAACACGCCAGCGTATGCATGCAATCATAGACTATAAAATGGGACTAATGCTTATCTAATAAATCAATGGCCGACAATTACATAACCTTTTAAAAAAACCTCCCTAAAATTAATTACCACTCATCAGCTGACTGCATCAAGCTATCAAGCAATAATATACCTATAGTTTTATATTGAAATGATTATGTATTTGTAGCCACAGTCGGTATTTATTGTGGCTGCCATCCTCGTAAATGGGAACAGTTCATTATGTAACATACCTCTTAATCATGTCATCACATTAACACATTTCAACAAAACATATATCCTCAATGCACAAAGCTATAAAGTACAAAGGTTTTTGCCTTATAAATTTAAACTCTTTAGTCACATAATGAAGCAGGCATTTATTTCCTTAGTAAATCCAAGGGATGTATAAAATACCAGGGACTGTGCTCATACTTAACATCATCTGATTCTCACAATAACAAGCACTTATGACACCAAAGGCCTGATACATACTTTATGTTTTGTAGATACAGAAACCCCCCACAAAACATGATTCTGTTAGAGACGCAATGTGAAAAGAGGAGGTATAAAATATGTGTGTGCTGATTCTTCAAAATGACAAAACACCTAAAATAAAAACTTTGAATTTGGTTAATTTACTTATTGTTCAATTTCTTATTTTTCCTAAATATATGGGGGTTATTCCACCCCATATTCGATATCAACGTGATATTAGCGTCTGTCAGTACATAACACAATCTGCTATACCCCTTCTGTATATTATAATCATCTGTAGTAATAGAAATATTAATATTAGTAGTATTAATGACAGTGGTAGTAATGGAAGTCTGTTTAGTCAGGAATAATTAAATATAATATTTCTGATCACTTTATCATTTTTACATTTATTGAAGCAAACAGTTAACATTTAAATTCGGGCTTCTCATTTAATTACAAAGCATAATATCTCATTATGTCTAATACTGAAATACAGAATGTTAAAATGTGTACAATGAAGTGATAGAAATGAAGAATGTAAGCAAAAAAATCAGATTAAACATTAAAATCAATAAAAAGCCAACATGCTGAGAAACATACTAAATTTGTGGAAAACCTAATTTTTTATAATATAATTGAAGAAAGTGGTAAATGCACATATTATCCTCAAATATATAAATAACCATTGAAATGCATGGAAAACAGTGAAGTCTCTGACATCCCATAGTAATAACAAATCACAATTAATGACCAGCTTATTTGTAACTCGTTCTGTATATAATTTAGTAATGTAGGTAATAAATTTGCTTATGCTCTCCCTCCTTCCGATAACTAGTTTAGTAAATATTTAACAAAGACGCACTAATCCAATCTGTATACCTCTCACCAACAGAACCAACCCAAATACTGAAGTCAAAACATAGTAAAAGATCAGGATAATAACACTTCAAAATTTAAACACACACACACACACACAGAGGGGGGGGTGGGTCAGCTATCCCCATTAACCCGCCTGTGTTGCCAGACCACCTCCTCTTAAAGACTGACCTGGACACATATAGGACCCCAGATAGGTCACCAAACCCAAAGAGAGAGAGGGGGGGGTGTCAGCTATCCCCATTAACCCGCCTGTGTTGCCAGACCACCTCCTCTTAAAGACTGGCCTGGACACATATAGGACCCCAGATAGGTCACCAAACCCAAAGAGAGAGGGGGGGGGTGTCAGCTATCCCCATTAACCCGCCTGTGTTGCCAGACCACCTCCTCTTAAAGACTGGCCTGGACACATATAGGACCCCAGAGAGGTCACCAAACCCAGAGAGAGGGGGGGGGAGTCAGCTATCCCCATTAACCCGCCTGTGTTGCCAGACCACCTCCTCTTAAAGACTGACCTGGACACATATAGGACCCCAGATAGGTCACCAAACCCAAAGAGAGAGAGGGGGGGGGTGTCAGCTATCCCCATTAACCCGCCTGTGTTGCCAGACCACCTCCTCTTAAAGACTGGCCTGGACACATATAGGACCCCAGAGAGGTCACCAAACCCAAAGAGAGAGAGGGGGGGTGAGTCAGCTATCCCTATTAACCCGCCTGTGTTGCCAGACCACCTCCTCTTAAAGACTGACCTGGACACATATAGGACCCCAGATAGGTCACCAAACCCAAAGAGAGAGAGGGGGGGGTGTCAGCTATCCCCATTAACCCGCCTGTGTTGCCAGACCACCTCCTCTTAAAGACTGGCCTGGACACATATAGGACCCCAGAGAGGTCACCAAACCCAAAGAATGGCCTTCATTATGCTTATTTACAAATGAAAGAATTTTTTTTTATAGATCTATATCCTTTTCATCCAACCTTTCTAGAAATTAGAAAATGTAATATTTAAGAGTTTGCCATTTCTTACAATTACACACAAAAAAATTTCATAGTCAAAATTGATATCCAGACAAAGAACAAAGTCTGTATGTGAATGTACTGGTAGTACTAAAATCTGTTAATCATAGGTAGTTAACTTATTAGGATATTTTAGACCTAAAGAAAGCATTTGACATAGTAAATAACACAATATTGTTGTAAATACTCAACTATTATAAAACAACATGTTAGTTACCAGTCTTGGAAAATAAATTGTGGCAGCATTCATAATTTTATTACTTGACTATTAATTTTCATTATATATAAAAATAATCTCACTAAGTCAGTAAAACATTCAAAGTGTATCTTATGCCTTGATAATATCACTGTAAGATGTTCTTCAGAAAACACTGATGACGTCATAAAAAATGTACGATGGCTTTAAAACACTGTAGATGATTGGGTCAATCAATAAATTGACATTAAACATTAGTAAAAACAATTTGGTTATAGTCACAAAATCAGCTGTCAAATGAAATAATAATATATGCATACAATTAGGTTATGCCAATATACATGTATTCAGATATGATATTTCTTATAATAATAATCAGTAGACAGCTGGAATCGGATTTTTCATGTTAATTATTGTAAAAGTAAAATGTGCGGTGGACCATGACGAGTATAAAATAAAACATATTAGATTGTAACCAATTAAAAATGCTATCCTTTAGTTAACTTTACAGTTATGTAAATTATGTAATCTGGCTACGCATACAACACTGTATTGCCCTTAGATGGAGATGATGTAGTACCATTTTAGAATTTTCAACAGATTATCTACTTCTAATCTGCTCTGTCAGATGTTTTCCATGAAGTGGGAGCTGCTACTTGAAATACACAAACGTCATATGATTTGAGTCAAGACACAGCCATTGGTAATGGTATCTGACTGAGGGTCATCTGAGGTTTCACGATTACTTCCTGCAAGTTACCAAGTTGAGAATATTATATATCTTCTGTTTTGTCACAAAACAGCAAGCTTTAAAACTTCTGCCCCCCCCCCCCTTTGGAGAGAATGAAGGTTGGTAGTAAGTGAAAAATGCAGTGCTTTAGTTAATGTTATATACTCTGACCGATGCCAGGAATAATTAGTAATAAACATTATTAAGAAAGTATTTAATCAAACTGACACACACACACACTAGCCTACATACTCTCCAAATACCCACAGGATCACGCAGTATTATGAATTTTGATATTGTTCAAATCTCCAAATAATAATTACTTCGCTAAAGATTTAAAGTAAAACTTAGGTTTTAATCACACCACAGAAAAGGCAGCTGGAAAAGTTGGACAAAGCTTATATGACCAGGAACATGACATAATCTTATCAGACACAACCTCCCCCTAAACTTCCTCTCCATGATAACGTGTCACATGACAGATTGGTGCTGCTTTAACATTTCCGGTTTTAATCAACGTCAATGAACTCTAACTGGCTGCCCTGACTGACCAATGGAAATAATTATAGTAAAATTAACAATTAAAGTAACCTGTTATTCTCTATCAGTCTTATTTGTGGCTGATATTAATGTGGTAGTTACATAAAAAAAAGGTAACCAGTTTATCTCTGTCAGTGATTTTAGAACTATTAAGCCTAGAGTTTGTTCTGTCTAACATAATCTCAAAACAAGATTTATTACAGCCAATATGACACAGATTGCTTTTCTTAGCCTAGTTACTGGCTTCATTAAATACCACTAATTACCAGCTGATATCACTGAATATTCTTAAACACATACTGGATACCTCTCTCTCTCTCTCTCTCTATATATATATATATATATATATATTGTGTGTGTGTGTGTGCGCGCGCGCGCGTGTGTGTTCCCCATGACTGGTCCTGCCAACCCTACACAGACCCACATAAACCAGTCAGAACCCATTACTGAAGCCAGGATAATATTTCCCACAATGTCAGCTGGATGCCAACTCCAGTGGCTCTGCCTCCCTTGGGGCGTTTGGATGCTGAAATCAAGTTACTAAGGCACTGTGTCCGGTCAGTTGATGTGGGGGTGGCATTAGATACTGACCAATCAATGATAGACAGACAGATGGGACAACACAAGCTGAGGATGTCACTCTCTCAATCTACGTTCTGAATAAGGTGAGTTCTCTTAAACAAGTAGTCAGACTAGGACACATATTTAGTTGTGTTAAACAATCTTCACTAGCGTATATTCATCAGTGAAATAGCTACACTAAGCTCAGTGGCATACATTACTATTATCCTGGTTTTTTCTTCTTTCCCTAGTTAAACTCACCCCAGTCTATACATGACTTACACCATCAAAAAACACTAAATGACCCTCAATTCAATATTCCTTTAATTAAATTACCATATTAAATTTGGTCAACGCCAGATTTTAGTCGAGTTGATAAGTGCTCTACTGGGTAATCGATATTATTGAATGATATTTCAATCAACAAATCTGAGCAGAAGTAACTAGATCTATTATAAAAGACTTATTGAATTATCATACCAAAATTAGCAAAACAAAACAAAACTTTATGAAACAACTATATCATCTCTCTAACATACACTGAAAATTTGTAACCATACAGCTTCATTTCACCTTTTATATCATGAAATAAAATGACAATCTGTATTACACAATCAGTTGGATTGCTGCACTGCAATAACAGATTACAAGTCATCTTGAATACAACCCCCCCCACAAATTCCTTTGTTAGGACAAATATTTCATCAGCTGAACCACATATCCATTTATTACTGGTGATAATATTTCCTGACAATGTCAGCTGCCTCGAGCTAGCATGTCTGAACCAGACTGTGACATCAGAAAGCTTCATAGTCCTTTGAAATAAGAAATTAATGATGGTCACAGCATATGTCCAAGTTTCTAATATAATTCTTCAGTCATTCTTCAGTGTTTAATCTTGGAAAGAATCTTCTCCTCAGACTATTGCCTTTGCTTGCTGCCATCCCACCATGGACCTGAGGCTGACTGCTGAGTCACATACCCTAATGGATTCCTTCAATAATATGATTCGTCCTCTACTCCTGGAGAGTTTGAACAAAGTCCTCCTTCAGAAACATCACAGTATTGACCTTGTTCTCAGAAAGAGACACTATGCCATAGAATGAGCAGAGCAATAAGGACAATGGAAAGATTCCAAGCCATGGTTACTGCAGCAGTTCTACCCAAACTTACTTACTGGTGACATAATGGCTGAAATGGCATCAACTGAATATCACTAGCATCCACAATATACCACCCACGGTAAACCACCCACAAAACACAATATACAGTAGATCATTGACATGTGTACATAAATATGTCTAATGGATACATGGTAATGAATACATGAGGTCCAACATACCACATCCTGTCAACACACCACATTCTGTTAAATAACCTCCATCTTGTCCAAAATCCCTCAGCTTATCCAACATCTCGCATCCTGTCCAACATCTTGGCTAACATCCCACATCTTGGCTAACATCCCACATCCTGAACAACATACCATATTGTGTTCAACATCGTAGACCATGTCCAACATCCCACATCTTATCTAAAATACCAACATACCTATACCTATAACAGCAATAACATATCTCTAATTAACATATATCTAATTATAATTTAATTATAATTATGCTATTATTTGTAGTATTAATCATACTAAGATATATCACTGTATGTTCTAATATGTCATAAATGTTATTATATAATTTGAGGCATTTTAATGTAGTTCTTTTCTCAAACTGTATGATTATTATTATTATTATCATATGATTTCAACTGGTATTTTACGTAATCCGTCCAGTTAAACATATTGAGAGCTATGATACAAATTGTAAATTATTTCTATATACAGTAATCTTTATTGACATCTGAGGGCATCCCCAGGGGCCTCGTAACTGGTGGTGTGGTTGGCACCAGATCTATAGGACCTGGATTCAAATATGAACTTGGCTATGATAAAAAGGGTGTTTCATCTTACACTTCACCTCATTACCATTGGAGGTCGCTTGGATCATTTAGTCTCCCATGCCCACAAATTTGGCCGTAAATAATACAGCAAAATTTGATTGATATATGATTACTTGTGAGTCTGCTAAAATGGCTGCGGAACAACGTGAAACCGGGATGATTCATTTATTCTCTCATCAAATATCTTTATATTTGATATCTTCTCTTACTATGTTAGTGTAAGCTATGACTAATCATATTCATTTTGAATTAATTCCAGCAAGAAAAGAGCTTCTCAGAAAACTTAAGTTCCATCTACACTTACATATAGTGAACAATCTACAGAACTCCAGTAAGAAACTAAACAAATATTAACTTCACAATGTTGACTGATTACGATTTTTTTTAGTTCAAATCGTTCTTGGCATCAAGAAACATGAAACAGTCCAGACCTTGGATCACCACCTAACATCCAATTTTTCTCTGGGGTTCTGGCAGTATTGAGTAAAAAACATCAAGTTTAGTTTTAAATCATAAAAATGAAAAGAAAATGATCACTTATCCAGGAGTAGGATGTGTTGAAGTTTTTCTTCCATTCCTACGTTAGCTGTGGAAGCTGACTTGTGTTTGTGTGCTTCACAGACACTGATGGATCTGTGGCGAATGAAAGCTCGCATCAGTAAACATGGCAAGCCACCAAGAGAATAAACAAACAAAATAGCAAACATACAAACAGCCAATGCCAAATAGTTTGATAATTTTAAATATCCCAATTTATTTTAATCTGTGCTGCGTTCACTGATAATGTTATGAATTACAAATAAAGCCACTAAGTGAAAAGTAAACAGACGAGTTTTATAGCTAAAATATCATTAGTGTGTTTTATTTCTCAATATAACACTGATCAGATCAACAATGTGTTGTAAAATTTAAATTTCTAAATGTAATTATTTCAAGCGACTTTCATTCACCCGATTTCTTGCCATTTCTGTTTGTTGACTTTCCATGACAGATGGGTGACATTTAGATAAGAAAGAAGCAACAATAAATTTCAATGAACTTAATACTCAACATAGTCCTACATCAAGAGAGATCTGTTTGCGTAAATGTGTGATAGAGTTCGGGATGACGCGTTTCAAGTCCAAAAACTTCAAAAAGCGCAGACGACCAGACGAGATCAGATACCACGGCGATTATTGATAAAATCTATTTTTTGATATGGGACAGACCCACTAGCTAGCTAGCTATTAACCAGGTCTCAGAGAGTTCAATCGTCGCCTAACGTTGTGTTTATCGTTAACAGTTGGTAGTTAAGTTCAGGACACATGCCGTGATGTGACCAAGAACAGTTTATACGCCACTAATTACTGGGCCACCACCAATATACAATGTCAACCCTGTCATATTACATCAAACACGCGCTGCCTTGTCAGGCTTCAGCTGGACAGTTTAGGGTCGCCAGCCCAATAAATACTGACTCAGGGGCAAAATATTTGGAGAATTATTATGATAAGACGGCAGCAAAAAACTAATTCGTCAGACGTGTATGCTTTTTGCTCTCCCGATTCCTCGTATGTTAACCATCAGTGAGAATTGGTGTAACACTGCGCAGCTGGAAGGCTGCTGCATTCCAGGCAAATGACAACAGCTGGCCCCAGACCTAGAAACCCTGGGACGATCCTCTGGCGTCCCTGGTGAAGACGTAACCCTATATAAATGAGAGAATATCATACATGTATGTCCTCATGTATACCCAAACAAAAAATGTGGTTAGATCTCTGACATATGTAGTTTTTTTCCTAGACGAGGGCAGTTTGTTAAACAGAATCTGCTGAAGATTGACAGAAGCCAATAGACAGATAGAGACACCCATACTGAAATTAAGTAATCAAATAAACTAAAAATGTCAACAAAATGAACTAAGATCTTTAATGGTCTTGATATGTGTCAAGAAAACTAAATGCTGGAAAATCTATATGAAAGAATGATATATAACAAACTCATCGCACTAAATATTCAATAACTGAAACTGTCCTTCTTGTGATCACTATTAGAAAAAAACGTTTTGTATACAGCACACTGGTCACAGTTTACTTAATAATCATATAACAAAATGGATACATCAGTTATTTGGTAAAAACATCAAACATCTTTTACAACTCTACATAAATGTATGAAAACTTAGCTTTTTGACAAGGATGGGGTTATAAAATGGATAAAATTAATTTTATCAACCAAAATAACAATGTAATTAAATTTTAAATACCTAATATATTTTGAAATAAAACAATCATCATCATCATTTAGAAGCTAATCTGTATTTTACATATGAACTACAACTTATCAACCCACATAATTCCCAATATAGATCTCCAAGGCAAACAGCTTGCACTAAACTCTGATGACCAAATATAATTACCATATTAAGACTTAATATTAGATTTAGAAATAAGTTCAGCTTATCTATTGACTGTTTGGTCACATTTCTTAAGAATGATGCTGTGTTGAAAACAATAATGTCAGAAACATAATGCTTATATTGTAGAGATTCCATTGACAAATAGTAATGAAATAAATAACACACACACACACACACACACACACAGCACCAAATTAAAAGGATCATCAACCGTGATCTATGTGTCAGAAGACCTATTGTTCACAATGTGTAGTCAATTGTCTACAATGAGATGAGTTTATTCAATATCATACATGTATGTAGTTATGCCATTTTATTTACTTAAACTAGCAAAATGTTAAAAAGGAGACTGCCAGTTATGTGACTGAATGTTTATCCTTAACTAATGTATATAAACAATAAAGCCTGTCTTGATGAACAGTTGACTCTATAGAGTTAGTTGCTTCTTAAACCTCAACTGAAACCTTTTCACCAATATTCTCCATTAGCAACAGAAAATGTTTTACAGGACTTTGTATAATTAAGAACCCTCAGACACACATACACACACACACACAGACAGAAAGAGTCGGAGAGATTCATAGCCGAACTGGATGTTGGTGCGCGCCGAGTTCGTGAACTAGTGTACCCACCAAAATACAAAAGTTCTGGATAATATTTGTTGCCGTTCGTATCCAGATGTAAACAAAAGTAAGCATAAACATGACAAAATAGTGAATCACAGAAGCAAAAACAGAAAACATCTTAATATAAAGAGAAGATCCAGGCCAGAGGAGACAGTAATGTCTAGTCTACAGGCAGTCACTGTAAAACAAACAACATTAAGGCCAGTCTTCCTCTATACCCTGGCTCAGTCTTAACTCTGTATCAAACAACATTTAGGGTCCGAGTTTTAACAGAAAAACTGCTAACAAAGTTAATGGCGTCTTTTAGCTGATTGCCACCAATTTTTAGTCTATAATCTGGTGGAAATGGATTATGTATATAGGTAACGAGCCGATAAGGATAGGTTCTTTGCTTTAATACGTTGGTCATAAACACACACACACACACACAGACTACAGGCGTGTACAATACTGTCACCGTACAAAGTGATAAAGCAACTTCAAGCTCACGTCTATTAATTTTACTGATAAGTAAAAATGTGTCTTTAGTTATATTGTAGGTTGCACTGGTTAAAATGATAACATCTGGTTATGTTTTATATTCATCTTGTTCCAATACATCTATTATAGCACATCATATCTATGGTACTATATCACAGCTGCTATACTATATGCATTTGATATCTTATACTGTATCCCAGGAGTTATGCTGTATCTCAGCTGCTATGCTGTATCTTACATTTTATGATGTATCCCTTATATTATACAACATATCCATCTGTTATACTATTTACCATATGTAATATTTTATCATGTTAAACTGTATTTCTTGTACTACACTGTGTTACATTGTTATAAGGTGTAACATCAGTTATACTATATTTCACATGTTATGCTATTATTTACCTATAGTATTTCAGATCATACAGTATTTTTATATTTGTCATATTATGTTCCATATGTTTAAATACCCCAAACATTTGCTGTAACAACATTTCTCATACCTTCTGCCACCTGTTTAAATATCACAGATAATTGCTGTAACAATATTTCTCATACTACATACCATCTCTTTCAATATCCCAAATATTTTGCTGTAACATCACTATATCCCATATGTTTAAATTTCCCTGATATTTAGTAAAACAATATTTCTCATACTATCAACAGTCTGTTTCAATATCCCCTTTATTTTGCTCTAAAAATATGTCTCGTGCTATATACTACGTGCTAGAACTTATCACATCTACTGTAATGCATTCCTCCATTCTAACTATACCAAATTAGCAGAAAATGTATCCTGCCCCATCTTAACTTTATCCCAACTTTATCCCATCTTAATATGTAGTCTAGTTGGCATAACTGGACAAAATTAACTATATACAGATTCATATGTTAAATCATTTAAAAAATCTAGACACTATCCGTCACAGGTCTTTTTTATTTCCAAAACTATTAAGTATGTGTAAAATTTTTAAGCTCTTCATGATAATAAATCACAGTGAGACTAATTCAGGTTTGTGGATTTATTAGTAGTGACAGAAAGACAAACAGATAGCCAGAGACAGATAGACAGACAGTCATATATAAATCGTATACATACAAAATCATGCCATGTCTGTCTATATAACATAACTGTTTAGAAACATCAGATGAACAGACAGGCAGATAGGCAAAACAACAGACGTGTACACACACACACACACACACACACACACACACACACGATTAAAACATATTATATTAATACTAAAACAGTTTAATATAAGCAGGAAAAATAATAAAATATTTCAATGTTATGTGATTGGCAGAAACAATAGTCAGGTTGTATGTGTGTTTGTATCTCAGTCTGTCTTGTTGTCTGTATATCTACCTGTATGTCTATTTGTGTGTCTATTGGGTTGGTCTGCCAACTTAGCAATGGGTTGCCATGTGACTGTTTGACTTATTAATCAGTTGCCTGAATGCTGGTTAGTTGCCTGTCTTCCTATGGATAATTCTGCTTGTCTCTGCATGAGTGTGTTATATATATATATATATATATATATATATATATATATATATCCACCCGTCTGTCTGCATTATGGCATCATGACCCTACAGCTGCATTGGGCTTTACAGGTTAGAACAGTCTATATTGCGTTGTCTGCTTCTGATGACAGATAGAACGAGCGGTTGAAAGAGAATTATGAAATATTCAATAATCACATTGATGATATTGACAGATGTTAATATCCTGGTAATGTCCTCATGGGGATAGCTTTTATCGTCACAATCTGGTCGTGGTCATGTAGAGAAACAATCACATTACAACCTTAAACAAACTAATCCCTGATCGTAAACACACAGAAAAATAAATCATGTATAAGTGGCGACACCATCAATACAAATAAACCTCATAAAAAAAACAAAAAAATAACAATGGCGTTTATACAAAGGTATAAGTCATACCGGTGACATAAAAAGTTGTTTATCATAAACTACTTCAAAATACAGGTGACATTTCTGTGTAAGAGCGTGACAAGAATCAGGGCCATTAATTGAAAAAAAATACGTTGTGCTGAAGGCAGATCTACAAAACCTCCACAAGTTAGTGGGACGTTACCACGGTGTCCCCGTTTGATGCCATCCCCAAGATCCGGATACTGTTTTATCCTGTATGCTGTAGTCTTCGTGCCGTTTACTGCATACTGAGCAATGTACAGCGCCAAAGCCATGTACAAACCCACTTCATGCTCGAACACCGCCATTGCTGGGGTAATGACAATTTCAATGAAATCTGATTATGTTATCAATCAAACTGCCACCAACCTACCATCCATTACCGATGGCATGGCTTTCTGTGATGGCATGGCTTCATGGCACGTTGAGCCACGTCTTGGCACCAGACTGGACCACAGTTAAACGTGTCGGTCGTATAATGCCTAAAGCGGTTGGTAGCAGCTATTGGCCGCAGATTGAGCAATATTATTCTTAGCACAGATTCCATCATTAATGTCTGCACAAAAAGAAGTGGCGCCATTTTGGCTTGATACTGAGTGGAGTTAGATCGGCTGTAAGACAATGTCTAGTGACTGATAGGAATATTGTAATGATAGCAAATAGGAACAGTTATTGTAGGTGTACGACCAAACAATAATGGCCAAGAACGGTGTGTGTGTGTGTGTGTACGCGCGCGCGCGAGCGTGTTTGTGTATGTTCAATATGTGAAAATACACTAGCATAGATAATTTTTAAAAACGTAATAACATCATCTATAATTAAACACTATATAGGTGGATTTAAAGACTTTTTACAATTAAACCTACCTATCAATACAGTGAGTCTATTTACATTATTAGTGACTGACTAATCTGTTTCATATCATATTACTAAATGTTTTTTGGGTATTTTCGATATGACTAATGCTGTAGTTTAATATTTCACTAAATGTTGTAATGTAATATTTATATCACTAAATACTATAATGTAATTTCTATATCATTAAATGCTGTAATGTAATGTCTGTATCACCAAAACTTGGGGTGTAATGTTTATAACACCATATGTTTTAATGTGATGCATACATCACCAAAGGCAATAATCTATATCATCAGATGTTGTGCCACAATTTCTCTATCACCAAGTGTTGTAATTTGATGCCTATATCATCAAAGGTTCCAATATAACGTCTATGTTCACTCAGCAATTGTTGTGTCACAAAGTGCCTAACAACAAATGTTGTAATTTGATGTTGATATCCCCAAAAGGTTTTAAAATAATGGCCATATTACCTACTCTTGCCATATATTATATAGAACTATGTTATCTCTGGTTATAAAGTTTTTATCATCTGGACAAACACACATATAGACAGACAGGCAGACAGACAATGACTGACCAACACACACACACACACACACACACACACACACACCATACACACCTAACAGAAACATAAATACATAAATATACAACTTACCTTCTGCGGACACATATCCTAATGTATATATCCTAAATTGTTGTTCATGTGTTAATCCAGTATTATGTGTACTATCACAAGGAGTACCAATGTAAGTGAATTCCTCTAACAGCAGCCATATCCACTGATTATTGTATAATCTTTCCAGTATTTACACCAATATGCATAACAATTATTATCTGATCAACATCCTATAACATTCTGTATATATATATATTTACATACACACATACATACATATAACATATACATTCATACTTATATACAGCCAGGTCCAAAGGGTACATACATGTAAACAAACACACATGATAGGAACGATGAAATGTGATATTCCAATGATGATAATGGATGATGTTGACAAGATGATAATGGTTATAATATTTAAAAAAAAAAAAGATTAAATCACTGCTGGTGAACCTTTGAACAACAATGATAAGTGTTAATGAGAGGTGTCAAAATATCAATTATGATGATGATATGATAGTGACATAATAACAAAATTATCATCATTAAAATGATTATGTCAGGAGATCACTAATATACACCTACCTGTGTACAACATTTCGAGCGTGGATGTAGTTGAGAGCTGACACAAGCTGACGGATAAACGGTCGAGCTGCTGACTCGGTGAGGCGAGAACCTTCCTGACTTTTGATATAAGTCAACAATTCTCCACCACTGGCATACTCCGTTACAAGACAGTACAACGTCATTGCCTGGAAATAACATCATTTATCAGAATTTATTTAAAAAAACCAGATATATAAATACTGATTATGATCAGAAATAAAGACATTAGAAATTTTAGATATTTAAAAATATGTCAACCAACCACTTTTAAAACTAAATTATATATGAAAATAAGATTTCAAAATGAGTGTAATATACATATATATATATATATATATATATATATACACGCACGCACACAATGTTTATGTAATGTAAACTACACTAATTTGCATATAACCATAATATATTCAATTATAAGATCCATGATGCAGGGATCTAGTAAATTGCACATTCATTCTGATATTACTATCTAGTGCAGAGACTTAGTTTATATAGAATTTAGAAGATCTTCTTCATTAGTCTTAACTTTTTTCATCCTGGGTGCAGTAAATATTATTAAGAGATGTGCAAATTGTAGAAGATAGCACTTGACATGAAATCATTCAATTGTAAAAAGTGGAGATGCATACTGAATTCAGCAGTCCTAGTTATATTTATGTTGCAGTAGTGCAGACTAGTGCATTTTGAGTGTCGATAAGCAATACTGGTGATATCTAGCAGGTACAAATATCACCTCTACCTGCTGAGATTTGCACTGTGGAAACTAAACAACATACCTCTTTTCCATCAATAAGTAAACACTGGAAGTTGGTTGGACATAAACATATTAGATTTTATCACTAAAATCATATCTATACTACTTATTTGACAAATGGTGATGGTTTTTATTTAAATTTTGTCAGAATGCAGTAGATCTAAATTGCTTTGTAATATACACACATTGAAATACAGATTAGGTCTATTTTTAGTTACCTTAACACACACATACACACACATACACATGACGCCTGCCCGTTGTAAAAACTGATCTTTGAAGACAATGACAATTGAGTTATATAGTTTATATAGTATTGCTTTGAAGAAAGATACAGCAATTGAAAAATAGCTATAAATAGGGCTGCTTAGATAATTAATCTAAACATTCTCACTACTGCCGTGATCTGACTTGGGTGTTCTTGTGTGGTTTAGGGTAGGGTGGGGTGGAGGAGGGTGTGTGTGCGTGGTTTAGGGTAGGATGGGGTGGAGGAGGGTGTGTGTGTGTGTGTGGTTTAGGGTAGGGTAGGGTGGGGTGGAGGAGGATGTGTGTGTGGTTTAGGGTAGGGTGGGAGTGGAGGAGGGTGTGTGTGGTTTAGGGTGGGGTGGAGAGGGTGTGTGTGTGTGGTTTAGGTAGGGAGGGTTGGGTGGGAGGTGTGTGTGTGTGGTTTAGAGTAGGGTGGGGTGGAGGAGGATGTGTGTGTGTGGTTTAGGGTAGGGTGGGGTGGAGGAGGATGTGTGTGTGTGGTCTAGGGTAGGGGGGAGGAGGGTGTGTGTGTGTGGTTTAGGGTAGGTGGGGGTGGAGGAGGGTGTGTGTGTGTGTGTGTGTTGGTTTAGGGTAGGGTGGAGGTGGAGGAGGGTGTGTGTGTGTGTGGTTTAGGGTAGGGTTGGGTGGAGGAGAGAGAGAGAGGTGTGTGTGTGTGTGTGTGTGTGTGAAAACAGAGACTATGCCACTTGTATAAATGATGATATTATCTTGTTCCTACCAAACCTTACTTTTCACATCATAAGTTAGATCTATAAACAGATACGTAACAACTCATCATCATATATATTCATTAATTCATCTGCCTCTGACTTGAAGAAGAAAAAACACTAACCAGACAAATATTGACAAAATGACAGTATCATCCACATAAACCCAACGACAATTTATAACAATAATATCATAATCATAATTATTAAGGTATATTCCACCTGCCCAACATAAACAGAGTTTTTATATTATGATAATAATCACAAACAAATGACGTTAGTCTTCGCTTATTAAATTTTGTCAGGTTCTCAGGGTTTTCTGCTGCCAAGGTAAGTGCTATCATATAACAACAACAACAACAACAACAAAAATGAGAGTAAAAACCTGCCAAATAAACAGCCACTGACAATCACACCGGAATATAATAAAAACGAACATATCTTGAGGATGTTTCCAGGCGAACAAGTGACACGTGAAGTGAACTAAGGGCCTGGTTCCGCTGATGGCAGACCGTGTGCCCTCCAAACACCAGATGATAACGCAGAGACGAGGACAATATGCCTGCCTTCTTACCAGCGCCAATATGAAAAGAACAGGAAAGCAAGGCGGCAATCTGTGAGCCATAAATACATCACAGATCACTCGCCTATTCACTTTTATTTCCTGTCTCGTTCAATGACTCTATGTGACAGGAAATGGCTGCCCGCTCTAGCTTCGGGTTGTTTGGACCCGAAAAAGGCATCAATTTCGATGAT
Source organism: Paralvinella palmiformis (assembly GCA_025642065.1). NCBI lineage: Eukaryota > Metazoa > Annelida > Polychaeta > Terebellida > Alvinellidae > Paralvinella > Paralvinella palmiformis. Next base: position 247,379 of record JAODUP010000187.1, read on the forward strand.
AAGTTCTTTCTTTTTCTTTAACTTTATTTCTCGCCCCTTATCTCCCGTGGGGCAGGTTTCTCATGACGTCGTCGATTCGTGGGTTTAGTTAGCAGTTTGTGTTTCCTGTTGCGGTGGTTATTTGTTTGTCGTCAAGTTTTCGCTCACCGGACGACGGTAGAAAAATGGCAAGCAAACACAAGATCCGAAACCACATTGACACGGAATGTCTCCTTTCTTATCTGTACACACCCACCATCACACACACACACACACACACACAGTGTTCAAATGTAAGAAGTGAATATTTTTCTTGAATGAGTCCGTATATATATTACCCATAATAAACACCCTAAGGATAACCATGATAGCAAATCGAAGACAAACCTCTCTCGTTAAAGAGAACCGTGAAGTGTGTTAACCACAAGGCTACCCTGTCCTTGTTCTATACAGAAAAGTTATTATTTTTACAAAAACAACATCTAGTTTCTACCACCAGAACTCGACTGTCCATGCTACGGGCCCAGAAACATGTTCGGGCTGGCCATATTCACCGACCTTGTATAACAATGGTTAGCCCCATCTCCAGCAAAGCTAACATACCACTGATAATCGTCAGTAATCAAATCTAACAAACGATCGTCTGCTAACAATCTTAGACCATTGGAGATGGCCAAATATGACGATAATCATACATCACTTAGGTCGACTTGTTCCGACCTGTAACCAGCGTAGGCGGCTAGCTGACGGTGACGACGACCCAGAAACGTCAACGATAAACAGGTACCACACCACCCCCGGAACAGGAAGTCAGAAGCTTCCGACTCACAATTAGCTCATGGCAGTGGCTCTCTGATGGTTGAGTTTTGGACAGAAAACCGACTGCTTCTCGTTTCGAATCCACTAAACCAACTCATGGGAGATCGTCTGCTTATGATTGGCAGCTAGAAGTCGTTATATTACCAGAGATGTTACGGTTATCCCGGATGGTACTAGTCCAAACGGATAAGGAAGCCTTTAGTCGAAACCATAAAATTAAAAAAAACTATTTAGAAAGGTCGAGTTATGTTTGGTTTAGAAATCAATTTTAGAATTCTAACAAATTTCTCACATAAGCCTTTTGATTGGTTTTCTTTTAAATTCCTTTTGTAAAATGCTACTATTCCCTCTGTCTATGAGGCACACAACTAAAATATTTAATAGATTTCCGTATTACAGACATTCTTTCTCTCTCTCTATCTCTGACTGTGTGTAGGAGCAGTAAGTCATATGGCCAGTGGTAAGCTGGCATTTAATAGTCCAATAATGACAGGATGTCAGCTCGTTTTTAGCAGGTTATATTGTCTTAGAATGTGTGTGTGTGTGTGTGTGCGTGCGCGTGTGTGTTGATTTGAAGCTTATTTTGTTGTAGTCAGTTTATATCGCCAACTCGATAGTGATATGCCAGTCACGTGACTAAATGTTGTGGTCAGGGTATCTAGTGGCCATCATAATAATTATCGTAAAACAACATCATTAAATACTCCACCGAGTTACCTACATATAACAGGTACGCCCAGTACCGACTGATGAGTTAGCGTGATATCACAACAACCATGCTGACCTTGATGGGTCATTACGATATCGCAGTATGAAATGACGGTGTGATGAGTCACCGTACTATCACAAAATGAACTACAGTAGAGAATCAGTGTAAGATCTCACCTGAAGGAGATACTGTGATATAAGAATGGATGAATCTTAGCTGAGTAATCACTACATCACCATATACGGGACTGGTTACACTGACAACACATTATATAGATAGACAAATAATAATAATAATAATCATCCCTATTTATCATGACCTCACACATATATTCCATAACCAAGTTCATCAAACAATCGTTATCCTGGACATTTAACATGTATTTTCTGTCAACTAATACAGAAGACCTTAAACAGTGATAATACCAAACTTCGGGATGATTAAGTCAAGGTCATTTCGGTCATGGTTTTAGCAGTTTACCAATTTTAATGTAGATCCAGGTAAAGGTTTGTCCGATGATCTTCCATTGGTTAAATGAGATTTTCTTTTCACCACCAGAAGAACTCCATTCAGGAAAGTTGGCTGTGCTTGAATTTATTAGGAAAATGTGTTACTCGAACGTCAGTTTTACTTCTCTAAGAACTTTAATTCTGTTCAGAGCTAAAAGCTATTTGTACTTTGTCTCCTGGTATGGAATTGTACGTTCTGAGTCAACTGAGATGCAACTAGGCACTCACTCAAAGCTAAGTCAACCTATGAACATATGAAGACTACTAGTAGCCAGTTGACGTATTTGAACTACGAATCCTCCAATTTCTAGTAAACCCCTTTACTACTGAGCTACCAAAAACCCCGACGGGATACAGACTGTACCAACACCCAAATATTTATGTACACAATAGGGTGTATTATAATGGAGAGACTGATTTTATTCACCCGAACCTCACCCCACATTCTGTCATACATAAAGTTGACAGCTGGCGATAGATTTCCGACTGCACGCTGTGCAGTGTTAGGGCCATCATAATGTTATATTATGAAAAACGTATACAAGTTTTTCATAATGTTATATTATGAAAAACGTATATTTATAACTTTTCGGAAGATGTGTTCAACTATATATATATATATATATATATATATATTCTTTCTCTCGTCTTCACAAATTACAAAACAGACTTTATTCTTTCTGACACCAATATATATATATATTTAAGTGTGTCAGCGAGTACATAACTGACGTGTTAATATACGATGATGATATGTAAGACCCGAGAAAAGGCTAGTGTGTGTGTATGGGGAGGGGGGGGGGGAGCTCGTCAGTTCTGATCATTTTCCGACTGTCATTAATCGTAATCAGAAATGTGAAGATAATACTGTTACTGTAACGATCCGCAGGCAATCTGGCAATCTACTCATCAATCAGTTGAGTTTTTATAGCGTTGGCTAAAGGTAGCCGCGGCTTAATTACCGCCAAACAGAGGACCGCACATAAACCGAGAGATGATAGGAGACAGTTTCGTGAATTATATCAGGTCATCTGTGTGTCTGTGTGATGTCAGCTATACCTCACACATGTCAGCAACACCTGCCTCTCTGGTAGTATGTATTATGTCCTCGACACCGTTCGTCGCAGTGTGGCAGCACCGTGTCATATCACACAGCCAGGAATGCCCCATACCGTGTCTAAGGCTTAGCTCAGCTCAACCAGTTCAATTTGATAAAAAGAGGTTCGCCAGAAGGTTATCGTAATTATCGCATTAAACCGAGGCCGTTTGATTGGTTTCTGATGTCACATTCGTGACCATAAACGATATTTTTATCGAAGTACACGTCAGCGTAGGCTTTAGAAAATGGCAAATCGATCGTGCTTACTGTATAGTTAATAACCTTGAAATAAGTCACAAAATGACGATATGTCTAATATTGTTAATTGTCACATATAAACTACTAGACACGTAGGGCTTGTACTGGTATCTGGATTCGTGACACGTTTCCCCAGGACGTCGCCCCTCGACCCTATGTCCCAGGTGTTATCAGCACCTAGACGAAACAATCCACTCATTCTCACTATTAACGGAGACAGATAGAAGGAACAAGTGGAAGGGAGGAGTAGGTTGTTGAAATGACTTAAGTATAGTTTGTTTCTGTATATTAATATCAACGAATTACATATATTAATAAAAGATCCTTCTCTCTCCCAGTTTCTCTCTCTCTTTCGCTCTCATTGAAGACTACCCTGAAGAGCGTTTATTATGCCACATCGGCGAGGTGTGTGTGTGGGTGTGTGCGTGCGATGCTGGGTTGTTATAAATGGACACCTTTATTAAGGTATCCAGGAGAGGTCTAATTCAATCCACTTGACCATAGATCTGTTGACCCCGAGCCACCTTCTAACTTGGGCTACCACCACGGGGTCATCAGGTCACCAAACTCATACTCCCACTTATCTATAGCCTTCTGGCATCTCGTATGAGCCAGTCAATCATCTATTAGTTCACGATCCATCACCTGGATCGACGACAGCCAAACATCGACAGACAGGTATTATAACACCAGAACTACAGCGGGTAATCAGTATACACTTCAAGTAGCCCTGACTCAGCGTGAAAGACTCAAGCAGATCGATCCTGACAGTTAACACCAGATGGGACAAGTCTTGGAAGATGGTAAGTAATCTGGATCGGACACAACCCCTGGGTGAGCTGTAGGTCAGGAGGTTACGTTCACTTAGTCAAATAAACCGGTCTGACGCAAACAGAACACCCTGCAGTGATGACCCTTTTAACTGCCAATCACAGATTACTTATAAATAAACGGTTATTCTTACCTCTTATTTAATAAAACAGATGAATGATATAGCAAAGGTGATATTATTTCAGGACAGCAAATTAGCTTAATATTATTAAAATACATTTTGAATCAGTAGCATAATTTGGTTTTAATTTTGCAAAATCCACAAATTAAAATCTAAGGGACCAACACGAAATGCGAAGGCATATAATACATTATTGTAATATCTGTAACGTAAAAGTCTGTCAGTCAGGCCCACACATATACACTTTTGGGGTCTCAACTGTAAAGGTTTTGGCCAGCAGGCTCTGAACCTCTACTAAATCCCAACCTTCCAAATGTATATGCAACAGCCTGTTAGGTAGACAAGCCCGTACATACATAAACCATTATATATATATATATACGCACTGTTTAGCCAAAAAACTAAATCAGGCAGTCATAAACTTATACGTTTCATGATCTGTGCGGATCTAGATCAAAGCATCAATGTCAAACTCCACTAAACATCTTGCTTTTAGCATTCATAGTTCTCCTAATTTTGACCTAAATGTCATAACGACAATAATTAACATGATATATGGTAGGATGGTACTGTGACCCTGTAGTAGAGTGGTATTGGAGTTTGTAATAGTTGTAGTGGTAGCGTGTGGTGCTGGTACATTTATCTCGCAGTTTCGTAGTACAGTGGCATAGTGACGCCATGATAGCATTCTGTGGTGGAACATTGGTACAGAGATGTAAGTGTATAGCTGAACTGTAGTATTAGTGGTAATATGTCGTGGTGCTACCACACACACACACACACACACACACACACACACCAGTACATCAGAGTACAGTTGACAGGTGCTCCAAAGCAAGCCACCCACCAACTGTCTGACCCATGTCACAGCCATCGGGATCCGTTATCTAGTAGCATCCAGTTTCCCAGGAGCTGACAACCAGTTATTTTATCTGGATCACTGATCAACTGGCTAAAAGTTCACCTGAGATCTTTATGGATCCATCCACTCAGTAAAGTATAAATAATAATGAGAAGATCAGATAGTAGTAAAGCCTCAGGGTAACGTGCTGTCATTAATACAAAACTTGGTCATTATCAGCCAATATGGCCGCCGCTTGTTTGTCTGCTGATCCCGATAAACTATGGCCGGATTTAGACAGTTTTATCATCATCATAATTGTATCCGTCTGGACAGCACTGGTCCGTCAATCTGGACACACACACACACTGGTCAGACATCAGTTATGGTATTAGGAAAGGTAGTTATTTTATATAGAATGATCCAGATATTTTGTGCCTTTTCACTCACTGCCAACACACACACACCACTGACACAGTTGACAAACACCCTGCTGTAATAAAGCTAGCCCTTCTATAGCCAGATTATGGAGTGTAGTAGCAGCTAATGCCAAGTCATTCCACCACATGTGCTGATGATAAAGGGTTGGCCGTCCAATAGCTGGGACAAGCTGAAATAACTGGCCCCAGCTCGAGTCGCTCGCTGTTTGGTATCTATAGAAAAGATCACCATCTCCGGCTGGCTAGAATCACAATTAGAACATGTCAAAACACGACCACAAACAGACCGGTTCTCTTTGATATAACGTGCTAGAACAAACACCTAGAATGTTGCTGTTGCTACAGAGGAGCCCTGTTAAGGCTACGGAGTGTAGATTATACAAATGTACTACCACCTTCTGTACACAAACAATCTATAGTGCTTTATACGCACAATGGTATCAAGCCGATAGCTGATGAAGTTTGTGTAAAAAGAAAATAAACAGCCAATCTTTTGAATGATACACTCAACGGACTAGAAAATGCTCAGGGAGCCATCCTAACCAACCAATTAGTCAATCGTCCAACTAATAACCATACCTTTTCGCCCAGTCTTAACAGTAATTGGAACTAATAAACTAGCCAGCTAATCAATCAGACAACCAATCACCATACGGGACACTTAAACCAATAGCCAACTATCCAGTCCAACCAATCAAACAGCCTTGCCTAACAGAACCCTTACCTTTCGTTTACCAGCCACAGACTCCCCAAACTGAACCCTCTCTCCATATACCATACCCCGATCACCCTCTCTTTTTGACATACCTTCTCCGTCGACACAGACGTTATACGTCAGATCATCGACAGCAAGATAACACAACATTTCACCACGCCCTCTACATTTTGCTTTCGCCAAATATAAGCACCGACAGATTTCATAAACTGCCCTCACTCAGCTAATATAATGACTTCACCCCCAACGCCCTTTCCAAACCCGCTTGCAACCTTGTCATCACCAACAACCTTAAGCCGTCTATTCTCCAAATTGTAACTAATAAAATTAACCCCCCTCCCTCCAGACCGTCCCAAGACATGTACCTAGACTGTGGTTAGCCACTGAATGGTTTCCAAATCCTAAACACAAACGGCATTAAGAGACTTGCACACAAGACATTCGTATCCAAGACAGGTAGCACCCAGACAACTCGTACCCCTACTTAAGATAACTGGCAAACAAACTATCTTCCCAATATGCTCTCTCTCTCCCAAGGACATAAACAATCCCACTATATGGGTTGTGTTTACAAAATATTACAAGAAGTGGCTTTATCTCGATACAAATTAAAGATGAAAAAAGGAAGCCCGATTTAAATCCTTTCAGACCAAATCCCAATCAGGTATCATTATTCTGTTTCGTATTTAACAAAGAATTATGTCTTCCTTACAGCGAAATATTTTATATTTACAGTGAACATTGTCTATTAGTTCAATATAATCATTAATTGTTTCTCCCTCATTACCAAGTGACCTATTTTTCAGAATAGATAAATCCCGGTTCCTTAAGAAAATTGTACGTGTAGTAACCAGACTTAAAGGTTGTTCGCAATCTGTGTACACTTCTCACACAGCAATAAAGAGGTCTAAAAATTAACCTCTACGAAATGTTGAAACGAAACAATCTCACGAAATGATTCTGTTCTACTTCTGTGAACCATAACATGAATCAAATTTTCTGTATTAGACAGACAAGACCAGTTAGAGGGAAATGTTAGTGATAAGTAAATATCAGCTGTATCATTAATATAATGTCGGTTATAACCGATCAGGTAATGAATTTGATTGATATCGATTATGATATGAAGTCATTGAAGTAACATGATGTTGCAATTATTTGAAGAAAAAACACCCACTGAAAAGTAGGGGTTATATCTGGGAGGGGTTTTGTCCAGCAGTGTCTTTGTACAGGTGGGTTTTGTCCATGAGGAGTTCTGTTTTCCACCTTATGACCATCACCATTTTGATCACTTTCAGGTACAGATTTGACTGTGAAGTGGGAGTGAAAGCAGTTAAACAATAAGTGGATGATTTCAGTTCATTGTTTTGCAGGTGTTTATTGTGGAGGATGGAGGCGCTGTACAAAATAATGAAACTTTTCCCCTCTTTCACGCAGAAGCTGTTCACAGGATGTCTTTCCAGAATCCACTGCTAGGGCGTATTCTAGGGTTTCACGACAAAATCCCAGCGGACAGAACCCCAGTGGACAAAATCCCAGCTTCTTATCCCCAAAGTGGACAAAATCCTAGTCTCATAGAAGATCAGTTAATAAGATTAGATGTAAAGGCGATTGGCCTGTCATTATATTATATTAAGATAACATATACAAATTTTATGATTGCAAAATATATAAAATAACATGACAAAATAATAAGTCGTATGATTGTTGGCCCAATATGTAGAATTGTATCAGGGAGTAATCAGTTTGTGAAATGTCAACTCCTGATAATACTGTCATGACACCTCAATTGTTAGGAAGTGTGAAAGAAGATTACAGAAATAATCAGTTTGTGAAATGTCAACTCCTGATAATACTGTCATGACACCTCAATTGTTAGGAAGTGTGAAAGAAGATTACAGAAATAATCAGTTTGTGAAATGTCAACTCCTGATAATACTGTCATGACACCTCAATTGTTAGGAAGTGTGAAAGAAGATTACAGAAATAATCAGTTTGTGAAATGTCAACTCCTGATAATACTGTCATGACACCTCAATTGTTAGGAAGTGTGAAAGAAGATTACAGAAATAATCAGTTTGTGAAATGTCAACTCCTGATAATACTGTCATGACACCTCAATTGTTAGGAAGTGTGAAAGAAGATTACAGAAATAATCTGCTTGTGAAATGTCAACTCCTGATAATACTGTCATGACACCTCAATTGTTAGGAAGTGTGAAAGAAGATTACAGAAATAATCTGCTTGTGAAATGTCAACTCCTGATAATACTGTCATGACACCTCAATTGTTAGGAAGTGTGAAAGAAGATTACAGAAATAATCTGCTTGTGAAATGTCAACTCCTGATAATACTGTCATGACACCTCAATTGTTAGGAAGTGTGAAAGAAGATTACAGAAATAATCTGCTTGTGAAATGTCAACTCCTGATAATACTGTCATGACACCTCAATTGTTAGGAAGTGTGAAAGAAGATTACAGAAATAATCTGCTTGTGAAATGTCAACTCCTGATAATACTGTCATGACACCTCAATTGTTAGGAAGTGTGAAAGAAGATTACAGAAATAATCAGTTTGTGAAATGTCAACTCCTGATAATACTGTCATGACACCTCAATTGTTAGGAAGTGTGAAAGAAGATTACAGAAATAATCAGTTTGTGAAATGTCAACTCCTGATAATACTGTCATGACACCTCAATTGTTAGGAAGTGTGAAAGAAGATTACAGAAATAATCAGTTTGTGAAATGTCAACTCCTGATAATACTGTCATGACACCTCAATTGTTAGGAAGTGTGAAAGAAGATTACAGAAATAATCAGTTTGTGAAATGTCAACTCCTGATAATACTGTCATGACACCTCAATTGTTAGGAAGTGTGAAAGAAGATTACAGAAATAATCAGTTTGTGAAATGTCAACTCCTGATAATACTGTCATGACACCTCAATTGTTAGGAAGTGTGAAAGAAGATTACAGAAATAATCAGTTTGTGAAATGTCAACTCCTGATAATACTGTCATGACACCTCAATTGTTAGGAAGTGTGAAAGAAGATTACAGAAATAATCAGTTTGTGAAATGTCAACTCCTGATAATACTGTCATGACACCTCAATTGTTAGGAAGTGTGAAAGAAGATTACAGAAATAATCAGTTTGTGAAATGTCAACTCCTGATAATACTGTCATGACACCTCAATTGTTAGGAAGTGTGAAAGAAGATTACAGAAATAATCAGTTTGTGAAATGTAAACAGATAAAATATATACATCAACGGAACATAAATTTGTGAGCATGAAATAAGTGTATTTATTGGATCTTGTATCAATTTGACATTGGCATGTGTACATTTAGATATTGTACATGTAGGTGTGTGTATATATTAGATATTATTATTATTCTCTCAATTTGGCTTTAATAGTTGAATTAAAAGTTCCTTGAATTTTCAATGTTAAATTTGTTTCTTTTTATATATGAGCCTTTTTCTTTATGAGACTGGGATTATGTCCACTTTTGGGATAACAGGCTCGGATTTTGTCCATTGGGATTGTGTCCTGTTACCATATTCTACACGGTAATTACTGTTTTCTAAAGCAATACTCCCATCTGATCTTATCCAATACTTAAAAAAATGGTGTTTCATGTAGACAGTTACTATAGTCACTTCGAGTTTCACGCTATTCTAAAATTTCACTTTTATTTTCCAATGGTATATGGTATTTTGAATAACAAGAAATATACAGGTTATATGTATCAACATGAAACCGCAAATTTATAGCTCCATGAATATTAAGCAAATTAAAAACGGCAAAACCCGTGAAGTGTTTATGCTAAAATGTTGGGAGATGGAACCACGTACTAAGCAACAAAAATATATTGAGTACATGTTTTATAAACACTATAACACTATTTACCAACCTCGTAATAGTCAGCTGGCATTAATGAAAAACTTAAAATAGCAGATATTACTCTCTCTCTCTGTGTGTGTGTGTATGTGTGTGCGTGTGTGTGTACAAATTTTATCTGATCAGCATATCCATACAGATTAGGGGGGGGGGGGCAGAACAGGGGCACTAAGTGACAAATGTCTGATGAAAAATGTCTACTGACTCAGTACATAGAAAATGGTGTCTGCATTAGGAAGAAAGGGGTCGGGAACGGAGAAAAGATGGAAGGTGATAGAGATGAGGGATCATACAGAAAAAGAAAGAAAGGAGAAAAACCCACGCCAATCAAGCACTGATACTGGCGAGAGTATATATCAGTCCCGCTGTTCAATCTCCCAAACTGTATGCGTATAAACATCGAATGTGGTTGTATGACTATCACCTGAACAGATTGAACAAACATGTCCCTAATTATATTACAAGTCCCATTTTTTGTTTGCTTCAAGATCAACGTTCATACGTCCAAATAGATCGTGTCACAGAGTGGCAACTAAACAGCACCCACCTTAAACAAACCACTTAAAGGACATTTCATTTTATTAAAAGTGTTATGCTAGAATTTAAAAAAACCCGTATAATATGGCCATTTACCAACAGCATGGCTGGTCTACATCATCTGTGTGTAGGGGGTGGGAGAGTGAATGGGTAAGTTCCCTGACGGTCCAGTGATATATATCTGACAGAACAGTATCCATATGCCTGCGTTTGGTTTATCATCAGATAAGACATTACGCGGATCCACGGTCCATGTAGGCCACGTGACAAGCCTGGCTCACGTGACCACCAGTCGACCGATAATTGCCGAGTACGTCAGTAGAAGATGCCGAGTGGCGTTGAGAGACATGACAACACCAGGTGTGTGGACATGGCAGCTATAGGCCAACTCTTTGATGCCTACTGATTAGACATTAACACAGACAAACATTAAGATAGACCCTAGATGTTTTGCTTTTTTTACTCACACAGTCAGATTCGACCTTCCCCTGACCTCTCCGTCTCCCCCATCAATCCCCCCTTCCATACAGAAATGACTACCAATTTAAGGAAGATTTCCGATTATATCCATTGTACAACATTAGCAGAAAATTGTCGAAACTCCACAGAATTTTGCGTTTAGTTATTGTGAAAACAAAAGACACACAGACAGACAGAAATGCACCGAGATAGATAAATAGGTGGACGAGTGGATAGATACTGAGAGAATGGAGACGTCCTGAGAGAGAGAGAGAGAGAGAGAGAGCCAGGGTTACACTTGACCAACAGACTGTGTTCAGTAACAGATGTTTGAAGAGCGACAACCAAGCCATTAGTGAACTGTTTTTTTTTCTTCTTCGTGGGCCCTAAAGCCAGGACACGAGCCTCACCCAGAGATAAAACCTCAATATAAAAACACTGAAAAGAAACCCACAAAACCTGATTCAAATCGAGTCAGGACTTGTACCACCAACATATGTGACATGAAATGGGCTTTGACAATCCCGATAAACCGAATTCTTAGCCAACAGAAAAAAAAGAAAACCGCTTCGAGGACATGGTGGCGAGTGGGGACAAGACCGGGCACACATTGTGTGGTAGCTGTGATAAAGACCCTAAAAGCTGTGTAACATAATTCTGATTAGAGATATGATAGAGATCTTGGATTGATGTTATAGAGATATGGTAGCGCTGATATTATACAATGTGTTTAGGGTTTATTATTTAGATAAATTCCGACATCACCAAACAGCTTGTTATCTTCTATAATGTAATGCTATATGACAATCGTCATAATGATGAACATACGGCGTAAATATGGGTTGACTGAGCCAAAGACGGACAGAGACAAACCGGTAGAGATCCACAGAGAGAGAGAGAGAGACTAGTAGAGAATCACAGAGAGACAGAAGGGCAGACACGACTGACGAAGAGAAACCCACAGTAAAACACACCCACTCACACAGAGAAAGAAAGGCAGGAAGAAAAACAGAAAAGAGGCACAAGACAGATAATCAGATATCATAAGAGACATATACATTCAGACAGCCCCAGTCAGGCAGACTTACTGATATAGAAATAAAAGGGGGACATTCAAATAAAGACAAGGACAGATAGGAAGATACAGAGACAGGCAGACAAGTGGAAGAATAGATAGATTCGCTGACTAACAGAGAACACAAAAATTCTGATCAACAGACAGAAACATCCACATACAGGCAGAAGAAAGAATGGCAGACAGACAGATAAATAAGTGAAATAATAGAGAGATGGATATATATATATATATATATATATATATATATATATATATATTGATAGAGACAAACATAAAATCACAGATATAAACAGACATCACAACCAGACTAAAACAGACTGAGAGAGTCAGCCAGTCAGTCAATTACACACACACACACACACACACACACACACACAGGGGTCTACATTTGTCCTTAAAGGGCATGTTCCTCATTAAACAATTATCTGTTTGTTATGTATCATCTGTTGTAACACATTCACAGTTTGCCCACAAGGGGATGTTTTGTTTAGATTTATCATACAGAGCTGGCCGACACATAGCCATGTTATTACATGTTTTAACATCATACAACATAAAAGCCATGCCAAAGAAACAGCTGCACAAGGAGCACACACCATATGCTGACATATAAAATTCGAATTCAAATTATGAATATGATATTCATACAACAAAAAACAGTTTGTCTAACATCACTTGAGGTTTTTAGGCCGCTGGGCAGTGAGTGAGTGAGTAAGTAGGTGAGTGTACAATTTACTGGAAGAGTGACTGGCTGATTGGGTGAGTGAGTGAGTGAATATACTCTGTCACACAGATCAGTCAGAGTGAGTTATTGAGTGAGATGGGGTTCATGATAGAGACAGAAAAATTACTGTTTGTGTCCCTTCCTTTTAGTAGCCTATTACTACTTACAGGGTATACAGTGCACCAATTCTATACGTGGATTCCACGTGTGCTCTCTCTCTCGCTCTCTCTGTGTGTGTGTGTGTGTGTGTGTGTGATGCAGTGAAATTATTGGGAGGTTGGGCGTGGTAGAAGACAGCACTGAGCGTATATTTTAAGCCGTAGAATAAACAATGTCTGTAAGCTGAGCGTGGGGTTTTATCTCCCTTGGCCAGAAAAAGACCTTCTCTCCCACCTTCTATTCCGTGGTCATCTTTCATGGCAAATCCCCCGATTCCTTAATACCATCCACTCGTCGAGTTATTCCCCTCCCAGACATCGGCCATAATCCCTAACTACTCCCAGACTGACATGTTGTCAACGGTCATACTAAACATAATTATTTACTACAGAAAACTTTTAAAAAAACGCCAGCTCACACCAGCCACCGAATGACTGATCGACTACGACGCCAAGCCAAAGAATAAAACATTATTTTGACAAATGGCCATAAAAACCTACGTAACTACTCAGTAATTTATTCACGTCGGTGGGTGGCTGTATTTTTAAATCTTACATGCGTCCGTCCGTCGTCGAGTTGATGATGGGGCGTCGTAACCGAGGAGAGGAGAGAAAAACTGGCCATCTTCATAGCCGGGTTATAATTACCCTGATCTGAAAGACTGGTGCTCATTGCCTGGTATGGCACGTCTCTCTCTCTCTCTCCCTGACACAGTATTGTTATTATCGTTGCGTTGTGTGGCTCATAATTCAGGACATTAGATCCCTGGTGTACTAACTCGTCCTTCAAGACGGGCATATCACCTCAACAGTGTCTTAGCTTTATCCCTCAGAGTACCCGGACACCTCACCACGAACTAACCTAAAAAGGGACGGACGGACGGACGGACCAAGCGATAGTCCTGGTACAACGAATCTCCCCCTCCTCCCTTACCACCATCAGCACAGTCTGGCCATTACACCAGTCATCTATCTTCCTCTCTACATGGTCTCGCTGAGGACATGGGCCCATGGCTGAGCAACGAGAACCCTTCATACTGCGGCAGGCCCAACACCTTCAAATTTCTTGTTGCCATGGAGATCGGGCCCTGGTAGCCTATCTGGGGTGTGGATGTTAGTGAGGGGACAACGACAGCCATAGAGCGAGAAATGGGCCAGGAGGGAGGGAGGGAGGGAGGGACGAGGGGGTGGCCTGGCAGCAGATTGTGACCAGACATCGGTCTACTAGCAGTGAGCTGACAGAAAACATTAGAAGCTGTGACTGGCTAGCTGATTGTGGAGAAGATGCAGCACACTGCTTTATCATAATATATATATATATATATATATATATATATAACGAGAAAGTGTGTGTGTCTTCTATTAGAAATCTTACATTAAGAATTATAACAGGTCTTTTCATTACATTGTGTGCGTGCATGTATATGTGATTAAAATGATCACACACACACACACACACATGTAGTCTTTTTTGATTGCCTAAATTTTGCAATCTATCAGTTACAATAGCTGCTAATTACAGCTGAGAGTGTGACGCCGACTCAGTGTGAGTTAGAATGATACAATCTTCTTGAGATAGCTCCATTATTCCGAGAGTGGACAGAGCTTTGACCTTTTAGAAGGAGTTAACCATGGACAGTGACAATGTCTGACAGAACGAAGCTGCCCAGTTACTATTTATGGTTGGTTTTGGAGAAAGAATCAATCGATATTTACCATAGGAGAGAGAAACAGACTGTTATCTGGTGAGGTGATGATACAGAGTTATCTCTACTTCATAACGTGATATTAATTACTAGACTTTGGACTGAATAATCTTCGAGTGTTAACAAAATTCTGAAAATTAACGTGCACACTCTTCACAAACTGAGAAGCATTTCTTCAGGTTGGAAGTCAAATTGCAGATCACGATTACATTAAATGGACAGTTAATCACGAAACTGCAGAGAAATCTAAAACATGTAATGTCTCATCCATCTACTCTGTCTGTATGTCTTCCTCTCAACCTCTTACCCAATCTGTCTATATTTGTCTGCTATCATTTATACAGGTACACTAGGAAAGGTTTCTCATTATTGTCCTTCTATCATGCAACTGATATTACACTGTCAAAGGCTAAATAAAGCACCACTTCAGAGAATTTTAAAAGAGTCTATAAAACATTTAAAGCTTATTATGTAAAATATTAAATATATGCTTTCTGATAACGCCATAGAGAGCAGGGATGCTTGATATGCTGATTTTTATTTATTATTAATATTAATTATTATAATCTTTTGTAATACAACTTTGTAGAATTATGGTTATAAATATTGCTACAACTAGCACCATGACAATGGTAATTATTAAAATCAAGCAATATTAAAATCAGGTCATTAAGAACACAAAATTAAACGTGAAAACGTCAGCTATTAAAAAACAATATTATGATGTCCTGGATCAAAAAGCCAGTCTGGTTAGTTAACTCAACTGGCTGTATATGTAATTGTTTTTATCTGCTTTCAGAGTAACTTATTGAACTAGGATTTACACTGAGTCTGTGATGGTGCAGTTGTTAGAGCACTGTGTAGCCCGTGCTGCAAACATCTGGGTTATGGGTTTGAATCCAGCTCATACGTGTGTTTGTGGGAATTGCTGCCTTAGGGAGTCACCTCTTGCCCCTAAGTCCCAGGTTTGGCCAGGGCCAAGGGTACATAACTAAACTCAACAACAATCATAAACATTTATACTATAAATTTTCAAAAATAAACACAGCCAGTTGATCACTATGGTAGTCTTCAAACTTAATAGAACAGCCTCTAACAAAGTCTAAGACCAGTATAAAGTCTCAAAAGTTGGTGGGGAAAAGGTCTCCATGTTGCAGTGAGGTAAATCGTTCAGAAATTGGCTTACAACTGTCTACTGGTTATCTTTGTCTATTGGTTACATATATCTCCCTATTTTGTGAATCAGGCATTTATTTCATAATGACTACATAACCATAATCATCAAGAATATCAGGTTATCAGTTGAGAACGAAATCCACTGTCAAAGCACACATTCATTGACCCCATTACACTAATTACAGATAATAATATCTGCTCCTATGTATAATGCATAAACATATCCCAGGCTGAGCTAATGCAATCATTCCCAACGCCATGATACAGCTGTAAGAATGTACCCCATGGGTCGTCGAGCTGACTGTATATGTACAGTCAATCACTCAATAGCGGCTTGTTCGTTTGTTGGTTTACACAGTGAAAACAGTCACATAAACAGTGATTTTGTCAACCTGGGAGATGCTAATCTGGACTGGTAATGTTGTGAAAGAATACACCAAGATGAGTGTTATAGGCCACCATGTTAAATGCCATAGCTACTATAACACCAACACAACACGTGGTTTTCACGACTGGGAGACAGAAACTCTCTGATAAATTAATCACAAATCAGCTTTTGTGTTTAATCAACAAGATTTAACCTTAATGAAATTGTGGGCCACTGATAAAGATTTCAATTTCGGGTTTTAGCCTATGCCATCATTCACTAACAAGCAACAGGAATCATATAGATGTTCTGGACTATAAAGTCAATTAGAAGAAAGATCCATTCTTTCCATATATGTAAAAATAGTTTTTATGCATACCAGTACTTTGCATATATTATCAGGTTGCTAAATTATGACACAGTGTAAAATCTTTCTTAGGGGCTTTTGTTTTGCAGTATTTTGTTTTTCTGCATGTAGTAAGCTAGGCACTGGGAGAAGAAATGGAAGCTGAAACACTGTTCAGACTTTAGGGCATGTTTTTTTATCATCTAAGCTACCATGCCAATGCTCTAAGACTGTATTTATAAAGAACACCACTAGCATCGTTAGTCAATCCTTAAATACAAGACAGCCTTTTAGGATGTATCCACCTTTTATAATGGGAATTGGGAGGAAACGCTTAAATAGCTCCTTTAAAGATCATAGTTTCATTGTAGGGTTTACAGAGCTTCTCAATCTCATAAGATACTTTCATGTATTCCATGAGCAATATCACCTTTTATACCAGTTCTGAGAAAACTTCATCTCACACTTGTTTAAAACAATTCCTAGGTTAATTTTAATATTATCACTTCATTATCAAATAAGAATAACTTACTTAGATTATGAAGATTATTACAGACAAATGAAAGATGATTGCACTATACAGAAGAATCAAATGCATTACTACTTAAAGTGTACTCAGGTGTCCGATTATTTAAATCATTATGAAATATCATATAATTCTATGAAAAAAATAAAAAAGGTGTTTCTGGTAAATTTTTTTATATATCACGTTAGATAAAATGCACAGGACATTGTTTCACATGATGGATTTATCTCAAAATTTATCATACAATTCAGGCTTTGCCTTCCAATTTCAGCCTGGATTGGCCTGACTTGTACTCAGTTAAATCCATCTTATATTTGATGCAATATTATGTTCAATTTCTAAATATAACAATGTTCTGTACACTTTTAAGTTGTCATTAATTATTGTAATACTCAGTCACCAAAGAAAGACACATCTACAAATCAAATCATTGACAGAACCTCCTCAGTCAGAACCAGAATTAGACATGGATAGCACAGACATCAATTTGTCAAATGTGATTACTTCACCATACCAACCAGTCACCCCCTCTCTCTCTCTCCCTCCCTCTCTCTCTATCTACCTATCTGTGTGTGTGTCTGTGTGACTTGGCAGAGTTATTAAGCTTCGATCTTGTCAGATTATACTATAACAGGACTTCTACCTGTGGCAGTCATTATTTCATTTTGTTATTGAACAAATTAATAAATGTCTATGTAAGCACTGTATAGGTTAGGATGAAATAGTCCCAAAGCCAGTCCCCCCCCCTTTCATGGATCAGAACATAGCAGTGGTATCATTAATGCCTACTGGATCATACTGTTTCTGGGTGAATATTACAGGAAATTAAACAAAAAAACACTCAAAGAATCATTTACTTAGTACAAAGGGTTTTGTATTATAAAGATTGTCAAAATGTAGAAATAAGTATTTGTTTGCTTTATATTGGAAGTGAAACTGGTCGTGTAAGCCAGTGTATGTTGTTGAACACATGAAGTAGTTAGGTATTGTCAGGCGGTGGAGTCGCACGCGCGCGCGCACACACACACACACATAGTATCACTGAAGGAGAGGGACAGAGCGCGTACTACTCGAATAAAAGTGTGCATTTATTTCAAATGTTTTGAGCATATTTTACTAGACACAGATAAACCAAAATAATATTATCCAAGATCCAGAGCCATATGTGACAATATGTTTAAACTCTCGATATTAGGGAATATTTACGGAAAGTGACTCGGTTGATTGGACAAATTATCCACGTTATGGAGCTTACCCAATAACCAGTAACCCGAGTAATGTGTATATCCTAAATCAAAAGGCGATGGCAAGGAGATCGCTGTCCTTATCTTAGGTGAAAAGATACCATTAAATACCCACAAACATTAAAAATATCTAACCTTTGCTGTATAAATAATTTCTAAGGCAAACGACAATAACGTACAGTAAACGATTGTAGTAGTAGTAGTAGCAGACGATTGTAGTAATCTCTGAAATTATGGATGACCTACATCGGACATATCGATGGCAAAAATCTTAATTTACTATAAAATATAAACTCCTTTCATAGTCTATATGCTGGTAGACTTCTGCTATTAAAAACTCTATTCTGCTACTTAGACAAAATGCATTTTCCAATAATATAAAAAAATCGCTGCTTCCGAGAAGAAAGTTATATATCGAGAGGTGTCAAGATACTAATGGTATTTGACATATTTAGATAAAAACCAGCTGTTTTACTACAAAACAACAACAACAACAACACTTTGCAATAATGGAACACTTTAATATGAATTGTGGAAAATGATGAACCACTTCTAACCAAGCTCTGACCAAAAAAATGGACGTCACGAAAACTTTCACCAATATCATTTTACGTCACTTTAAAATGCAATATGTTATGATGAAGTTGCATACCTAGAAAAAAATCCTCATAAATTCCTTTTTATGTCCCGATGTTTACCTTTAAACGCATCATCAATGTATTTGCTTTGGTTAATATAATTAACGTTAGACAACTATTAATTAATTTTATTCTATAGGTTATATTCGAATGAAATATTTGTCTCAATAACGTTAACTTTGGAATCTCTGCTTAAGACATGGTTTGAATTATGTCAAAACAATTCCTTCTCCCACTATCTCATTATACAATTGGTTCAAAAAGAACACTAGCAAAAATTGTTGATATAACCGTTGTAAGGAGATAAGATCTAAGAGGATCAATGCTAACATGATCTTATGAGAAGATCAGTAAATACAGATAGTCTCCAGGATATAGGATTTTAAGAAAACAATTACTCTTAGTGTTTACTAAACATAGATTTTTCTTATGCAGATAGAAATACAAAACCTACATTTCTACTGGAAGTGGAGATAATCAGTAATATCTAGTCATCATCGACTGAAGCACTGATTCTAAGATCTGCAATAAATCCAGATGTCTTCGTCTATTTTCGAAGATCATGTACCAGAACTGGAGATACTTAGTTTGTATAATTAAACGGTGTTTCTACATGCGTGAGTGAATGTGATCAATTTCCCCGTATATATATATATATATATATATATATATATATATATGTGTGTGTGTGTGTGTTTGTGTGTATGTGTGTGTCCATTTTAGGTGTAACTAACCCCCATCGAATGATTAATATTTATCACGGAACGATAATATAAATATTCGCTGTGCAGTATTATATACTTCGAATTAGTGTGATATTTAATTGAGAAGGTTGCTATGATTTATTACCATCTAGCACCATAATCAAGCACCCCCAAAAAAAAAATTAATGTATATTTGTCACATAACTTTTTCTAACCTGTTTTCTAAATAAAAGTTCCCCAGATTGCCAATTACAACCCTAAGTTAGGTTGAGAAAAAAAATACATCCTCTCAATAGTCTTATACGGGTAGATGTCTACTCTAATGACTGGACGTTGTGAGAATTGTGCTACAACACATACCTTCTCACTAACATAACCACAAACATACCCCTAAACAAAGTATATACAACGTAATGACGTCATCCACACGTAGAACAACCAGGTAGAATGTCGGTGGAGTGATTTCTTGTGGGAATACGAAGAAGTATGGCGGATTTGCATGTGGAAGATGTATTAAAGTTCAAGTAGAGGGCCAGCTGTCAGGAGATGATGGAGCAGCTGGCAGTCCCTTGACAGCCGTCCGGTGTACAGTTCAATTACCTGTTGTATAAGAAGACCTAGCCCGGGTTATGTGCTCGTCGACTAACTGATATTACTGACTGGCTGTCAAATGGACACCGTCGTTGTGAATTTATGCGCCGTTAGCTGTAAGCATTCTGACCACATCCATAATATCCCGGCCCGACCAGCTAACAGCCATCAAACAACCCTGTCAGCTATTATTACTTCACGTATGTAATATGATGGGGAAAAAAGCCTCCAATGTACAAAACACATCGTAGCCCATCTTTGTTTTCTTCTCGCATACTGCTTTTCTATTCTATCATCACGACAGCCATTCTACAGAGAGAACAATAGTTATTTTGAATTCATGTATATCACATTACCTAGCAAAAGGACCGATTTATGAATATTCATATATGTGCAATATTTTAGGTGAGGAAACACATCAAACTTATTGGAACAGAACAGTGGCCGACTGTTCCAACTGAAAATAACCAAATTCCTTTAATCAATAAATCAATAATGTTTTATGAATGATTGCAAATACAACGAACAATCATCCTCTTAATCCAGTAACAATCCAATAAACGAATTTTCTCCTCTCCTGTCCTGCGGAATGTTTTATGTAACTTGCTTAATTTATTCATTTAATTAATAAAAATGCAAAACGGTGCCTTCTAATGACTCTAATAAATTGCCTCTTACACAGTGGATGACTGTAAATAGAGACAGAAACTTCACAGGTAAACAATATCCCACACAGATCAATATATGTTTATTATCGAGCACACGCAGCACCGGTTCTGCTCCCGACGGGGTTTGAAATAGTCAGCCAGAATAGTCCAATAGGGTGGCCTCCTCGTCGTGAAATAATTATTATAAAATCAGTGTGGCCAGTCAGGGCTCGTTGGCAGGCTGAAAAATACGATCGTATCATCACGAAAAGATCCCATCGCTTCTTCGTGACAAATCAACCGAACCATCACGACGTGAATGAATATTTTATCGAACATCAGCACCTCATCTCCAGCATAATGGATGAGGGGAGGCCTTTTATAAACTATGGTATTCCATAGGTGGACGTGTATACTTAATTTCTCCCGTGAAGTGTCCCGTACAGGCCGCTGGTGTCATTGTTGAGCTTTCACTTCAAGTGTTTATGCCTATTTTGTTAAGACGACTGTAATAAACGGAACGCGGGTTAAATATACTCGTCCGTGAAAGGAATTCCTATTCTCAGAGACATCGGGTTTCGCCGCGAACGTAATCACATTTAGTCAGACGTCCTTTTGGCCCAATCGTCCATAGATGCGGGTGGTTCAAGTGGGTGGTGCATTACGAAAAATTACTGGCGTATTGGTGTGTGAGTCTTGGTTGAATAAAAACGTGATATTGTAATTTAAGTATTCCTTGATGTCGAGAGCGCCATTTACTTGCCTATAGGTTTGTTTTATTCTAGCCAGTGTATTGTTGACGTTCTGAAAAGTAAATACCGGATAAATATCGTCTGCTGTCGGCCAGTATGTAAGTCGGCAGAAATACGACCACGACATTGAAACCGTCTCCATTTTAGACACTCAAAAATACACTTGGCAACATGTTCCACTATTTTCTTTAATTATTGTCGAGTATTTTCCTTGCATTCTCCAGCCACGTACTGCTACGTCCTTCTCGACCACTCGATGCTGCTTATATAATGAACAGGGAGCTCTCTATGCGCAGCACTACACTGATTTGCATAACAAACAAACGAGTTATTTATGTGAGATAAATACCATCAAGGCAAGTCCGTCGATGGATGCCTGATGACCTAAAAAGGTTGCGACGCACACATATCAAATTATACATGGAATCTTTTTAACTCCTTTCCATGGTCACTCTCTGACACCAAACCACAAAATATTAATATTTGTTTCGTGTCCATCGCAACTGTACTATTCATACAAGGTATGTATATATCTGTGAGATCATTGATCCATACGTGCAACAATGTAAAACATGATCTGATTCTATGCCAATTTGTGGGCATGCCGCCATCTAAAAAGGAACGACCTTTTCCCGTGGTGTGACCCTGTAGCTCCTTATATAACATGTGCCACCTGGTAGTGTCCTATCTGATGACTGATCCATTTGATTTATCTCTGAAGGTTATATATGATTAAAATATATCATGGCACGACATCCTGACAATAAAGTCCATGAACGTGTGTTGGCATTACTACACACGGGAACAAAAGAACTGGATATGGCCACGACTCTAAGAATGATCAAAAGAGATATATGTCAAAGTTCATGAAACGATTTTGGCAGGTTGCCTGGTGACCCTGCATCTCGATCTAGAGAAAGCTCCATCTATGATACAGTTATAGAGGAATGTCCGAATAAAATCGATTCACGTCTTCGGAGCCAAGTCGTTACGATTCACGTATATTCCAGTATCCTGAAAACTCACCAACATTATACTGATCCGGGTAGATTAATTAACTAGAAGACCCATAATATAGCCTCTCCCTAAACCGCAACACAGACAACGGCGTCTGGATCGTTCCAGATATCGCCTAGGGTGGCTGGAGTGCCACTGGCAGTGACCAAACACAGAGCTCACAGACGATGCTCGAAGTGAGCACCGGCCAAACTGATGATGGTGGTATAACTAACTATCTATGCTGCGTTGTACTACATTGACAAATTCCACTCTACGCCATCCAGAGAAATCTGGATCATCAGCAGTGTTTACCATCCCTCCAAGAAGACGTGGTGCCATTTGGTCCAAGAATATTTGAAAACGATTTAGTATAACAGGATCATAATGTGGCCCCCCACACCAAACACACAGAAGTTGATTAATCCGGAATTATCTGGAAAAGACACAAAACTGTGCACATGGATCTATTTCTAGAGGTAACACATATTGAGAACATCTGGTCGGAAATGACTCTCACCATATATGATGATAGGGACTGATCAGCTTAGAAACATAAAAAACAGCATGGATGACAACAAACAGTGAACAACATCGTGTACAAGAGTTGTACAACGGTCGGGGCGATGAAACGAAGTACTACTGAGTTCTCGGTGTAGCTGAATTGGAACTTATCAAACAAAACATCTGAATTATTATATTATGCCATAGTATACTCTGCTTCCTTTTTTATAATGCACCGGTTCCTTCGTGGGAGGAAGCTAATAAACTGCTAATATTCTTTAATACAGTTATTAATAAATTCCAATCGACCCCGAAGCGCAAAACAGACATCAACACTTCCTAAACTGTTCGAATTTCCAGTACAAACAATTGATGTGACCACTCAGAAAAAAACGTTAATCCGATGTTTATTTCAAGGTCGACATCTATGTGTTAACGACTGACTGAATCTTAAACAAAAAGAAGACAAAACTGTATAATCACTAATTTATTTTATAAAAGTTGGAATGTAGAATTTGATATTTTATTCGAGGCTAAGATTCTAAATACTCTCCACCTTTTAGATGACAATTTGCCGCCATCTAGAATATGCAACAATGTTGATCAATCTAAGGACTTTATCTATATGGCTAGTTATGATAACTTCTTCTCTCTCAATCTGTGTAATTTAAAGATACTTTAAAGATGATGATCATTGATTTTGTATGGCCACTTTTGTGCACATGGTAGGCTAAATGGGCTGAGCGACGTCCAAGGGTAATGAAGCGAAGTCAAAGATGAAACACCCTTCAGATTCGAACTCAGGTGGTAGTGATATGTGGTCCAATCCGCAAACAATTAGACCACGGAGGCGTCCCTAATGATATTTTAAACGTTCCGGATAAGAATATAGTATTTATCTGCTTATTCTGGCCTGAGTCAATGAAGTGAATAACTGCAAAGACTCCAGGGTATATCTGAACTGATGTCCTTAAACAATTGGGTCTACCACTCTACTGATGTGCCATCTGATCACAATCTTATCACATTTACTGAAGAATGGAGTGAGGCAGAAGTTGATGACAGATTTAGTCCGATGCCAATATAATAAAATGTAGCAAAATGTATAAAAAGATTGAGTTGCCCCGTTAATGTGACGTCGAAATCACGTAAAACTGATCAAAATACAAACATGATTTGTCCATCTTCGTCAACTTTACCAAATTTCATCAACAGTTAATGGTTAATATCGCTCTCTCTCTCTCTCTCTCTCTCTCTCTCTCTCTCTTTGAGACTTTATTTTAATCTTATCTCCCTGAAGTCACTGATTTTGTTCTCAAAACATTGCAGGGTTCCAGAAACATCTTCTGTCAACCAAGGCATAAACCAATTTCCTCCTTTTTATAAATGGTCAGAGATTTCTCCATCTTTAAAGGATCACTGCAGACATACAGATAGATAGCTAGCTAGACTGATAAACACCTGTAGAGATAGACACACAGCTGTGAAAATAGGCACCCATTTGAGCAGATGGATGGATACACAGCTGTACAGCTAGACACGCAACTACAGTGGCTGGCACTCGGCTGAAGAGATTGACCACCCAGCTGTAAAACAAAAAGCCAGCTGTGTAGACGTGCAGTTCAGTGAGATCACAAAAATATTGTATAATAATGAAGATCATTTTTAATACTAGAGAATACTGAATTATGAAACTGATTCAGATAAGATATGATAAGATACAATTAAGCTATTACGTCATG